>WELB01000008.1:1320062-1334609 GCA_009602725.1 Spirogloea muscicola
AGAGAGAGAGAGAGAGAGAGAGAGAGAGAGAGAGAGAGAGAGAGAGAGAGAGAGAGAGAGAGAGAGAGAGAGAGAGAGAGAGAGAGAGAGAGAGAGAGAGAGAGAGAGAGAGAGAGAGAGAGAGAGAGAGAGAGAGAGAGAGAGAGAGAGAGAGAGAGAGAGAGAGAGAGAGAGAGAGAGAGAGAGAGAGAGAGAGAGAGAGAGAGAGAGAGAGAGAGAGAGAGAGAGAGAGAGAGAGAGAGAGAGAGAGAGAGAGAGAGAGAGAGAGAGAGAGAGAGAGAGAGAGAGAGAGAGAGAGAGAGAGAGAGAGAGAGAGAGAGAGAGAGAGAGAGAGAGAGAGAGAGAGAGAGAGAGAGAGAGAGAGAGAGAGAGAGAGAGAGAGAGAGAGAGAGAGAGAGAGAGCGGGTACTCTGAGGAGAGGTGCACGGAGGGAGGTGCACAACGTCGCCAGGACAGCCAGAGGAAGAGAAGGAAGAGCAGAAGAGGGAAAAGAGCGCAGAGGAGACCCCAAAGCTCTGTGGCTAGTGGCGGAGCTCACAGGCAGTGGGCATTGCAGTGGCCCCCGCTGATCCAGCGCAAGCCTGCACAGGGCCAGGGCAAGGACCGGTGTGGCGGGGGCGCCGCAGGAGGTGCAGGACAGGTCTCTGTGAGGCCTTCCATTGAGGTGGGGCCATCTTGGATGCTCGGCGCCTCTTGGAGCGTCGCAGGCATGCAGGTGCCTCGGCCGTGTCCTCCAGGGAGACAGCCCGCAGCTGCAGCGCAGCCCGCGCCGCCCACGACCTCCATGGACGCACAGCCACTGTCCTGCAGAGCCAGCCATCTCAGCGGCCGTGCAAAGGCTGCCGGGCCCATGCTCAGCCGGGGGCAATACTGGGTCCCCCAGCGGGCGCTGGTCGCCCTGGCAGCGCTTCTGTGCTGTGTGGCCGGCGTGGCTGGCCAGGCCAAGGGGGCGTCCATTGGTGTCAACTGGGGCCGCGTGTCCAACCAGCCTCTGCCGCCCAAGATGGTCGTTCAGATGCTCGTGGTATGAAGGCCGCTTCCTCTTCCCTCCTCCCTTTTCTGCTGGCATGCCCTCAGCGTTTGCCTGTAGCAATGGTTTGCTGTTGGCGTCAGTTTTAAGAACCTATTTGGCACAACACAGCACCCTCTCTTCTTGTGGGAAGGAGAACGTGGCTGCTGATGTTCAGGGGCGGCTGTGAAAGCCAGCCAAGTACAGAGGGAACTCCAGAGTAAATCGAATTACGCAGAGCCGTCTGGTTGGGCAACAGGGCCCTCTCAGAACCCCCGCATCAGCAGTAGGAAGTTGGATATGTACAGCACGTTTAAGAGGGCAAGAGATGTTCCCCACAGTTGCGAGCTGAGGGGAAGCGAGTGAGGGGAAGCGGTTGCTGACTCTGCCAAGGAAGCCCGCTGCGTCCATGTGGTTATAGACGCTAAGGCCCACTTGGGCTGCCCTTCGCCTGGGGGGGGATGGCGTGGTTGCAGGATAACAACATAAAGAAGGTGAAGCTATTTGACGCCGACGAGGCGACACTGCGGGCAATGGCCGGGTACAACATCGAGGTGAGCCACCTGGCTGGGTTGCTCAAGAGTCTCGCAATGCAAGTGCTGAGGTGACGTTGGCAAGGAGGACAATTTGACTGCAGTGCATCTCTGGGTGTCTGTGAGCTCCTGCTTCAGAAGCCTGAGCTTTTTGCCGAGCTAGTTGGGTGCAGGTGATGGTGACGGTGCGTAACGAGGAGCTGGCGACAATGGCGACCAACCAGCAGGCCGCCCAGGACTGGGTGGACCACAATGTCATGCGCTACATCTTCCCGGGCGGCGTCTCCATAAAGTACACTTCCTGACACGACCAAATGCAGCGTGCAATCAATCAATGTGCACATCTGAAGACAACAATCGGTACATGCCTGTTGCTGCTCGGCTTGTGGACTGGAGCTAGACTTGCAGCACGTGCTGATAAGCAATGTCCTTTGGGCAGGTATGTGGCGGTGGGCAATGAGGTGTTCCTGTCCAACTACGCCATGCAATTTCTCAACATCCTGTATCCGGCGATGCTCAACATCTACTCCGCGCTACGAAAACGCAAGCTAGACGGCACAGTGAAGGTGACGACGCCGCTCAACGCGGACGTGCTCGGCGAGTCCTACCCACCGTCAGTGGGCATCTTCCGGTCCGATGTTGCACCCATCATGCAGCAGGTCGTGACGTTCATGAGCCAAACGAAGGCGCCATTCGTCATCAACATCTACCCGTACCTTGTTCTTACCTTGAATACCAACTCGACAACCGATCCCAACTTCATCTTCTTCGGGAGGAATGGCACTAGTAGCTTTGTGGATCCTGGGACAGGCCTGACTTATGGCAACGTGTTTGATGCCACGTATGATGCCACGCTGGCTGCGATGGCCAAGGTCGGAGTCACCGATGTGAGTCATCCTTTCCGCTTTGCACTACCTCTCCTTGCTCATATGCTGTGGTCCAGGCCCCCTTGTATTCAGTACGCTGTGGTGCAGCCTCCCTGGCAGTTGATGCTTGAGCATGTCTGGAGGAACAAGTTTCAGCGATTCCATTTAGTGGAGGTCCATCTCTAAGCTGAGTATGATTACCGTTGTAAGCTGCTGAGATCTGCGCTGCCTTTGCATGCAATCTGATTGTTGCACGTCGTGCGATTGTTCTATCCATGCTCCAGGTGGAGGTCATAGTCGGCGAGTTCGGGTGGCCGACTGATGGGGAGGCGCACGCGAACATGGCCAGCGCCCAGGAATTCAACCAGGGCGCCATCCAGCACTTCCTCTCGGGCGCCGGCACGCCCGCGCTGCCTGGGCAGGTGATCAACGGCTACCTCTTTTCCATCATCGACGAGAACGCAAAGTCGGTGGCGCCGGGGCCCTTTGAGCGCCATTGGGGCATATTCAACTACGACGGCACTGCCAAGTATGCGCTCGACCTGGCAGGGACTGGCAATCCCAATGCCACCATGGTGAGCGCCAAGGGCGTTCTGTATCTTGCACGCCGCTGGTGCATCGCAGACGCCTCCAATGGCAGCACCAACACGGTAGACAACAGCCTTAGCTTCATCTGCAGCAACACGGTGGCGGGTGACTGCACCCCAACGCTGGAGGGCGGCAGCTGCTACTTGCCCAACTCCCTCGCTGCACACGCCAGCTACGGCTACAACTCCTACTACCAGGCACTCGGCCAGAAGGACACAGCCTGCAGTTTCAATGGCACAGGGCGGGTTGTAGACGTCGACCCTTCCCATATGGGATGCAATTTCACGATTGCGCTTGATGAAGCTATGCTCAGTCCTTCCTCTAGCGCGCTGAGCAACCAGCCATGCAATGGATGGTTGCTAATAGCAAGCATGTTGATGACCATAGCTCTGGTATTGGCTCCCCATCACATTGACTTATAATATTTCCTAAAAGCTAAGGTGGTGAGCTTCCATCTTCTGCCCCCGGTCCATAAGCTCTGGCCCAAATATCATCTACTAATAATGTGCATGTCCACTTTAATTCATGGCCCTGTGGAGAATGTCTGCGACCAAAGTAAGCTCCAGTTTTACCAGGCCTTTGCTACACTTGTCAATGATAACTTAAGTTGGTGATTCGTGTGACTATAGATTCGTGTGACTAGACATTTCAGAGGAAGACAGCAATAAGTACATGAGTGCACTTGGCGGTAGCCATCATCACAGCGGCCTTCCAGAGCCTTCTCAAGCACTACTTCACAGTTACTAACACTAGATTGGCTCGACTGAAATCTCCATTGGTTTCTGAGTTAAACATGGGCTCACTCATACAAAATGAGGCGGGCCACAGCCATTGAGCTGCACAGCCTGCAGCTCATGATGGTGCCCCAAAAAAATGAAGGAATACTGCAAAGGCAGCAACATAATGGCTGTCAAGTACGGAAGTGTACAAGTACTCGCAAATGTAATGGTAGGGCCACGGCACATCCAGCCTTGGGATGGATGTGCATGGGCAGAGGGTGCAAAAAGGCCTAAACTCTTTACACAGACTCATCAGAGTAGGTAGGCGCTTGCTAGCAAGCACTAGGCGCCTCTGAGGAGCCGACACTGTGTGCTGGACCGATTGTGCAGGTGTAGCCTGCAGGCCTGGTTTGACAAAGATGGAGGAAAGGCGGGAGCATGTGGGTGCTTCATTGCAACCAGCGCACTGCCACCACTCTCAAAGAGGCCTGCAACGAGAAGCACAAGGGCATGACAGGCAAGCTCTGGGCCACCTCAACGCCGCAAGCTAGGCTTCCTGAGGAGCATGGCGTAGAGCAGGTCCGACCAGATGTCCGGCACTCCAGGGTTGCACCAATGCAGGCAGTCCTGGTATGGTGTTGTCGGATGGCCGCCCACCGCATACCATGGTCCAACGTGCGCATCCGGCCGATAGATGCTCAGTGTGCTAATTTCAAGGAGCTCCACAGCAGAGCCCTTGAGCGCCAGTCGCTCGAGCGGCAGCGTGAGCTGATAGTCCTTGACCTGCTTGCGTAGCTGCATCGCCTGCCCTCATGCACCACATGTGCATCGAGCCAACTTGCACATACTCAGTGGTAAATTCGTGTCTCTCACAGCAGTTGCCTTTTCAAGATGACTTTGCTGCTCATGGAGGTTGGAAATGAGAGGGTTCTCAACAGATTTTGACATTCTGTTAACATTTGCAGCGGAGTGAAGTCTTGAGCTCAGCGTACCATGGCGGTAGTAAGGGGGCCTGTGGCGTTGCAGACCGTGTTAGTGCTATTGCCAACCTTCCAGCTGCCGTGCTGGGGGGAGACAGATAGGAAGATGGGCACAGGGCCCTTGGACTGCAGCTGCCTTGCGTTGAAGAACAGCCTCATGGACTGCATGGCAGCCCTGCACCACCGCATCGGTCTCAGCATGCGAGCATGGGGTTACGCTTCTTGGCAGGAGCTCAGTCACGACAATGTGTGGCGCGCACATGCGCACAGCATTTTCTGCACGTGTGCTAATCACCGTCCTGACAAAAGCAAGACGTGCACATGGCCTCACAAGTAGGCCGCATACTGGTCTTGGTCTGGAAGTAGGGCCCAGTTTCTGTCCACGTAGTACCGCCGCGCATACGAGGCGTTCTTGCCCCAGTGCGCAGCAGTGTTCATCACCACAACATCGAGCTGGTCGAGGAGGCTCGCCCAGGCGGGATTCGGGAACCGGTATGGGTTCACAATTGCGTCATTGATGCCTGGACTGCAGAAGCAGCACAATGCACGGCAAGCGTGGCGGACGACTTAGCTTTCAGCAATCTGCTTGAGCGAAGACGTGCCGCACTGCCACGAAACGGCCAGGACATTGCCTCTAGCTCAACGGTGGCCGAGCACAGGAGTGAGCGTCATTGTTGAGAACGCATATCCTGCAAACTTGTCCAACCCACGTGGCATGCGGGTCGTATGACAACAGGCTCTTGTTGTCGTTCTTGGAGGCCACCAGGAACGCGTCTTGGATGGCAATCAAACGCACATTGTACACGGGGATGAGGTAATCATCGCCCTGCCGCCTTCGCAAGGGACAGGGCACTGCTTGAGTGTCGTGGCCATGATGATGCGGCAGCTGCGAGCAGCTCAAGCTTGAGCTGCTGCTGCTGGACTGCTGCCCTTGACCTCAAAAAGGTCACCACCTGCAACTTCCAATCTTCCACAAATACGAGCATGCATGACGTCTAGTCTCCTTCCCGCTGCTAAGATCAAGGAGCTCCCTCTGATAGTCAAGGAGTCTGTGGAGTCGACATTTTTCAAGCATAGCTGCAACCCAGTGGCCCCCTCTTCCCGAGCGTCACTACTGCTGGTGCTTCAGGCACACTTGCGCAAGCTCACCCTGACACCAGAGGTTTGGTTGTGGTCTTGACGGGTGTCGCGACGTTGGAGACGAGGCAGAGAAGGGACGTGAAGAAGTTCCACCTGCAAGCGGCAGTTCTCCAAGTCACTCCCTCACAGAGCTCTTGACGTGCTGAGCCAAGGACTGCCCAACGCGTCACCTCACAGCGACATTGCTGCCGCAGCAGCAGCTGCCTCGCACCTGCCGAGGGAGTCGCCGACGACGGCCAGCTTCTTGTTCTTGAGCAGCGTCAGGAAGGCGTGTGCATTGAAGCTGGTGATGTTGCAGCCGTAAGGCTGCCAGCTCCATTGCTGAGGGAGAGCACAGGCACAAGCACGAAGGTGGGACCCCCCCCGTCTCTTGCCGCGTCAGGCCCTACAGCTGCCCCGAAGACGAGGTCCTATCCCGCTCTGAGCAGATCGATATGCAGGCAATGGCAGCGGCGCTGCTGCCGGGCGCCAAGTGATGGGCGAAGGCCATGTCACAAAGGCAGCCCTGGTGATCCTGTGCAGCGGCTGAGCGCCAGAGCTCAGCCACTCGGCGGCTCCGTCGAGGGAGGCGCGGGAGGAGCACCTGGAAGGACGTGTCGGTGCGCCCGGCGGTGCCGCAGTCGACTACGGGCAGCATGTGGGGGCACGACGCGGCGCTGTAGCGCGGCCGGTACCGCCGGCGAAGGCCCGCCCGGGGTCGCACCCAGCGGCCGCTGAACAGGTCGCAGGAAGCGGCGGCGGCGGGAGGGAGGCGGCTCGGGGCGGCCGCCGCCGCCGCCGGGAAGCGGGCGATAGTGGGCCCCAGGGGAACGGAACGGGAACGGATGCGGGCCCGACTGTAGGGCCGTCGGGCCGGACAGGCCCCGACCGCCATGGCGGCCACCACCTCCGGCGCAGCCCATGTCGGGGCGCCCCCACCTCGCGCGAGCGCCTTCGCTGCCGCGGGCCCGCCGCCGCGCCGCGAGCGCCAGCGCGGGAGCTCGAGCCCTCGCTCTCCACCGGAGGAGTCTTACTGCCCGTCCAGCGAAGCCGCGGCCGCGGCGGCGCAGGCCGTGACAGCCCGGCTACGTCGCGGCGGCGGCGGCAAGCGGCGGCGGCGGCGGCGGCTAGACGGGAATGAAGGTCGCTCTGGTGGCGCCGTCGCAAGCCTTCAACCTGCTGCAGGAGGACCCTCGCCTGCTGGTGCTGGACACGCGACCCAAGGTACAGCCCCCACCTTTCCGGCCCCCTTCTGAGCCACTAGCCAGCCACTAGCCAGCCACTAGTGGCGAGGACGTCTGGCCCTGACCTTCTCCGGGTGGCTCTGGCAGTCGGCGTTCCGCAAGGGCCACATCCGGCGGGCGGTGTGCGTGGGGCTGGCGGCCGGCGGCGGCGGCGCCCTGCAGGAGCTCTGCGGCGTCGGGCCGCCGTACTGGTCCCGCAACTGCTGGTGGGACCTGAACGTCCTCGTCCTCCTCGCGGCGCCGCTGGAGCTTGGCAGGTGCGCCGTGCTGCATGGCCACCCAGAGCTCAGTCAGCAGCGGAGATGGGCTCCGCCGTTGTTGAGGCCCACAAACAGTCACTGCCACTGTCAATGTAGTGTGCTTGCCTTTGTACTTGGCCACTCAGGCCATCCGTCGCTCGATACACACTGAATTATTGCCGCTGTCGTCTTTGGCAGGCAGCAGAAGAAGCCCAAGCGGCCGCGGCTGGAGGATGCCCAGCGGGCGGCGGCGGAAGCCGAACCCGTCGTCGCCTTCCTCGTCCGCGAAGGCCCCGCCCGCAGCGTCAGCGTTCTCGCCTCCCCCGAGGGTACTGTCCTCGCCAGCTTGGAGGCAGCGCAGCCAGAGAGTTTAGCCTTCGCTTATTGATGGGGCGGCACGTCCAGCCCCTGCACCACTGCCCATTGGGGGAGAAAGATTGATTTAGTGGGGCAACGGTACCGCTGCAGGCGATGCAGACGAGGCCGGCGAGCCGTTCCAGGCATTCCGGAGTGCATACCCATCGCTCGTTACTACGCACACCAAGGGCGCCGGCATCCCCCGCTACCCTGCCGAGGTAATACAGTGTTTGTCGCCCATTCGAGAAGGAGGAACGGAGGGTGGGAGGGAGGGTGGAGAGGCAGTCCTCTATCAATCAGCGTGCTATCAAAATTTCCCACATTGATCGAGCACCATTGCCAGAGCTTGGCCGTACTCAATAGCCAATTTGCAGAATGGTGCGGCTTACCGCCAGTGGCAGCGGCAGGCCTCTCACACTGCAACGGGGCGGTGTCCTTAAGGAGTGCTTCTGCTGCGCGCAGGTGGTGCCGGAGTTCCTGTATCTGGGCGACTGGCAGCACGCGGCTGCTGAAGAGCGGCTGCGGGACTTGGGCATCACCAAGATCCTAACCATCCACACCGAGCAGCTCGCGCTCAAGGGCAGCTTCGAACAGCTCCACTGCGACCTCTCAGGTACTATAGCCAGGCGCTCCAACAGTAGGACGAGTTCGCAGTGAGCTGGTTGTCCAGCTTGAGGGCAATTGCTTGTCATGCAACGTGTGCTTTTCCTCTCCATATTGTTGCAATTCTTCTCGGGGCTGACTGCCACCTTATATGAGACTGGGCCTGCTGCTTTGCAGATGAGCACGATGCGGACATCGCGGCACATTTTGAGCCTGCATTCCAGTTCATCGAGCGAAGCCGGCGGGAGGGTGGCCGCGTGCTACTGCGGCGCAGGCGCAAGCCGCTCCGCCACTCTATGTGCGGCGTACCTGATGAAATTGCGGAATTGGACGGCGGATGAGGCCATTGAGTGAGCAACCAAGATCAAGGAGAGCACTCTTGGTGAGCAACATGCTGGAAAAACACGAAGCTGACGTGCAGCAATCATGCGTACTTCTGTCTGCAGGTTCTTGAAAAAGGTGAGGAGCAAGGTGATGCCGAATCTGGGCTTTCTGTGCTCGCTGCAGAAGCTGCAGGAGCAGCTCCGGCCAGCCATCGCTGGGGGTGACCAAGACCACCTCGGTGTGGCAGACGGCGGCAGTCTGAGTCCGAAGGAGAACGTGAGCAGGTCTCAGCAGCCTGATGGCCGTCAGCCTGTCAGAGAGGGCCACACGACTTCTCGGGTGCTGCCCAGCAGCAGCAGTGACCCTGACCTGCACTTGGACGTGCTAAAGGTGGCTTTCTCATTCCTGGCCCCTTCATGATTGGGCTCATGACGAGTGGCACAAACAGCTGTTGATTGTTGACTAGGCCCAATCAACTTGAATCGTGTTAAAGTCCTCAATTCTCTATCCTGCTTAGAATTATCTTGTTGTTGCATTGGAGGGGCAGCTGGATTTGGTCCTCCTCACTCGCCATTGTCTCTTGCTGTCAGGAAGGAAAGTGCATAGAAGCGCTGCCGCTGAAAGGGAAGAGCACGTTCGTCATTGGCCGGCTGCCCACGTGCGACATCATTCTGGGTCACGCCTCCATTTCCCGACAGGTGTGCTAGCATCACGCAACTGATCGCACGTTGAAGCACACTTGACTGAACTGGAAAAGGTTTGCAGTGTTTCTTTCTGACGATCTTATTTGTTACAGAGGTGCATGTTATCTCAGCAGAGACAGAGTACCTGCATTTTCTACATGTCCTGATGAACCTCTCTGTGTTGCAGCACGCAAAGCTGGAGGTAAGGAAGAGCCACGACGTGAGGCTGGTGGACCTAGGGTCCGCTTGTGGGACCTTTGTTGGAGATAGGCAACTCAGGAAAGGGGAGGTGGTGCCCATTTCGGAGAAGATCTTTTTCCACTTCGGAGCGAGCACGAGACGCTACGTTGTCAAGGGCTTTAGCAGCTTCGCGGGTGAAGCAGACTTATAGCCGGCAACCATGCAGTCGGCCAGGATACTACGAGTTTGCCCCTCTAGGCTGGTCACATTACCCTTGCTTGCAGAGGTAGCTAGTCCTCCGTGTCGAGTCCGTTGCACAACGTGCACAAGCATCTCACCACATGCACCTTCTGGCTCTACATGCATGACATGCAGAGCTCCTCCTCTGCATGGAGGTAACATGGGAGGAGCTATTAATGTAGCCCTCCCCATGCCACCTTGCTGGGCCTGAAATCGGGCAAGCTGGGTTTTTCCCAAGCCTCGCCCCTCGAATATTGGCAAGGCTTGCTCATCTTGAGGGCACTGTGCATGTGATCCTGGTGCAGACGCTAAGGCTGCCAAGATACATTCTCTCAATACATTGGGGAGCAGGTGGGGGCGGGGGGCGGGAAAGCGCTGAGATGACCATCAGTGTGCACTCGCTGGGCCAGGGCCAAAAGTGGAAAAGGAAATGCATATTCAAGCTTGAACGACAGTAGCACTCTGCTTGTAGATCTCTGCATGTGCATGTTCAGTGGTACCTTTGTCAATTCTCATTCAATCGGGCCTTGCAGCCCTGCTCCTTTCTAGCCATCCTGTCACAAGTGGGCTTCTAACGACGGCTGAAGAGCACAACATGCCTTGAAATCACGGCAGATCCACGGGGCATCTTGATGAGTGGCAGCCGACAGTGAGCAGCTGCGATTGTCGGAGGCAGAGCAGGCTACTTGCGATCACGGTGCCACATGACAAGCTGGATATGTGTAGTAGTGATCATTTGCGGTCCTTTGGAAAGTTAGTGGTACCTTCTTCTTGGCTACTGAGAAGGCTAAGGCTAAGGCTACCTTACAAAGCGTGATATTGTCTTGTCAAGAATTGTGAGTGAGACTCAGATCTTGCAGCCTAGCATATTCCACAAAATCCAGCCTTCCAAGCTTGAGGGAAGATCAAGCATATGCAGGCACGGATAATTATGAATGTCACAGCCTGCAAAATGAAGAGCAGCATGACTGATTCATCAGCGTCCTAGCCTTGATGGACTCCTTCAATGCAAAATGAGAATCAACATTTGCGCTGCTACTCTGCCCCAAACAATGGTCGACGTCAATACAGGCTTGTCTAGATTGTCCCCTACAAGATGAAGCTATGATACACAGCTGTTGATGCATCGTAGATCTGGTTATCATAATTTGTCAAGCTCATGTTCAAGAAGCCGACCTGTAGTCTGCCAGCAATAGCTCGGAGATGATGTGACCCATATATCTGACCAATCACTGGCATCACGAGAATAAGTGGATTCTTCTCGAAGAAGTCGCGCTGTACTTTGATCCTCTTAAGTGGCCTCCTCTTGCCATCACTGTCTGCCTGCAGAGGCAGGTCCATGTCAAAACGACAACGTGCTGGGAAAAGACAGAGCAACATGACTGGCCCCTAAAAGTGCTGTCGATATCTGGGGCCCGTCTTCTATAGCTGCCTCCTTGAAGATGTGGTGATATACGTTGACATGTTACTGAAAGTAAGTTACACGCTGGTCATTCATGTAGACCGATAATAAGAGCTCATTTGGTCAATTGCAGGGCTCATCTGATCAGGCCTCTCAGGCGCACCTACCTGTTTTGGTAAGCAGTCCTCAAGCTCCAGAGGGACAAGGAAGTCGACGCCCACCTCCCCACCAAAGAGCGTCAATGGTTTCATGTACACTGTTATGTGGCAGACCATGGTATCCTCCTCGCTGTCGTAGACAATCTGACAGATATTTGAAGGGGACCTAAGTTGGACTACCCAACTCATTGTCAAAGCCGCTACCAAAGCGTCATGTCAGAGTCCTCTGCATGCAGGCATGTTGTATTAACTTGCTTATCAAACTTGCTGTGAATCACTTGCTCTTATTCGTTGTCGCTGGCAGGTAATAACAGTCTATTCGTGTCCATAGTTGAGCACAAGCCCGGCCCTGCACGAGGATAGGAACTTTCGGCTTGCTCCAAGCTCTTGTGAGGACTGGTGCTGCAAGGGACATGGGAAAGCACAGCTGCCGCTGCAGAGGTGTCATTACCTTGTGAAACTCCACGGCCTGGTAGCGGAAGAATATCTCTCCGAAGTGATAGATTGCAGTCAGATCATCGGCGCCCTCGGCAATGTCAATGAAGAAGTGGAAGAACTTGACATCTGGAGAGAAGTAGCGGCGGATGAATTGCGCCTGCCTCCCCAACGTGGGCTGCTGCACAAGGCCTCGCACGACGTGCACAATGTCCCGCTTGGGGTCCTCCATGCTGCCCTCTCGACGAGCTACTCGACCCTCCTGGTGGTCTGATGTTGACGAAGCGGCCAGGTGAACATGCCCTTCTGAGGCATGCACTTGACGGTCGAGCTGCTGGTCGCGGGACGTGGCTCGACTCCACCACACGCCGGCTCAAGCTGCTGCGCAGACGAGGCGAGGAGGAGCACAGCGGAAGCCTGAGAAACGGCTCGCTGAGGTCAATAGAGGCAGGCGTCTGCCAGATGCCATACAGACTCGACAGATTTTCCTCCTCCATAGATGGCCAGACTGCCTGTCTGACAGGAAGCTCTCCGGCTGGCCGAACGGTGAGACGACATCGGGCAAGCTCAAGGGAGAGGCTGCGGTAGCTGCGACAGGGGCCGGCGGGGGGACGGAAGGGGCGCCTCGCCTGAGGCAGCGCCAGGCAGCCGCGGGCAGGCGGAAGGCCGGGGTGGGAGGGCCGGAAACGATGGCGGGCTGCGGGCGAGGGTCGCCGAGGCGTCATGCGCGGCGCGGCGGCCATGGTGGGCACGGCCGTGTGCATGGCGGGGCACTGCAGTGTCTCGCCCAATCCGAGACTCTGTGTATTCTGGATGTTGTTCGGGCTGGCCGCCAATGCTCCCATTGGAAGGCGAGCGGAACGGCCACTATTCCCATCGCAACAGTTCCTCCGTCCGCCACCGCCGCTGCCACCGCCATCCCCTCATCTAATCCTTGTTGCTGATGTGGAGGCACTGAGAGGGCCCTGAGAGTCCAGCCTGCGGATCCGCATAGTGTAGATGCACTTCAAACTCCCAAGGTATTATATTTTCTTCCCCATTTCGCTCCAGCGTTCTAGGCATTTGCCGTGCATTTGCGAGCAGGCCGCTCGTTAAGTGTTCCTCCTGGGCTTCAGCGTGGCAACTCTTCTTTGACTACTACACTCGAACTTTGTGAGGAGACTCTTCTCGAGGAGACTCTTCTCTGCTGCTGGTAACTCCAACTTGAGCTATCACTAGAGGGTATTGAGCACCCGTTGTAGTAGCCCCTTGCGCAGCTGCGTGGTTTGTGCTTTCTGGCCCCTCTGAACCTTGTCCATACCTTTTGGGTTGACGTATCACAGTCATTGACTAACATATGGAGCAGCTGCTTCCATTTTCTGGGCTGGCCAATCACAGCCGTCGCCCTCACAGCCGCCCCTGACTATCAGCAGCCGCTTTCGCTCTGGCGCTTCATCAGCGTGCTGTGCGCGCTTTTAAAGTCAGGCCATCGGTTTCCGTGGCTGTACTCCGGCTCCCCAAGTTAGCCTGTTGGATCTGTATGTGCTCACCCGTGGGTACTGAAGTTACACTGTCACCTTAACCACCTTAGCATTGTACTTCGAAACATGTAGCCCCAATGTTTGCACTAGCTTTCGTCTAAACAGTGTGTCTTAACAGTGTACTGTACACATTACCCTTCAGTATAATATTCGGCTTGGGCTTGAAGTAATGACCTCTCCTTTTGTTGTGTAGGCCCTATTATGAGGTGTCCTCCGCTTCCTTGCAGAGACGACCTGATTGTCAACCAATTTACCAGCAAAGCGTGACGGCAGCATGGGCACCACCAGAAAAAAACCGGTGAACTGTGGACGCCAAGATGTGTGCAGTGGTGATTAGATGAGCGCCGTCTTTCACGGCGCTCAGCAGCATCGAAATTTGCTGTGCAAGCGGCTCACTGCCCTCGGGGGCCCCAACCGCCGTCTTTCACGGGTTGGTAAAGCCACGAGTTCTCAAGCCCAGCGCCTTCGCAGCGGGGGCAGAGCTGCCGCCCGCGACCCCCGCACACAGCGCACTTGGCCAGCATGGTGCCTGTGAACAGGCCGCCTGCATGGAATGCAGGAGCACAAAGGCGAGTAAGAGGCACCGGAGGGTGAGAGGAGTTGGGATATAGAAATGTCAACATGGGCCGCACCAGAGCGAGGAAGTGGCGTGGCAATTGCAGCTGCAAGTTGGCAGAGGCTGCCCCCAGGTGACCAGCTCTGGCAATGCGGTCATGCTGGCGGCCAATCTTTGAACAAGGCAAATGCGCACCTTCCTTGCCGCGCCCCTTGCACCTGACGCATAACTGGGGAGACAAATCCTCGTCAAGGACGACTAACTGCCTGGCAGGACTGAGCATGCTGAAGCGCTGCCATCACTGAATTTGACATGCCGTTAAGCATGACAGCACCCAGCTTGAGGGGGAGGTGTGTGCAATGTTGTGCTCTTCGAAAGCAACGGCTTGGCAGGCACCAGGCTGCACGACGCAGGAGCCGGGGCTTGTTTTGTGAACGTGAATGCCAAAGACGGAGCCCAGGTCCTGTTCATGGCTGTATCAGGTCGACTTGCTCCAGGCGCTGCTTGCAACAGACACAAAGACGCAGGCGAAGGATACATTGTTGCCAACGCCCAGGCACTCCTTGCACCGCCGCGGCTTCTGCGCGGAAGGCGGGAGCTCAGGACGACGTGCGCAAGCAGAGAAGGGGGGAAGGCTGGGTCGTGTCAGCGGCCCTCAAGGCCGGGGAGTAAGTGGAGACACTGGCCAGCATCCATGGCCGCGGAAGGGTGGGGCCCCACCAGGCGCCGGCGGGCGAGGCGCAGGAGGCGCGGCAGCGCGGCCTGGCCCGCCAGTGCGCCGGCCACGGCCAG
>WELB01000008.1:1335107-1368696 GCA_009602725.1 Spirogloea muscicola
CCGGCGCCGCCGTGCGCGTCGGCGGCCCCGGCGCGGGCGGCGCGCGGAGCGCGATGACCAAGGGCAAGGAGGACCTGCGAGCGGCCGGCAAGAAGCGGGTGAGCTGCCGCCTCCGGGAGTCTCCGGGACGGGCATCCATGGCCAGCCCCGGGCCGCCGCTGGCGTCGGTCTGCGGCCGGCGGCGGCGCCGCGAGAGCCGGGCGTTGTTGTGCACGCCGCTGCTGGCTGAGCGCGTCAAGAGCCGCCTGAGCGCCAGCGTCGGCTGCGCTTGCGCCGGCGATCCGGCCTCACGCATGCTCGGCGCTGCCGCGGCGTGCCTCGGCTGTCCAGCTCGAGGCCTTCCGGAAGAAGAAGGCGGGCTCCTCCGGCCGAGCCGGCGGCCAGGACGGAGCGGCGCCGCCCAAGGCCGCGGCCGCCGCCGCAGCCGAGGAGGAGCCGGTGCCTGGCGCCCCCGGGGCCTCTGCTGCACCCCCTGAGGAGGAGCCAGGGCCAGCGGCGGAACCCCAGGAGGTGGCGGCCGGCAATGGACTGCAATCCGTGGCTCTGGACGTCGCCGACCTCAGTGTGCCGCCATTGAGCGACTCGCCTGTCAGTGGCGAGGCAGCAGTGACTGCTGATGAGGAGACTGCTGCAACAAGCCGGAGCCCAGACGAATGGCTGCAAGCGGCGCCCACCGAGGAGGCGGCCGAGCAGCAGGTCCTTGGAGCACAGGCTGGAGCTGGCGCCCCGGCCTTGGATGGCACTGCTGCCGACGAGGCTGCGAATGAGGCACACCAGCAAGTGGCCTCTTGCGAAGAGCCGGCTGCCGCTTCTGCTTCTTCTAACGGATCCGCTGCGGAGGGGGTCTCACTCGATGCACCTGAGCAGCAGCCTGAGATGCTGCAGCAGTCTGGCGCAGGGGAAGGCGAGGTGCTCGTGTCTATTGGCGATCAAGCAGTCCTGTTGAGCCCGCCGCTGTCAGACACGCAGCAGGCTGCGGCGGCTGACGAGGGCCGTCTGAATCCGCCGCCAACAGATGGACCCTGGCATCCTCCAGATGAGCAGCATCTTGACGGCAGTGTTGATGATCTGCAGCCAGAGTCCAAATCCAAGCCTGCAGATGCTGGAGTAGATGTGCAATTGAGACCCTCCGCTCTTGAGCTGGACTTTGAGGTCGCCAAGTCCCCCATGCTAGTCCCCAATGGAGGGGGCTTCAAGTCCGAGCCTGAAACCAGTGTACTGACGGAGGTAGCTGGCAGCCCGGTTGACGGGCTGCTGCTGCCCAAGGAACACGGCCCTCCTGCATACGTTGCAACCGCCATGCGTTCGTCATCGACAGCGTGGGACGTAGACGGAGGTGGCGACGAGGACGACGCTGACGACTTCTTCAGCCCGATCGGCACCCCCAGGGGCGCCAGCCCGCCCCCCTATCGCACGGCCTCCACTGGGTCATCGTTCTCACTGCGGCTCGCCAGGGCCATCGGCTTCGCTGGCAAGTCGCCTGAGGAGGAGAGCGTTGCCCAGGTAAAAGGCCCCCCATTGTGGCCTTGTTACCTCCACAGATTGGGCAGTCTGACGCTGCCAGCGCTCAGCAGTCGTCCAGCAGCTGGACGACTCAATTGCAGAAGACATTGACCCACGTTCGGATGTCTCAAGGCTGTTGCCATCCTGCCTGCCTCTGCCCTTCTTGCAGCTGAGGATGGCATGGGAGGTGGAGCGTAAGGAGACGCAGGCCGCCATGGGCGAGCTCAAGCGGCAGATGGAGGCGGCAACGCAGCGGTGGAGTGAGATGGAGGCCGAGAAAGCTCGGCTACGGGCAGAGCTGGCAGCTAAGGCGGAGGCGCTGGAGGAGCGGGAGCAGGCGGGCCGGCAGCTGCAGGACGAAGCGGATGCCATGCGGCAGCAGTACCAAGCAGTTGTGGGCAGTTTGCAGAGCATGGGTAGTGGTGGCCAGGGCGACGCCGTTGCCCATAGCACAGGTACGCTGGGCCGGCTGGAGATAGAGCTCCTGGACCTACGCCGAGCCCTGGTAGCCAAGGACCAGGCTCTTGTGGCGGTCAAGAAGGAGGCCGATCAGGGCCGGCAGCGGATGCGTGTGGAGCTCGATCCTCTTGCGGAGGAGGTTGCGCGCCTGCAGGCGTATGTGGCCGGCAAGGAGGGCGAAGCGGACGCCCTCGTTCGACGCAATGCGGAGCTGGTGGCAGTCGTTGCGGCGCGGGACACCGAGGTGGAGATGCTGAATGCTGAGGCCGTGGCATTGGAGGCGCGCTCGGCGGCGGCGCGAGAGAAGCTGGCCATGGCGCTGCGAAAGGGCCGGGACCTTGTGGAGAGCCGCGCAGCGCTCAAGCGTGCGCTGGCGGAGCGCACGGATGAGGCGGCGGCGTTGGCAGCGAGCAATGAGCGCCTTGCAGCCGAAGCAAAAGCACACGAGGAGGGGCTGGTAGCTGCATTGCAACAAGTTGCAGATCTCAGGGTGCGTGCCGATGCGCTACAGGAGGGGGAGGTCGAGCAGGCGGGGATCCGGGAAAAGCTGGGCATGGCGCTGCGCAAGGGCAAGGAGGTTGTGGCGCAGCGTGAGGCGCTCAAGGAGGCTCTAGCTGAGAGGGCAGCGGAGGTGGAGCACCTTGCTGTGGCCAGGGATGAGGCTCTCAAAGCGACGGCCTCCCTGCAGGCCACGTTGGACAGTCAGTTGGCCGAGGTTGCTGCACTTCGCGAGGTGACGCAGGCGGAGTCGCTGGCCAAGGAGCAGGCCCTGGCGCAGATGGAGCACGTCTGCAAAGAGCTGGTGGTGGTCAGAGGCGAGCTTGACGTGGCTTTACAGGCCAAGCTTGACGCGGCCACGGCGGCAGAGGCGAGCGGTGCCGAGTGCTTTGCACTGAGGGCCTCGTTGAGCTCAAAAGAGGCTGAGCTTGCTGAGGTCCGCGAGGGCTTGGCTCAGACGGTGCTCGCCAGTGAGCATGCGCACAAAGAGCTTACTGAGTTGCGGGCAGCATCAAATGCATTGACGCAGGCGAGCAGCTCTGATGTTGAAGCAAAAGAGGCTGCAATGATGGAAGTTGAGGGCCTTCGGGAGGCATTATCGGATATGGCAGCCGAGTTCGCGCGGCTCAAGGAGGCTGCCAGCACTGGGCAAGCGGAGGCGGGTGACACAGCGAAGCAGGCCCTTGCAGAAGCGGAGGGGCTTCGCTTGGAGGTGGCCAGCTTGCAAGAGCGTTGTGAGAGCATTGCCCAGTCGGAGCAGTCTGTCATAGACAGGGCAGATGCAGCAAGCACGGAGGCTGAAAGCCTAAGGACCTCGCTGTCTACGCGGGAGCGCGAGCTGACAGAGCTTCAGGAGGAGGCTACGAGAACCGCGGCGGGTGCAGCGGAGGCAAACGCCAAGGGGCTGACTGAGATGGAGTCCCTGAGGGCGGCACTCGCAGACGCCGCAGCCGAGGCGGCGAGGCTGGCAGGAAGTCTGCGGGCAGAGGCCGAGGCCAAAGACTGGGTGGCTGCTGAGGCCGATGGCTTGCATGTTGTGCTGTCCAAGGGCACGGCGGATGATGAGCTCGCTGAGGCAGCGGTTGTGGCCAATGGCCTGCGCGACGGAGAGATGGCAGAGGTGGAGGCCAAGGGGAACGCTTTGGTAGAGGCTGAGCGCCTCCGGCAGGCGCTGTCAGACCTGGCCGCCGAGCTCTCGGCTCTACGACAGGCCCGCGTCAAAGAGGGCGAGCGCCTGAAGGCGGAGGTGGCGGCCAAAGACGCCGCACTTGCGCAGGCAGGGGAGCTCGCCGAGGCCCTTGAGCGGAGGTCATCAGAAGTTGCGTCGCTGACGCAGGCTGCGCAAGCAGCGCGGAGTGCTCAAGAGCTGGCCATTGCTGAGGCGGAGACTTGCAGAGCCTCCTTGATGGAGCTTACAGCTGAGCGAGACGCCCTGGGCGAAGCAAAAGCACAGGCAGGCAAGGCCGAGGAACGGGCGCTGGCAGATTGCAGCAGGCTGGCGAAGGACCTCGACAGTCGCCTGGAAGAGCTGCGGCAGGCTGAGGCCTCTGTCGGCGTGCTCGCGCAGACGCTGGCCGCGCGAGAGAGCGCGCTGGAGGCCCTAGCAGCGGAGCTCGGCAGCCAGGGTGATGCCATGCAGGCGGCGCAGGCGGAGCTGGACGCCCACCACAGGCTCGTGCAGGAGCTGAGGGAGCAGCTGGCCGACAGGGACCAACATGTTGAGGTCCTGAAGGAGCAGCTGGCAAGGGACATGGCTGCCGCTGAGGCCAGCTTGGTGCAGGAGCGTGAGGAGCGAGAGGAGCTCGCGGCTGCAGCCGTGGAGCTGCAGAGTCGGTGCACAGAGCTGGAAGCCATCCTCCGCGCAGAGCGGGAGCAGCAAGGCAAGGAGGCGAGCACTAGCGGCAACATGCTGCAGTGCGCCAACAGACGTGTTGAAGAGCTGACATTGCAGCTTGCTGATGTCCAGGTAAAGCTTTCGTGCCAGTCACGTGCAAGTCGAAAGTGAACCTAGTGTGTCATGTACCTAGGAAACGGGAGCCCTCTGAAGCATGAATAATTTGCAAATGAGCTCAAGATCACCTGAAGTAATTTGCACAAGTCTGTACTGATGTTCAGAGTGACATGCCAGGTTAGTAGTCGGGGCTATCAACTTTTGTGCCTTCTTACTCTATGACAGCGGGACTCTTTGCAGGGTGAATCAGACCAGCTGAGCCGGCTCTTGGCTTTGCGGGATGACGACCTCACTTCCCTTAAGGCTCAGCTCGAAAGTCAGGACAAAGCCACACATGCGGCGCAGATGGAGCTGGAGCGCCTCAGTGGCTGCCTAGATGAGCTGCAACAAAGCCTGCACAACAAGGACGAGGAATTTGTTGCGCTGGAGGAGCAGCTCTCTATGGAAGTGGCGGCCAAGGAGGCAAGCCTGAAGCAGGAGCAAGAGGAGCGCCTACGGCTTGCAGATTTGGTTGCAGAGCTGCAGAGCCAGTGCACGGCGTTGGAGGGCTCCCTTCTCTTGGAGCGTGAGCAGCAAAGCAAGGAGGCAAGCACGACTGCTGAGATGCTGCAACAAGCCAATAGCCAGGTTGAGGATCTGACCAAGCAGCTTGGGGTCAGCCAGGTACGACAAGCTGTGCTCCTGCTAATGTGTGTTTAGCAAGATACGTGAATTTATTGGACATTTAAGCAGAGTCAGAAGCCATGTGGATGCTGCTGCTCAAGTTTGAGGATCAGGATAAGTGCTGGCGTAGACATGAAACCTAAGATGAGAAATTAGAGTACATGCCAAGTTAGTTCATGTGCAGCATAGCCTGTCCATTTACGATTGCTGGGTCCACATGTTCGTGCTTGAGGGGCTCCAATCTGTATGGTTGTAACACACTTGTCATCCAGTAAGTTGGCGGGCTTGGTAACGGGGTCCTCTATGCACCTGTATGTTGCCAATCGACCTCCAACTCTAAGCAATTGTAGTCTCACATAGAGTCATGCCCTCCTGCAGCGGGAAGCGCAGGAGCTACGCCAGCACCTGGCCTTGCGCACAGACGAGCTCAAGGACCTAACAGCTCAGCTCGGCGGCCAGGGCGAAGCCACACATGCGGCACAACTGGAGCTCAGGAGCCTCCACACTCGCGTGCGCGAGCTGCAAGAAAGCCTGCACAACAGGGAGGAGGAGTTCAGTGCGCTGGAGGAGCAGCTGTCTCAGGATGTGGCGGCCAAAGAGGCGAGCCTGAAGCATGAGCAGACAGAGAGCCGGCGGCTCGCGGGTGAGGTCTCAGAGCTGCAGAGCAAGTGTACAGAGCTGGAGGGCCTTCTTCGCTCGGTGCAAGAGGAGCAAGGCAAGGAGGCAAGCGCAAGCTCCAGACTGCTGCAGAGCTCCAAAGAGCGCGTTGAGTATCTGACAGCACAGCTAGGTGATGTCCAGGTATGGCACGCCGTGCCCACGTGAGTGCAGTGCAGGTCGTCAGATTGCAATTCTGACATGGTGTATGTCCATGTACACACGATCAGTAGCCATATGTCTGCTGCCCCTCCATAGAGAGAGAATTTTAGACTAGGCCATTGAAGGCTGCATTGACGTCGGTCGTCGTAGTAGGGGGGCCTAAGGCCCCTGGATTGATAGTTTGCAGCGCAGGAGTCCATGTTGTGGAGTTGAACTCGACTTCCACATACATATGGTCAAAAGCAGCTCTCATCTAATGCATCCTCTTTTGGGCTCTTATGCAATTCGTCATTTGTACATGCAGGACAAGCACGCCCTTCTGCAGCAGGGGTCGGAGGAGCTGGGACGGCTCCTGGCCTTGCGTGATCAGGAACTCAAGGCCCTGCTTGGTGGTCAGGGGGATGCTGCATCCGCTGCGCAGGCGGAGCTGGAGATGTCAGTCGCCCACGTACATGAGTTGCAGGAGAGCCTGCGCAACAAGGACAAGGAGTTTGTAGCGCTGGAGGAGCAGCTCTCCCAAGACATGGCAGCCAAGGAGGCAAGCCTGAGGCAGGAACAGGAGGAGAGTCAGCGGCTTGCAACCATGGCTGCAGAGCTGCAGAGTAGATGTGCTGAGCTGGAGGCTCTTGTCAATACAATACAGGAACGTCTCGCAAAGGAGACTTTGGCCAGCACTGAGAAGCTGCAAGCTGCTGAGGCGCACGGCAAGGAACTGGCAGTGCAGTTGAGGAATGCGCAGGTACGGAGCGATGTTCGTTGTAAGCAGTGCAAAGGTCTGGTAGTATGTATCTTGTGCATTTGTCAACCATCTGACAGCCTGTACAGGTCCACAACAGTTGCCGCCTGCGTGTCCATGGAGCAGACAAGGGCGCAGTAGTCAGGGAGCTTTGAGCAGTCCACTATTGAGTGGCCTCTTTAGCAGCTACTGACAGCCTGTACTACCTAGGTGCTGGTCACTCTCATGAGCTCCTGCTCCTGGATGCTGCAGGCCACTTCTACCTCCCTACACCAAGAAGCAGAAGAGCTGAAGCGGCTTGAGACCTCGCGTGACAACAAGCTGGAAGCTCTGAGGGAGACCCAATCACGTGCGGTGAAAGAAAGAGATGAGTCCATTGCGCTGCTGAAGAGCAAGCTGTCTGTTGCCATCGATGGTGCCAAATCAGCCGCTGACGAGCTTGAGAACTTGAAGGCATCCCACAAGCATGTGGAGCTGCTGAACGCCAGCCTGCGGCAATCGCTGGAGGAGGCGAAAGAGGATGCGGCTGCACCGCGTGAAGGGGCCAACAGTGATTGCGAGAGCAAGCTGGCAGAGGCGGGGGTGGAGATTCTCAAGGTCCAGGAGCAGGCGGCGGTGCTGCGGGAGAAGCTGCAGAAGGCGGTGAAGAAGGGCAAGGGCATCGAGGCTGCCAAGGCGAAGCTGGAGAAGGACCTGGCTGAACGGGACGCCGTGCTCCAGGCCTCCGAACGTGAGAAGCTTGCCCTGTCCAAGAAGCTGGAGGAGCTCAGCGTGGTGGTCAGCGGCCAGGACGACGCCCTCGTGGCCGCGCTGCATGAGAAGGCCGCTGCGGAGGAGGCTCGCCTGGAGCTGGCCAAAGCCCTAGAGGACAAGCGCGCCGAGGAGGAGCAGCTGCTGGAGTCTCTTGGCCAGCGGGAGAAAAAGTGCACGGAAAGCAAGGCAGCAGTGGAGCAGGCGCAGGCAGAGGCTGCTGCAAAAGAGGCGGCTCTGTGGGCGCAAGTCCGATCACTTCAGAGCGAGCTGGAGCGCACAGAGCTTGCTTGCGCTGATGACAAGGCCCGCACGGGCTCCGCACTGGGGCAACTCGCGAAAGCGAAGGAGATGCTTGCCGACTCCGTGAGAGAGGCGGAGAGTGACCGCCAGCGCGTGGCTGAGCTCTCAGCCGAGCATGCGGCTATGCGTGCTCAGCTTGAGAGTCTTGGGGAACAGCTTGCAGAGGCAGAAGAGTCCTCGCGGGCGGAGAAGGCTGCTGCGGCAGTGCTCGGCGGCAAGGCCGAGCAACTACAGGCAGCCGCTCTGGAGCTTCAGGCGCTGATTGAGGCAAAGGACTCAGAAGTGCGGCAGCTTCACACAGATGCATCACAGCATGAGACCAGCATGGTGCGCATCGCTACTGAGAGGGACGCTCTCGCAGAGCAGGTGGAGGTCGTCGAGGCGCAGCTCAAGGAAACGACTTTGTCGCTGGAGGATCTGTCCACCAAGGCCCAGGCCTGGCGGTCCGAGCTGCAGCAAGCGAAGCAGCTCTGCATCCGTGAGGAGGGCCTAAGGTTGGCTGCCGAAGAACAAGTTGCTACACTGCAGGCGACCCTCCAGGCTGCCCAGGCAACAGTCAATGTGCATGTTCCTGAGCTTGAGCAGCAAAAGGCGGCTCTGGAGTCAACCCAAAAAGAGCTTGCAGAGTTGAGGGCGGCAAGCAGCACTGAGGCGTCTGCAAACGAGGCACAGAAGACTCTGGAGATCCAAAAGTTGCAGCAGGAGCTTGAAGCTGCCACTGCCGCATTTGAGCAGCAGAGGGTGGCAAGCGTCAGCGCGGCAGTGACTGAGGTGACAGAGAGATTTGTGAAGGAGACGGAGCTTGCTCTGGAGGGCCTGCGACAGGATGCTGCTGCGGAGCTGGCGGCGGTGGTTGCTGAGAAGGAGCAGGAGCTCGTGGCGCTCAGAAGTAGGGAAGAGCAGCAATTGCACGAGCTGCAGTTACTGCAGGACCAGGTGGGCGCCCTCTCAAGAGACAGTGAAGAGGCTGCAGCGGAGCTGGGGAGGAGCAGGACTGACGCGGAGCTGCTGGCAGCGCGTGTGAAGTCACTGGAGCAGGCAGGCCAGGAGCGGGATAATGCCCGCCTGAGAATCGAGGTGCTGGCAGCGCGGGCGGCGGTGCTGGAAGAGGAGCTGGCTGTGCGGGATGCCGAGGCCAAGGAACTGGCTGAAGCTGCTGAGAGCGGCAGGGTGGAGCATCAGCGGCGGAGGGCGCTGGAGGAGGAGATGGCAGCTCTGAAGGAAGTCATGCTCTCCAAGGATGCAGGTCATACACATGTTACCTCTCTCTTATTCTAGCCTTGAAGTTGAGGTCATACACATGTTACCTCTCTCCGATTCAAGCCTTGAAATTGCAGCACTAGCTGCTGAAGGTCTTTGGTTCTCTCATGCTGCTCCTGAAGCTGCTGATTTGGTGAGCATGTTTCTAGAAGCCTGATTCAAGCTGGACTACAAGAATGTCACTATGTTTTCCGCAGTCACATTCCCATCTTGCTGGCTACGCTGCTGCAGATCTTCGAGACAGGTCTGCGGCGCTGGCAGAGGTGGAGCGTGCCAGGGACGAGCTTCATGCCAGCATGTCGTCTCTTCGGGCAGCCCTGCAGGAGAAGGACCAGTCAGTCGTCCAGGCTACATCTCAGCGTGTCAGAGCAATCGAGATGCTTGACGCAGCAAACAGCGAGGTCGAGGCGATGCAGAGGCAGTCCGAGGAGGCGGTAGCTGTTGCCGAGAGCCTGCAGGAGGAGAATACTGCTTTCCAGGCCCGTGTCCAGGCCTTGGAGCTGGAGCTCAGGAGCCTGCCGGCAAGCAATATGGCAAGGGAGGCAGTGCCTGCGAAGGAGTCGGACATGGTGGGCAAGGCCGTCGAGAGGGAAGGGGAAGCCAGCAGGAGCTGGCAAGAACTTCACACGGCAGGGGGGGAGGCCAGGGAGGCCGTGGGCGGTGCAGACGAGCGACAGCATCAAGTGCATGACTTGCTGGCGGAGGTGGAGAGGTGGCGGTCCACTGCACAGGTGCGCATAGCTTCTACTAGGATAGATTCTATTTTCAACGGGCAGTACTCAATCTGCTATCTCAATTTTTCCAGATCCCTGTTGCAGGAGGTCTTCAGCCTACACCCTGCAATATACCAAAGTTGTCATGTCATTACATTCTTATTGTGCTTTGCTTGAGCAATTTTCACTTTTGGGGACGCAGAGTCAGGAAGAGGAGTCAGAGGAGCTGCGCAAGGAGATGGAAGGTGTGCTGAGAGAAGCAGAGAGCTGGCGTGCGCTGACTGAGGAGCGACAGCTGGAGGTTGCAGAAGTACGGCAGAAGCTGCAGGTTGCTTTGGAGCAAGCACAGATGCTCAAGGAGACTGTGGACGGGAACAGTGCTGCCCTGCTGCAGGGTGCAGTGGAGAGGAAGTCCGAGGCCACATCACGCGAGATGGAAGACATGGTGAGTTGTCTTTAAATTCATGACGATTCTCCCACAGGAGTACGAATTGTATTACTATTAGTTGACACTCCTTTGTTGCAAGATCAGTCAGTTACTACCAGCCAGGAGGACCATGTATACCTGCTGCTGATCGTGTTTCATACTCAGTGTGACTAACAGTTGCTACTACCCACTGATACACAGATTTTGCCGTGCATTCCTGGCCAGCAGAGAAGGAAGGACTCGAGGAGGGCTCCTGCACCTGCCATCCCTTCTCCACCTATCTTGCGGAAGTCCCCGTCATTGTTGTCCTATGATATTGAAGCTGCACAAGCGTCACAACGATCTGAGGATGATGAGGATGAAGGTGTGGCACCTTTTCTGAGAAGAGTGCTGAGTCGTGGACCCCAGCTCATGACCATTGTATGCTGGTACTCCTGACTCCTACATGCACTTGAAGTAGAGATCCCGCTTTGACAAAAAGTTGACACGATCGACACCCTGGTGCAGTTCGTGGTTTCAAATTGGTGCACTTGAAGTCCCAACACCTGCCTGGCTTCTTGCGGCCGTCCGTGAACGGCATAGACAAACTCTGGTAAGCAACAATAGCAAGTTTCTGCGACTAGGCAACTCGTTGCGCGTGCCGCTTTGACATTGCTGGTTGTTGATGCAGCCCCAGCGCACAGTGTGGGCAGCTTTGCCCTGGCAGAGGCACCCTTGCAAGCAACATAGATACTGCAGCTGCAATGCTTCTGTCATCCAAAGACCGTACAGCATATTCTGAAAGGCTGGTTGCCTGTCTGACCTGTAAGAGTCACTCTTTGTGCGCTCTTTTGCAGCCTGTCGGCTGGCAGGTATCTTATGGGCCACCCTGCAGCCCGCCTGGCCCTGACATTTTACTGGCTGGCTCTTCATGCCCTCCTGGCTGCCATGCTCTCCACGGTGCGTGTCTAGCCCACAGGTAAGGTCAGTGCCTTGTCTCTCCAAGACAATCTCAGTATCACAGCAGCTATGACTGTGAGGTCCTTCGAATTGACAAGTCAATTCGAGCTGCCAAATTTCCATTGTTGCAAATGAAGGCAACGTATTTGTGGTCAGCAAGACTTGCTGATATCATCTACGCCATGTAGTGAGTCAATGTCGAACTGGTTCATCGCTGTAACCTAGGCCCTTGCATTGATGGCTTATGCTTTTGTTTGTGATGATGATAGAGACGGTGACGACCAACCTCAGCTTGTCCACAATTTTGGACCTGAACGCGTCTTTTCGGGGCTCTCTCGCCTTTGTGATATATGCCATTCTTTTTTCTGGTATTGACTGCCTTGGTGGCAGCCCAGAATGACCAACCGGAGAATTCAAGCATCAGCTCTGCAGAGATGCAATTGTTGCGGATTGTGTGCTGGCCTTTACTGTGCATTTCCGACGAGACCCAGGACTTAGAGGGAGCACGAGATTGAGGGTGGGGTGAAATGAGGGATAAATAGCGGACAATTGTGAAGCTTCTCAGGCGCAATGATGCTAACTATAGCCAGAAAGCGTTCGTCTCGCCTTCGTCACTTTCTAGCAAGCTTCTACTCCTGTGCACCTCGGGCAGCGTGCCATCGGACGCGTCGCTTGGTGGCACCAGCCCACCAGCTTTTCTCCGCTTGCTCGCCCGCTTGCTCCTCAAGTCCCCATCTCGCCTCGCTCCTCTTCTCAGCCGCTCCAAAACTGTGGTGATGTTCCTGTCCAGTGTGATGTTCCCGCCTGCTCGACGCACTCCTGTGCCCTTTCCACCGAGGTTCCTCGGGTTCTCCTGGCACAGGCAGTCTGGCAGGGGGTTCGTGTAGAACGCCTCCTCTGTCCTCGGCCGCTCTTTCCCCCGTGTTCCTGGGGCTGGCCCCTTCCTTTCCCTTGGAGCCCCTTGCCTTAGAGCAGAAACAGAAGGTAGCAACTAAATCAGGTCCAAGGGCTCTACTCAAGACGATTAGCATTGGCAGTACAGCAATTATCCCGATGCAGTAGAGCTGGCCAAGTAGCGACTGCAATCAACGAGGTGGAGGCTCTTTGGGCATGCAAGCGAGCTATGTCTAAGACATCTTAAGTTTGCTTACCTGTGCATGTGGATCAGTGACACAGCCTCATTGAACTCCTTGCCTGGGGAAATTTCCCCCCTCTCCATCTTGTCAAAGAGAGCCACAAGCTCCTTCCTGGTTGCGTACCACACTCGACCATGTTACGTCACGTGACAACTGCTCTTAGCTTATCCTCACATCGGGCCCAAATAATGGGATGTATTTGAAAGCCAGTGCATAAATATTGGCATGAAATGCCAACTCCAGCTCTTTCTTACCTATCTGGGATGATTGTCTTCCGATGACCTAGAAACCTACGATGACCTTCCACGGCCCGAGCCATGTTGCCTGAGTAAGTTGGCACAAAGAGATCACTCTCCACTGAGGCTATGTAGTCTAAGGCAGCCATTTGGCTTCTGTGGTCCACAAATGGTGCAAGCTCCTCTACTGTGAGCAGTGTCTCCTGCACAGCAACCACAAAAATTGAGCTGCTGCCAGGAATTCAAGCTGTAGAGAGGCAAAGCGAGGGCCGGCTGGCTGGACGAAATGTTTCTTTGGCGACAGCAAAGTAACATCTGCTTCATATGCTGTGCATGCTAAGTGAAGGACATTTGAGTACCAGTGAGCGTGGCTTATGGCTTAGCCATTATAAAGCTAGACAGTTGAAAACCTGCAAGGGACCAGCTAACTCAAGAGTATTGCGCCTTCTTGTGACAAGGCGAGAGAGCATCTGCAAAGAGCTTCTATGAGTGTCCATGAGCTCACCTTGCGAACTATGAGCGGGAAGAAGTGTCGGAAATCGGCCATCCGAACCTCTCCACCGTAGATTTCTCCGGAAGCTATGTAAATCAAAGTTGTGTTGAGGAAGCCCATGGAGTGCAGAAGCATTCCTATCTCTTTGGGGGTTAAGGGGCAGAACCCGTGTGCTCGTTGAATTGTTGGGTCAATCTCCTTAACTCTCCAGTGCTTTGTCTTCATCCTGCATTATGCCGATTCGCACTTTTGCTCCGTGTCATCTGCCGTCGGGAGCATTAAGTGCTTGTCCTCCAAGACATCTAGAGTATCATGACACTCTAGGTGATCACTGCAATAGTGGTGCTCAGAATTTATCCGTAAGACTTAAAATCAATCATCTCACCTAATAGCAGTGAGCTCGTCAGCCTCCTCCTTTGACAGGCCGTGGTAGCAGCCGCTGAAAGCAAGCATGTCCATCTCATAGCGCAGATGAAGAGCAATGTAGGGACCCTGCTTTTGCATTCGCTTCACCAGCTCCTGCATTTGTCCAAGCCAGTACATAATCACTTCCACTGTAGTACATATGCTGGAGCATACACTCCCAGACACGGGAGAATCCATGTCCTACTCTTTTGAGCTTCAAAATTGCTTGAAATGTAGCAACGGTGACGGAGCTCCAATGCTCCAGCTTGTCTACAAGTACCTTCCCCATCATTTCAATATGTGGTGCAAAGCGCAAGGCATCATAATGCACACGGCAGCGAAGCTTCTGGATGTCCGTGGGGAGCTCATTGTTAGCAAGGCGAGAATCTGATTTCATTGCTCGAATGACCTGCAAAAGCAATGACGCTGCACAGTTCAGCTTCATCAAACCAAAAATCTGCTGCTATCTGAAGCAAGTGTAGAGGCCAGCCAATTTTGGACAAAAATGGGCAGAGGGGTACTTATGTGCCGTGCTGTATATATATATAGAGGACGCGGGTGCTGACAAACAGGAAGCATCTCCAAAGATCAGCCTCAAAAATGAGTAGCTACTGAATGTTCCGCAGTCTCTTAAATAGCAAGTCTCTTAACATATAGATTTCCATTTTGCGAGGGTAAAAGCTTGCCTTGTACGAGTGCCACAGCTTGGCAATGTCCTCGTTGTAATAGCTGTAAGGCGACCAGGACCTGAAGAACTTGCGGGCCTCCGCAGCATAGCGGTACTGCTTGGGCAGATGCTGCAGGACTGGCACATCATCCTTCAGAGCCTCGATGAAGTACTCCAAATCAAAGATGTCAGAAAAGTTGCTGCACACAGTGCAAGTGGAGGCACATGCCGCTGTCACAGAAGGGCCATATTATTGGCACAAACCAGCAATGTGTAAAACCAACACTGGGTGGGCATAGATCACCAGCACTCTCGTTCATGCCTGTCAAATTGTGGATGAAACATCTGCAATAAGAGCGTCTTGGAGATTCTGGGTGAGGCAGCACCTGTTATCTTGCCAGAAGGAGCCCTTGTCGAGTTCGGGCACAATCAGTGTTGCATTCAAGATTCTTGCAACAGCCACCATGTCGCAGATCTTGAAGCGCAGAGAGGAGAGCAGAGAACTTAGTCTAGTCAGCAAGCCAGGCCAAACTGAACCAGAAAAGTGCAGAGAGAAAGATGACTATGACATCACACTGTAGGTATGGCAGAGTATTTTCTACATGGCCTTGTTATCGAATCATCATCTGCATGATCGAGAGTTTGCAGAGCCTGCAGTAGTATTCTGGCAGTAGACAGGTCGAGGTTGGTGTGCACTCCAGTGATGCCAGAGCTGCAGCAGGTCAGAGAATTGCCGATCTCACCCCAGCACGCATCTGATTGAGACCACCATTAGCATACACGCGCAGGAAGCCTCGGGTCGCTTTGCTCGCCGCTGTGCACGCAGACACTCAACAATGAGCACATGCACCGGCAAAGTGGAGAAAGCAGCAGTTGACACCCAGCGACATCTGCTACAGCGAGCGCTTCTCAGACAAGGACTTTGCAAAGGCCTTGTCTTCCCCTGGCACTCCGCTTTCCACACTTCAACAGTACCTCACCGGCCTCCTGGCCCTCTCTCCTTCATCCCTGCTCTCCCTCTCCTCTCCCACCCTCCCACCACCTCACAGCAGTCTCCTTTGACCCATTCCCTGCCCCGTTGTCTTTCACTCTACCTTCATTTCCTGCTGGCATGCATACTCAACTTCCCATCTCACAACACCTGCCTCGAGCAGGTGCATTTCAGTGAGCCTATTGTTAAGGATGTCAGCAGTTCACTGAGACCGTGTACGTGAGCAAGCAGCTATACAAGGACAAGGTCACCTGTAAACTCGCTGCTAGGATCGATGCAGGGCTTGTAACCTCTGTCGGGAGGCTTCTTCCACAGCTTTGCAAGCTTTACTTGCCGCTGCAAGACATATGACCAGCATATCAAGCACGTCAAGCTTCTGGGGGAGAAGGCAAGTACTGAACGCCAGTCCTTGCTTAAGACAGGCCCTTGCAGCTTCTGTTATTCACTTTGCCTGGGCTGATTATGAGGTGGCCCAGGTAGCAATACCTGCACTTCATTGCAGGTCTTGCGCGCCATTTCGAGGACAACCAGCAAGGAAGACCAACTATGGAACAATGCATTCGTTCCAAGCAATTATTTTAAGCAACTGAGCTGGTGCCCTTTCCCTTGATTGCAGCACAAAGCGTTATGCCACCAAAACTCACCCTCCGCAGCTCGGCAAGCTCCAGCTTCAACTTGGCGCTGAGCTTGGGGTTCCAGGGCTTGGGGATGACGGGAGGTGGGGGCGAGGGAGGGAGAAGCTCCAGCGGCAGGTCCATGTGGTCATCGTCCTGCTCCTCTGTTTCAACCTGCTCACGACGAGCCCAGCGGTCACTGAAGCAGAAGGAGGTCAGCTGCTCTAGGAAAGGACTTGACAGGATAAGGCCTTGCCCTGTCCACGTGACGAGTATGAGGCCCCATTGGCGGCTCGGAGCACCCAATTCAGCACCGAATGGAGTACGATTATGTATGTGAAGGCAAAACCTGCTCCTGCAAGCGGATATTCTAGACGCATCCGCAAGCGCCAGGAGAGGAGTGACTGCAGAGCAGGCCTGGACCTCAGTGACGGACACTGCTTGCCTAGCTGCCAAAGACTGCCTGTGGTGAGCTCACCCAGTCGTGGTGCTGGGTCACTCGGATGGCGTCAGAGGCGCCCTCTTGCTCGTACGGGCGGTCGCCGATGAGGCTGTTCAGGGCCGGCGCGATCTGGACGGCCAGCAGTGCGCAGACCGAGAGCCACATGCTGAGCCACAGGAAGCGGCCTGCCATGCTCGCCCGGCTTCGGCTACAGCGCCACTGCACAGGCGCAGGGAGGACGGGCGGGAGGGCCTCAGCACCAAGGGCGGCCATGCTCAGCGCAGGCAGTGCAGTGCAAGGCTGGGAGCGACGTATGACGGTGAGCCTGAGGAGACGGCTTGAGCGCTGCCGGCGCTTCCTGAAGCGCTCAGCGCCTTGGTCTGGCAGCCCTGTCGAGGCCCCTCGTCTTTGACGGCAAGCTGGACGCGCAGCGGCTGAGCAAATTCGCCCGAGGAGCGCAGGTACGAGAAGCAGCACTCACGTCCTTCCACATCAAGACGCGGAGTGTCGCAGCTGGCAGTGGCTATGATGGCGGCGGCCGCACGGCGGCCGCTGCTCCGGCTGCTTGCGCGGCAGCGAGGGGCGGCCACGGCCAGCCTTCCCGAGGGGGCAGCGGCGGCTGGCCGGCAGCCAGCGAGCCGCGTCAGGGGCCACGGCGTTCCCCGCCCCGAGTACCACGCGTGGCAGGCGCAGTCTCGGCTCGCCGCCNCCGCTGCCAGGGCCGCGGCGGCGGCGGGGGCGTGCGGGGCGCCGCGATTGGCGGCGGGGGGCCCGCGGGGCGGGGACAACGACGGTCAGTCGGCCCGTCTGGCTCTGACGGTAAAGCCCATTGGGTTTGCAGCCATTACCAGACGGCGGGAGAGCCGTTCCGTGTGCGGCCCGGCGCCGTCTCGAACAGCCTCGCCGGCCGTCTCGTCGCAACGGCGTGGAGGGTCCGACTACTGGCGGGGCACAAGCGGCCCCCGGCCGTCGCGACGCAGATGGGAGAAGCGCCCTTCGGCCCCGTCTGGCGTCGTCAAGCTTCCGCCGCTGCGCGAGGTGCCCCCGCTTTGAACTCTCTCCCGCGCACAGCCCGTTTCAAACCGGACCCTCCGCACACCAGCTGCCGCTTCTCCATGTGTCGTTTCCTCACCGTGATTAAGCTCCCCAGGGCCGCACGCAAGGCCACAGCAGCCATGGCCGCCGACAAGGCCACCTTTCCCGCGACCGCTACTGCCTGCCTGCGGCCTCCGGCAGCTCGGCCGACTGGCCTGCGCTGCTCGCCGTGCCTGCACTCTCCTCTGTGCACGCGCCCTGCCCTCGGCCCCCCCCCTCGCCTACCCACTTTCGACTTGTGGCTATGCCAGCAAGTGGAAAATGGGATGCAGCTTCGCCTGCTAAATGGCTCACTGTGCCTCAGGTTGCAGTGGCGGGTCAAGTCTGCTGATCAAGGAGAGTCCATCTGATACCATTAGTGGTACCCGCATCCTATCAACTACGCGCTTAGTAGCAAAGAACTTGCATCTAATGTCGAACCAGCAAAAGCAACTCTAGTTTGTCACGAGGCAGCAATGTAGACGATTCGAGAATACGATTCCGGCTCCTCTTCACCTTCCTGACAAAAGTCCCTTGCCTTGAAGTTGTAATCAGCCGAGATTGGTACGGAGCAAAAGGACCGACGATAATGGAACCAACACACGCGGCATATTGCAAGGTGTTGGTCTGCTAGATATCCTCCTCTTACCCCAGTGATTTGGCATGAGTCAACACGGAGGGTTACCCTATCAATGAAGAATTGCCAACCTTGAATTGTGAAGACTGGCAGTACCTCCCGTGTGCACTTAGAGCAAGCTGGATACACATCTGTCCAGTGATTGCATGAAATGCACCGCCGCATTGGCACTGTTATCCTGCCCAATCTTACCTCGCCAGTCTTGACAAATTTAAGCAAGAGGTAAGGAATGCAACAGACTGCCCTAAAGTGCAACATTCACACTTTGATATCATTGTTATGGTCATTAAGCTCTGCAGTATCACTTGACTTTTTTCTCGCAGATATCGACATTTAGCTGGGACCCGCAACGAATCAATGAAGAACTCAAGCAGCAGCAATTGAGCACCATAAGGTAGCATACCAGTCAAATCAACTGAAAATTGACTGAGAAACCCGACAGCACTGAGGTGTATGACAAGTTCAAGCCATCACTATGACAAGTACAAGCCACCACCACCGCTCACTTGCATGCCTCCTCCCCCTTTGATTGCACGTTTTAGTATGAGCAAAAGTGCCTCTCAGGATTGCCTCTCTATGGTGATGTTCATGTACAAAGAGATATTTAAGCTAAGGCCCCTGGCACTGGACTGCAACAAGGGGGTACAGCATCTACTTGGCTTCTGACACTGCACATATTGGCCACCTTGCTCCAGCTCCTGGACTTAGTGTATGCGAAGGACACGGCGAATGAGGATTCTCACTGAAACTGACACTCTCCTCCTCAAAACACAGTGCTACTGACGACCTTGCAGCAACCAACTAGGCCTTTTTAGGGCGCATGACAACTGAACCAGGTTGCTAAGACCAAAAATGGTCTGCAACCCAAAAACACCTGCTTTTGGGAATATCCACCGGTGTTGAGTGTATAGATCTAAAATGTGCAATTTCACCAGTCATCCGGATATACTTGGCGCAGCTTTGAACCCGGGACGTAGGTGCCATCTTGCAGACCAACAAAGAACTGCAGATATGGACCACATGAACAATCAGGGCAAACAAATTGGTCGACAATGGCCACATGATGGACTCCAGAGTGCAGTGCTCGTAGAAGCAAAACACACGACTGGCCCCCCTAGTAAGACTTCTTCCTGAGACCAGTGTTGAAGCTACCACTGAAGTTCAAAAGCAACAAGCCACATGCAAGATGACCCATGCTTACAATAACACACAAACATGGGTCTGCACAAGAAGTGAGGCAACTCACCCGGGTGATCCAAGGGTGCATCACAGGCCTGTTCGTCTTTTGGATGACAATATTCTCCTGGGCCACGTAGGTTGACATACCCCCCGGCCTGTCCCTTGTGTCAACAAGGACATGGTAGAAGGGCTGATTGGGCCCCTTGGGCAAGGCATCGATCTTCATGGCTTCCTGCCACTCCTGAGGAGCTGAGCACTCTGGATCATGGCCGTAGACAACTCCCCTGTAACCTGCAGTGTGGTGAGGAGAGTCAAGTCTCTTAGGGCTGAGTACTGAACTAGCACAACTGGATAGTTGGCAAAGGCAGCCTGACCATCAGCAGCAACCAGGACTACCTTGAGAGGAAAGCTCACAAAATGTCAGGTCCTGTCAATTCCTGCTGCAGCAGATATATTATCACTGACTGCTTTGCTGGAAGCATGATGAATACACAGAGTGAAGACATGAACTGACTGAACCCAACTGACTGAACTGACTAAAGTCCACAGTAAGAGGACTGGCTTACCATATCTGCGGTGGATGATGACATCTCCCACCCTGAATGTCACCTGGGGCTTGACAGACAAATCCAAGACGCGCTTGCGAAATTGGAGGACGTTCAGAGCATCTCGTATCTGATAAGTCCAAAATACCACTGGTCAGTAGGCTTGCCAAGCGTCCCAGATGGCACATCAATGGTTGATGACACCGACATTGATCAAGGCACAATATGGGATGAGCAGCATGATGCTGCTTGTGCACACCACAGAATACTGATTAGCTCCACCACAATATGCAAAGAAGATTCCAAGGCTCACTTCCGCAGCTTCAGCGTATTGCTCCTTGGCGACAAAAACACGGAGGCGATCACGCATGTCATTGACCTCCTGCAGCAAGTTCCTATAAGATTCGGTGGTCTCAAGCACCTGCACGAGAACAGAATACAGGTGATGAAATCAAAGCTAATATCCACTTCATCATCTGTTCCCAAATAACCAGCAGCAAGCTGCAAGATGGGCGCCCATGCCCAGATTGTGAGCAACTAGCAACCCCACTGGCGCACAGCATTGTCATGCATCACGGATGTGACGTGGGTGGTGAGTCTGCTGTAGCCCGATGCTTTGTGCAGGAGTGATGCCATACTCCTGTGTGTGACAACACTGCAAAGCAGAATAGAATAACCGCTGCACAGGACTAGCAACCAAGCTGGCGGCACTGTCACACCTGCCGTGCGTTCTTCTCCAGCAAGCACTCGTTGCCAAAGGAGTCGCGATAGTTGCTCAAGGGGTCCAGCACCTCCATCACCCAGCGCTTGTTCCTGGCAGCCCGGGCTCGCTTAGAGGCAGCCTGGCCGCTCGTCTTGGAAGATGCGCCGTCCAGCGCAGCCCTGTCTCCCAGCCACGGGCTGACCAGCATTGCCCCAGGCGCGACGGGCGCCCTGCTCTTGGCTCCCCGGGGCTGTGATGACGAGTGCACAATCAGCGGGCCAGCCGCCGCGCCGTCGTGGTGCTGGAGGACAGAGCTGCTGGAAGATAGAGCTGCGGACGGGAATGCGCATCGGAGGGGCAGCGCCGAGGTGAGGGCCGCCATGTCTCGAACGGAGGGCGAGCTTGATCGCAAGCCCCGGCCGCGCTAAGGCAAAGCTCGCCGCAACAACAGGGCCAAACGGCCCCTGCCGGCGCCGCCGCCGCGGTCGTCGCCGCTCCTGGCGCCGCGGCACACGCCGGGCGCGGCGGCGAGCGCNGCGCCGCGGCACACGCCGCGGCGCGGCGGCGAGCGGCGAGGGCTTGATGGCCGCCGCGGGGCGCTTTGCGCCGCGGGCGGCGGCGGCGGCGGCGACGGCGGAGGCGGAGGCGGAGGGGGCGTCTGGCGGTGGACACAGCATCCCTCGTTCTTCGCACCCCGCGAGCCAAATCCGTGGTCGAATGCCCAAGCTTCGCCGTGGCGCGCCTCTGCGACCAGTAAGTACACCACGATGTCCCACGGCGATATTTATCATCGATTCGCCGACCGAAATCTGCCCCCCCCGGCCGCCCCGCCTCCCCCCAGCCACACAGCCCGCCGCAGGCCAATGGCCAGCCCGCTCGCCGCGCGCCGCCGGCCGCCCGATGCGATCCTGATCGGGCGGCCGTGGCGGGCCGCCCACCTCCTCCCGATCGACTTTAACGACGAAGAAAGTGGCCAATATTGGCCACTTTCTATCGTCGCAGCCTTGTCGCCTAGGCCGCCGGGCGCCGGAGTATCCCGGTTCGCGGGATCCTGTTGACGCAGCAAGGGATCCCAGATCCCGGCGCCGGCCGCTAACTGGCAGTAAACGCGTGAGCCCTGAGCTTCGCCGGGGTCCCGTTCCCACTGCCCGTGAGTATCAACCCCGCAGGGAGGCTCCGTTCCCACTGGTCATGCTCCCGCCCCGAGGAGGTACACCCTCAGGGGCTTTTGTCCAAACCCTCCATAGATCGACCACGCTTGCTCCCCTCTTCCCGAGCCTGCACGCTCCATCGCCGGCGCCGCGAGGCTCGCCGGCGGCTCTCGTCGCCCTCCATCGACGATGCAGCTCTAAGCGACGTTGCCCTCGTCACCTCCCGGTGCCAGTGGCGGCGGCACAGGGGGAGCCGAGGCTGGCCGAACAACCTCCTCAGTGGAGAGCCCTTGTTCTCCTAGCTGCAGCTACTGTCGCTGCGGGGCGCGGCGGGCGGGCCCGTAAGAGCCGCCGCGATGTCGGTAAGCGCTCTTCTCCTCGTTCGCAGTGAGGAGTTGGCTTCGGCACCAAGGGACTGCGGCCGACACTGAGTGAAGTGCCAGCCCAATTCAATGGCTGCACCACCAGCAGCCTGAGCGGCAGGACGCCGCATGCAGATCCTGGCGTACAACGGCGGCGCCATCGTGGCAATGGTAGGTAAGGGCTGCTTCGCCATCGCCAGCGACCGGAGGTTCGGCGTGCAGCAGCAGACCGTGGCCTGCGACTTCCAGCGCATCTTCAAGATCCACGACCGGCTCTACATCGGCCTGTCCGGCCTCGGCACGGACGTCCAAACGCTGTGCGTGGTTCTTGGGAGCCATCCGGGCTCCGCTTCGTCTCGTGTAACTGTGAATTCGCACGAGCTCGCTTGCAGTTCCAGCTTCTGTCGTGTAGTTGCAGCCGAGAGCGCCTTCCTCATGTTCCTATGGACGGTCAGCACCATCCTGGCCTGGTTTGAGATCCTCAGTCCTTGTCTGTGACACAGCTATCAACGCCTAGTATTCCGGCACAAGCTCTACCAGCTGCGGGAGGAGAGGAACATGCGGCCCCAGACCTTTGCCAACCTCGTGTCCTCGGTCCTCTACGAGAAGCGGTAAGAGCTGACTCAATACTATTCTGCACCTGGGAAGCCAGAGAGCAGTCACTTTTGTGCACACTCCTAGGGTGCCTTCCTACCGGGCCTGTTTTATTTGCAGCTCTGAAGAACGACTCAGAGTAATCATACCTCGACAAGCTGCTCTACAGGATGCATATTGACCAGTTTACCAACCTACAAAACCCTCTGACACAACCTGAGGGTTCCCTTTTCTCTCATTCTCATGAAATTTCAGCAATTTCTCGATTTTGAAGCAGGTTCGGGCCTTACTTCTGTGAGCCAATCATTGTTGGTCTGGAGGAGAATGGCGAGCCCTTCATTTGCACAACTGATTTAATTGGCGCCAAGTATGACAATCAAGAACAGACTCATTGCTTGCACTATAGCTTATGTAACGATTGCAGGAGTTGCTTTGGTGGATTTGGGCTTATGTCCTCGCTGTCAGAGGTTGACCTTGATAGTGCAGGAGTAGCAAGCCTTTCTTTGGTCATCTGAGCATATCACGACCCATTGTGCAGGCAATTGGCTGAGGACTTCTGTGTGTCAGGAACTGCTTCTGAATCTTTATATGGTGCTTGTGAGTCCATGTATCGTTCAAGTATGGTAAGCAAGCTGTTCAGAATCATGGTTAACAGGCCCAATCTTTCAAGTAGACTCAGAGTCAAAATAGAATCCTTCTTTTGACGATGTCAGCCACGGAGTCTTATCACTTCGACCTACGATGTCATCCTGTAGCCATCATATGCAAATTGGAATTTGCATTCTCGGGAAATTGGCAGGGCTGATGAAGTGGATGCTTGGCGAGCCTATTGGGTTGCATGTTGTACACGCTGATAAATATGTGATCCTGGCCTACCTCATCCTTTGCCCTGTTTCAGGAACCGGAGGAGTTATTTGAGACTATCTCCCAGGCCCTCTTATCCTCTGTAGACCGTGACTGCCTCAGCGGTTGGGGTGGCATTGTCCATGTCGTGTAATGTCATCAACCTCAACCCTCAGTCTTGGGGCTGTATTCTGTCTTCACTTGCCATGAAGTGCTCGGCTTTTGAGTGCTTCTTGGCTTTAGGATGTTCATGCCTCTGTTCTTCTCTGATCCAGACATTTGGCCTTTCTTTCGCAGGACCGGAGAGGAGGTTGTCACTCGTACATTGAAAGGCCGTATGGATTGATCCTGAGGACACTTGGTCTGAATACATTTGTACTCCTGTACATTCGGTTCATTCTCATCCTTCTACGTAGGAGACTGGTCATGGAAATACAGAACCCTAGACACCCAGTCTCACCTGCATATCAGATAGCAATGATGACACTTCATTGCCATTGCCTGGCTTACTCCTGGGGTCCCTTGTAAGCTACAGTACGGGAGAATTATTACTTCAAGTTTAAGTTCTCAGCTAATACAAGCTCCACAAGGGATGGCAGCAGCTGTAGGAATCACTTTTGAGACAGACTGTGGGCATGCAAAGGTATGTCAGTTGGGGGCAACTTTTAGCCTTAGCTGAAGAAACGCAAGAGGGCGCCATCTTGGTCAAGCCTAGTTCAGCACCACCTTACCCTGAAGGAAATCGAGGGAATAAGCATTTGGTGCACACAACGGGCGTCAGTCAGTCTGCTCAGCGGCGCTGGCGAATCTTGAGCTTTTTGTGCTGCCGCCTGAGCTTCCAAGCAGAATGATCTCTGCCACTGCGAAGCAGCTTGGCACGTTTCTGTAACTCTTGAAGAATGTAAACATGGACGCCATTCTCTGCTGCTTGGTTGTACAGGAAGCGGTGCTGCACGCTCCGCAAAGCCTCCTGCCAAATGGCAAGGCTCATTTTCTGCTCTTAGGTGGTCTGCAATGCCCTTTTGATAGCTTCAGAAGGTTTTTTCTTAAGGTCTGAGAATTTGCAGCATTATTGCATTATCTGCGTGGTCGCCAAGTACAAGGCTGAAGACTGCCGAGCTTCACCTTCATGGCCTTGTAGCGGAATTCGTCCTTCAGCACGGCGTCAATGCGGTCGGGCAATGTAGCCACCTCGGACGGCCGAATCACGATGGAAAAGGCGTGGTAATCGACTTCGTCCTCCCACGGCTGGTCGTGGTCTGCAAAGAAGAGCACAGGGATGCACCCCAACAGCACTGCCTTCGCCAGGTGGCTCGTCCACTGCAGGCGACAGCAGGGTGTCGGTCACTCGTTGTACTGTCTTCTACAGCCGCAGGCATCTTGATGCAGCCAGCGGCTACTGCAGACCATCTTGAAGTTTACAGCTGGTAGAGATTCACTATCGGACGTTCTACGGTTACACACGCATACACGACACTGACGAGCGAGCCAGGGCAACCAGACTCATGGGCCACTGCACGTCAAGCACTGGACCCGACAGCCTAAGAGCCCTATGCACTCTTGTGGCTACCAGCGCAGGCACCCTCGTCTCACGGTTTTGGGCTGCGGACTGCAGGCCCTGGCTTGGGCCAGTGCTGAGAAACGCAAACGGCCCTGCCTGCTTCCATCTGGCCAAGAAGCATGCATGGCTTCTAGGCCGGCAAATATGCACCACCCCGGCTCGCTATGTGTCCCAACATAGGTGCTGCCATACACGGCCAGACGGGCGGGTCTGCAGTGGCGGAACAAGGATGTGGCCGGGACAGGGACCAAGGACGAGGCACTCCTCGGCCAGCCCGGAAATACGCTACAGTGCAAAACTATGGCTGTCCATGCAGCCTCGGCAAGCAGCAGGTGCTTATCCCCACCCTCTCTCAATAGCAGCGATCAAAGACCAGCATGTAGTATACTGTATGCCTGGGCTCGACTTCCAACTCTCATTCTAGTTTTAAGCCCGTCATTGAGACCATTCTCTGCACCCCTAGCACACTAACCTGATATAATGACGACAAAATAGATGGACATTGACTACAGAGTGCTTAATTCGGGCAGAGGCGCCCACCTGAGAGAGGGACGGTGGGCAGGCGCAAAACTTTGCGTGCTTCATGTCCGACACCGTTCCGTCGTCCGTCGCCTTCCGCAGGCTCCACCCAACTATCTGCCGCTCCCGCCATGTGTCGTAGATCTCCCGCCGCACCGAGTGCCCATGGTGCATTGTCGCCGTGCCCTAGAATGCCAGCCATTCCAACATGTCAGAGCTTGACCCACTCATCTTCCAGTTCGTGACGAGCAATAAGGATGTGACAGCGGAGGCCGCCAAGCGCTTGCACTCAGCAGGCGACGCACTTCGTCCTCACCTCGAAGTCCTTCCCGAATCTGCCAATGAGGTCGATGGCGCGCTGATTCCACTCGGGCTCGCTGATCTCAAGGTTGGTCATGGCTGGGACGATAATGTCGTGCCCAGGGATGTAGCACGGGACATGCGGCACCTGTCGGCCTCAGCACGACACAGAGGCTTGCCTCAGGTCGTAACTCAAGTGTGTACAGTGCTCTGCTGGAGATGGGTGCCCTACGCTGGTTACAAGCACCTGAGCCAGTGGCCTTTGAATGAATGCAGCAGGGGAAGGTATGGCGGATGAGACCTTGACATTGCTGTAATGAGACCTTGGGTTGTACGCGATGTAGCGGATGCCGAGCTGCGGATGGCCCATGCGGCTCGATGTCCGTTGGTCGCCACTCAGCTGCAACGTAAACAACTGCACCCCCCATGCGATCGTGGCTGGTGCTGGCTTAGAGCCCCACTTGCATCAAGAGGCAGCAAATTCCTAAACACTGGCTGCTAGCATGGCCTCCACAACTCTAAGAAGCACACACTGAACACTTTAGATTCGATCTGTGTTGTGTGTAAGGATTCTAAGGTTGGTGTGTTAGGCCTATCGGGCCCGTAGGCTAAGGAAAGCTGGGAGAATGAGAGAAGAAGCAAGATGGAATGGCAATGATCTTGAGTTGAGGGAAGGCAACTGCATCAATCTCCATTCGAAAGGAGAGTGTCGGTATTGGGTGGAGGATTGAAGGGTCAAGAGGAGATTTGCATTGAATACAGGGCATGTGTTTGTAAGAGAGACTGAAAGCAAGGAGGGAGGAGATCATGGTGAGGGGGGAGGGGGAGAAGGAAAGGGGGTGGGGGGACTGGAGGGGGCGAGGACACTGCAGACGAACCTCGCCGTAGAGCTTGGGGTCCACAAATGTGAGGGCGGAGCAGCGGCCGTGGTCGTGGGACGTGACGAGGAAGTGGTCGCGCCCGTTGCGGCGCCGGAAGTACGGGTGCTCCTCCTGGACGAGCTGGAGCGCGTCGCTGATGAGGCCCCCGGTGGCGGCCACGGCCTCGTGCATGTTTACGTCCTCGCCAACCTGCACTGCACAACGGTTCTCAGGCTTACTGTAGCAAATGTAGAGCTTAAGAGCAAAGGAACAAGATTAACCAATAGATTGGAATGCTTGCTGCAGCTTGGCGAAGCGCTGCATCAAGCTGTCCCGCAGTCGTCTGTCCTTGTGCTACAAATTTCTCGGCAGGTGGGCGTCTTGCGAGGGGGTGCGCGACCTTGGTGTTGCAGATGAGGTCGACGTGGTACGCGGCGTAGATGGGCAGGAAGAAGAGCGTGGCGCGCTCGGGGTCAGTGGTGCGCACGGCGTTGCTGCGGTCCAGCATTGCGTGCACGTACTGCTCCATGTCGTACTGCGCCGCGTGCCAGCGCGGCCGCTGCAGCAGCAGGTCTGCACCTTCCCAGCACGCTCGGCGTCAGCTTCTGTGGGCCATCGCCGCCGCAACGGCCACCACTATGCAGGGCGAGGAGGAGCGTCGGACCCCACCGGCATGGAAGCGGCATGGGAGGTCGTAGACGTAGATGAATTGCTCGCCGGCTCCGTCTTTGGCGGCGACACTTGAGTTGCCGCCGCGGACGTCGCCGCCGCGGTGGGCGAGGTGGCAGCTGAGGGAGCTGGCCCAGCGCACGTAGAACGGCCAGAGCGCGAGCAGGAGCACCGACAGCAGCCGCGCCGCAGCGCCCGAGGCCACCCAGTCGCCGCAGCCGCCGCCCTTTACATGGCGACCCGGTGACGGCGGGGCCTGCTTCCAGATGGCCCGCCGCAGGACGCTGGCAGCCGCAGCAGCCGCCGACAGCATTGTCGGATGCCACCAAGCCCCTTCACGCCCCGTAGCGGAAGCCATGGCGCCTGAGTCCTGGCGGCGGAGGATGACCACGGGGCCGCTGGAGGCGGGGAGGCGAGTCCCGGCGGCGGTGGCGCTCCAGCCGAGGCCCTGAATGCCGCATTGCGAGCGCCGTCCCAGAGCGGGCGCACAGTCGCTCCAAAGCCCAGGTCTTTGACAAGCGCGGGTGAATGGGATCGGCGGCCAAGGCACCGGCAGCTGCGGCGACGGCGTCTATGGACGAGCAAGCAGCGTGGCTTAAGTGGATGGAGGAGAGGCCTTGAGCAGCTATGGAGGGGGGATCGGCAGTCCAGTGCAGGTGGAGCGTGGGGGGGGGGGGNGGGGGGGGAGGGCCGCCTTCCTGCCAGCCTTCCCCACTGCTGGGCGCCCACCAACCTGCGTCGCCCCGGGCCGCATCTGCTGCGGCCGGCGGGCGGCCGCCCTCCTCTTTCATATCAGCAGCTGCTTCCCCGCCTCTTCCCTCCCTCGTTCTTGTCGTTCTTGCGCTGTCGAGTGTCGGCCTGTTTGCAGCGTGTGCTCAGTCAGGCTCATGCTTTGCACCAGCACGCTGGGCGAGTTCTAGTTGGTGGCTGGAAGGAGCTTCGCATCTGCCATCTGGTGTATTCAGGCATCGTTTAGCGACCTTCATGTGTTGACCCGTGGTTACTGAGCGAGTCAAATTGCAGTTCGTCGTGCACGTCATCAGATGTGCTTGCCGTTGTACTTGGCCACTTTGGCCTTCGACCACTTTCAATACAAGAGATCCCCTTTCTCCCTTCTTTCTTTACACCGCCGAGCCATTGCAGCAGCCTCTGACTCGCGCAACGAAATTGCTCTTCCTCCCTTGCCAACTCGAGGCCTCCATCACTCCGCTAGAAAAGCCATGAAAACCCTCTGCATGCACCTGGCTGACTTTTACAGCCGCTCTTTCAATATCAGCAGCCACATTTTCTTATCCTCAATACCCGCTTTTCTTCTTCAGCCTCCTGAGTGCATTCACAAGCTGTAGCGAGGCATCTGAGCATTGGGCACTAGCGCTTTGTGGTACGCATGCAGGCGGGCTCATGGAGGCTCATGTGGCCTCAGCTGGGCGTGGCCCTGCACTCAGCCGGCACTGACTGGCAGCCATGTCCTGTATGGCAGCAGCTTCTGTCCCCGAATGTGAGGTCCGCTATTACCAGCTGCTAATTTGTTGATATTTCCTCAATTAACTGGAGGCATCCGCTTGAATGCTTCCAAAAGAATGGGTGGCTAAATAGGGTGCTCAGGAAGTCAATGGGACATCTAATGTAGGTTTCTAAGCACGCCTCAGAATATCAAAGTTGCAATGGGGCGGCATGTACTTGAGGTGCTGATTTCTTCAATCGCCTGTCTAAGGCCTTGCTTATGAACCCAATGAGCGCCGCCATAAGCAGTGAGGCTTGAATTGCCATGGAGGCATGGTGGCGGTCAGCGATAGTATGCCATGTGACGGCTGGTGGATGCCCAAGGGTTGCTGAACTTAGCCACAACTGCTGGCTTGCTGACGGCAGCAGCCTTCAGGGCGTCCTCGTCCCGCTGCTCCCGCTCCGCTCGCAGCCACGCCTCGATAGCAGTGTAAAGCACTCGCACTTCCGATCCTGGTCTAGCAAGCTCGGGGAAGTCTGCCAGCGGCGCCACCTTGCGCAGGCGGCCACCCTGGAGGTGCGCGACGTGTGTGGCCCACTCCTCCAGCCCGTCAAAGATGTGCGTGGCGTACACAACCACCGCCCCCCGCTGTGCAGTGGTTGGCAGAGCTGTCAATGACATTAGAGTCACAGACACACAGTTTGTGACCAAGCTTGGTAGCTCCAGTGGCAACAAAAGCAGCTGCGCCAGGGGCGGTGATCACCTCATTGCACTCCTGGACAAGGAAACCCAGAAGGTCCATGCGCGCGACGACGTCGAGGTCCACAGTAATCTCGTCCAGCAGTAACACCTGCCCAACCCCCCTCAGGGATCGGCGCAGCCCAAGGTGCTCAAGCTGCCGCCCGCTGCCGCCGCACCGGGGACCTCAGCGCCGAGGGGGCAGCTTCCGACCATGCCAGACGGTTGCCGTCTTCGACGTCCTGGAGCTTGCTGGCACACGGACCTTAAAGGGGGCGAGGAGACCCATGCAGAGCTGGACGCGGCGACGCTGGCCATCCGAGGTCCGGTGCATGCGCCACTCAAGGTCAATGCCCAGTAGCTCCACCAGGCGCTCGCGCCGCGCCGGGTCCGCGCCGACTGTCGCAGCCCGGCATCGCTCAGAAAGAGGGAAACAGAGGGTGGGGAGGGAGGGAGGGACGGCGGCAGCTGGCTGAGTGTCAGCAATGCAGGCATGCATGTCGCACCCACATCAACAGAATTACTGGCAGCTCGGGCTTTGCTATCACCGACGCCGAAGATCATGTGCTCCGCGGAGAAGTCGCCCTGCAGCGGCACCTCCCCCTGCAGCGAGCGCTCGCGGCGGCAAGCGCAGCGCTGTTGAGGCTTGATGGGGCTGGCAGCAACGACCGCACCGTATCTGGACTGCCAGCGGCAGCTGAGAGGGCCCGCGAGCTCGCGGGAAGCGGCGATCGCTGACCGCTCCGCCGAGGGAGCGGGTCCAGGAGCCGCCGAGGTAGGTGAGGCTGCCGTCGGCGGCGAGGGAGGTGTCGTGGAAGGCGGGGCGGCCGAGGATGCGCACGGCGCTGCCATGGCCGCCGCCGCCGCCCTGCGGCAGGTGCTTGCCCGCCAGGAGGCGCAGCAGCGTGCTCTTGCCCGCGCCGTTGGCGCCCACCAGCAGGCACCGCGCGCCCGCAGGCAGCGCCAGCGACAGGCCGGCCAGCGCCGGCCCCTGCTGCCCCGGGTGCGCGAACGTCAGCGCTCGCACGTCCACCACCGCCGCCGCCGCGGCCTCATCGGCGGCGGCGTCGGCCATTGCGCGCGCAGCTGGTCAAGGGGAGAGAAGGCGCGAGCGGTGTGCATGCCATATGAAGACTAATGCGAGCCAATACATCGTTCAGGAAAGGCAAAGGAAAAGCAGCTTTGATTATTAGCGTGACGTTAGTATCCACGGGGGGTGAGAGAATGCGCGCATTCCGCATGGAATTGAGAAACGGTGGCGTATTCAAGCCACTTTGGGGGGGACTCGAGGCCCTGCATGCGGGCGCCGTGGCAGTGGGCCGAGGAGAGTCGGCCACGACGGCGCAGTCGCCAGTGGAACGGACGGTGCGGCGCAGCTCCTCCTTGACGTCAAACGCCGCAGTCCGGTCGCGGTCGTGGCCCCTCGCCTGGCCGCGCGCGGCCGGACCTTCGGCACATGCAGATCACGCAGCAGNCCGTCGTCGCCGTCGGCGGCGGCGGCGTCGGCCATGGGGCGCGCAGCTGGTCGGGGAGGGAGAGAAGACGCTAGCGGTGTGCATGGGATTGGAAGGCCCAATGCAAGCCAATTGATTGTTCAGGCAGGGAAAAGGAAACAAAACTTTGATTATTAGTGTGACGTAAGTATCCACGGGAGGTGAGAGAATGCGTGCTTTCCGCGCGAAATGGTAAAATGGTGGCCAAATTCAAGCCACTTTGGGGGGGGACGGGAGGCCCTGCAGGCCGGGCGCCGTGGCAGTGGGCCGAGGACAGCCGGCCACGACGGCGCAGGCGCCACTGGAAACGGACGGTGTGGCGCAGCTCCCTGTTGACGTCAAACGCCGACGGTCCGGTCGCGCTGGCCCCTCGCCTGGCCGTGCGCGGCCGGCCCTTCGGCACATGCAGAACACGCAGGAGAGCAGCGCGCGGTGCGCATCGACTGAAAAGAAGAAGTGGCACACCAAATGGGGGCAAGGGCAGTGATAAGCCAGCCCAAAAAGAATTGACAAGGGTTCGGAGGGGCCGACAAACAAAAGGAGGCCAGACCGACGAGCCAGTACACTAAGAGGACAGAAGCATGTACGTTGAGGGACTAGGGTCACAGAACGAAGAAAGGAATAAAAAGGAATCATAGTAACCACAACTGAGCATGCACATATTTGACAGACTGGTCTGGGGCGCCTGAGCACCATCACGCAAGCCAGCAGCCTGGCTTAGTTCACACCCAGCACGTGGAGTATGACTAGAGCCTGTGAAGACTGCAAAGTTAGACAAAGTCGCATTCTGTAAAGGCCAGTCAATGCTTCAGACGCAGGAGTACCCAGAGCGCGGGCAGCGCACTTGCTGACTACTTACAACACACCCAACCAAGACGGGTGGCAACTGAAGTTTGAAATTCAGTCCATTTATCATGGCAGCTCGTGGCAGTCCGTTTATCGCGGCTAGTGAAGCGCATCAGATGGCGAGAATATTGGCCTCTCCCTCTTCCCCCCCCCCCACCCCCCCCCCCCCCCCCCTCCTTTTCCAGAGCTCGGACATGAAGGGTTGCATGAAATTCAGGAGTTGATATTAGCAGTTCCTGATGATTTCGAGCGGCTGTGGAAACCCAGCTGAGTGCATGCGGAGCATCATAAGAGTGCATCTAGACTAGGCTGAGCAGGGAGGGTGCAAAACACCATATCAATACTACGAGTTGAAACAGTGCAGGTACATGTCAATGTTGACATGCAATGCATGTCAAGAAGCAAGTGCAAGCTCAACTAAGCTTGCAAGGCCACCTTTACCTGTCCGATATGGATTTGACAATGACAATCTACTTGATTTGTCAACCACTTGGATAAATTTATCATGCTGCCAGTAGCAGGCATGCCTACTCGGAGCGCTCAGCATAGCGCTCCACCCGCTTGTCGTTCAGATTGATGCCCACCATGGCCTCGCCAATGCCGCTGCTCACCTCCGCGAGCAACGCCGCATCTACAGCCAAAAGGCAGTATGGTGAGAGCATATCGACTGGAACTGACGACTATCATCAGAGGTTCTTGCGCTTCTTGGCAAGCAGAAAAGGCAGGTACATGCAAGGTCACAATGAGAGCCAAGAGGAAGCAAAGAGGTCTGAAACACCAACCATCAAAGTGAGTTACTGCCTGCACAATTGCACGGCCGCGCTTGACCGGGTCTCCACTCTTAAAGATGCCCTGTCAATGCCAGTTCCAAGAATTCGTCAATCCTAGAATACGGCAACAAGAACTCTCACGATTTGCTGGCGGCTCGCATATGTAATGAGGTCAATGAGATCGTATGGAAGGAAGATGCAAACAAGTACAATAAATAAGTGGTTATCTAACCAGCGCATTTGCAGCACTGGCATAGCACTATAGTAGTAAAGAAGAAGGTGATAGAAGCTCACTGAGCCAACAAAAACTCCGTCACAACCGAGCTGCATCATCAGTGCAGCATCCGCAGGAGTAGCCACTGTACACAGGGACAAGAGCACCATGTGGGTCAACGATAGGCTTATGACATTTGACAGAGCAACACTTCCATCGGTTGCTATAAGCTGGCAAATTTCAGCACTGCTTCCGGAAGCACAACAACCAACAAAAAACTTCTAAACAATCAGGGCATGCGGCAGTCAGGAGCTGCAGAGCTGAGTGCTCCTGCTTCATACCTCCACCAGCAGCAAAGTTGACCACTGGGAGTCTGCCCAGCGTCTTGCACAGCTTCACCAAGTCGTACGGAGCACGGTGCTGCCAACAATGCAATATATGCATTGTCTAGGTGAGCAGGGACTTATATCATATATGGAAGCTGGGACTCATTCAGAGGAGAGGATGTTAGGCATACTAAGTCACAAAAGACAAACAATTTCTACTGTACTTGATGACACCGTTTGCTCAGGGATGTCTACTCACATCCTTTGCAAGGGTGTACAGCTCATCGTCATCCATTGACTGGATGCGACGGATCTCGCCGAGGACAGAGCGAACATGACGTACAGCCTCGATCACGTTGCCCGTGCCAGCTTCACCCTTGGTGCGAATCATAGCCGCCCCCTCAGCAATGCGTCGAAGAGCCTCCCCAAGGTTACGGCAACCACAGACGAATGGCACCCTGAAATTGTGCTTGTTGATGTGGTTGGCATCATCTGCGGGCGTCAAGACCTCGCTCTCGTCAATGTAGTCAATGCCAATCGCTTCCAGAATTTGCGCCTCCACAAAGTGCCCAATGCGTGCCTGCATTGCAATCCACATTCGTAGATTACTTGTCAGAACCTGACTGCCTTTGAGTTGGAATGCTGTCACCTTGGTGAAGCTACTGCTCCTCTGCAAGTCCTTTGCTTGAGAGGAGGGTATCTTTTCATGGAATAGGAAAAGGGTGTTGGCTTGAGCGCCAAGGCGGAGGGGGGGGG
>WELB01000008.1:1378320-1389245 GCA_009602725.1 Spirogloea muscicola
CCCCATCCCCCTCCCCCTCTCTCTCTGTCTCTCCTCCCCCTCCCCCCCCCTCCTTCCCACTCTCCTTCCAACCGTCCATTTCGGAACTCTCTCCCTCTTCCCTCCCGTATCCAACCCCAACCCCTTCCTCGCTGCCCCCTTCAAATTGCCACTTCTGAGTCTGCGACTCTGTCACAATGCTATGGTTGCTTCTACACAGCCACTTGTTGTCCTGCTACTGTGCTATTCATCCTGCAACAAAGCTTGTCACTGATAATCTCACTGCACAACATTACCGATAGATTGATGGCTTACTGATCATATCACCTTCAACGAGCCCCTCCCCCTAACTACTCCTTGACGCACTTTCTTTGTGCACAGTACGCTGCAGAGGTCTTCTTGCACAGCTTCTTGGAGCGCAGCAATGTGTACCGCACGACGGATCCTGAGGCTGCCTCCCTCTTCTTCATCCCTGTCTACGCTTCCTATTACCTCAACCTCCGGTTGCACAATCCACCCAAATGCCTCCCCTTTCCCACCTATTGTGGCCAAAACCTCATGGGCTGCGCGCACCCCTTCGGCCTGCGGCGCTGACTCCCTATCCTGACGGGCGAGACGCAGGTGCAACTTCCGACAGGCCGACATTAAGATGCATGAGGGCGTGGTGGCCACCAGTGCACTGATGACGGAGGCGCTGAAGCTGGTGCAAGCGCGGCACTCGTTCTTCCGCCGCAGCAACGGCCGCGATCACTTCATGGTTGCCTCCTACGACCACGGGCGCTGCAGGTGCAGCCGCAGCCGAGGCTCTGCCCCGCCGCCACGGCTTGCAGGTACCTGAGAGCAGCAGCCAGGGGCGCTCTTGCTGAGCCGTCATGTCCTTTCTGCCGGCGGCGGCGCACAGCTCAATGACTTTCGTGAGCCCAAAGCTTGCTGGCGAGCTATTCACGTTGCAGCTCAACGGCGACCGGCGCATCTCCAGGTGCCGCGCCCCTCCTCTTTCGTTTCTGGGAGCGCCAGCCCGTTGCCGGCGCCACCGATGCTGCCACTGTCGCCGCTGCCGCTGCCGCTGCCGCTGGTACAGCTTTTGCGGCTGCCCATGTCAGCACACCGTACTGAAGACCATAAGCGCAGCTTAACAATGGTGAGGGAATTATTGCGTGCGTCTGTGCTGTGCTGCGCTGTGCTGCAGTCGTATGGGGGACCCCGTCAAAGGCATCCAGGAGATTGCCTTCAACCCTGGTGCTGAGTACAGTAAGCTCCACTTGCCGGAGACGCCATGCTACATCCCTGGCCACGACGTGGTCATCCCCGTCCTCGCCGAGGGCGCCATCACGGACCCCCAGGTCCGGCATGTGACCCCGTCTGGGGGCGACGCCTGTCCTGCTGAGGTCACTGGCGCACGTGACACTCACCAGCTCGCACAATGAAACCTTACTCTGTTAGCCCTGACCCTAGACTTGACTTCAGGACCCAGCCTGACTCTGAGGAGATGAGTGCCGCCCAATGTGCTCAGAGCGGTGAGCGGTCCATCAAGCTCCTTGCGCGTTTCGGACGCGCCGTCCTCGGCGCCAACGACAAGGGCAAGCCGACACTGCACCACGGCCACGCTGTACGCCCTGGCCGTGATCATGGCCTCGGGCGGCCGAGCTCTGGCTGCCCTTGAGCTCTTGCAACCCCCTCAGCGAAGTAGATCTAAGGTCCAATGTCATTCACTGGGGAGTGTAGACGTAAAGGACATGAATCGAGTATCTGCAGGGTTCAGGCTTACCCCAATTGACATTGCTTATATGGACAGAACTGGCCTTGATTCACTCGCGCCAGGTACGCAAGGAGCTGTGGGACATCTTCGAGGAGCAGAAGCCGCTGGGGTGGGAGTTTGGGCTCACCTCGGACGAGCACACCTTGGCCGACATGCGCAATTCTAAGTTCTGCGCCTGCCCCCCCGGCTACTCCCAGGTGCCTCCTGTTGAGACCACCCATAACTCCAAGCCCTTATTCCCAAAAGGCTGAGGAGCTCCGGTGGTTGTCCCTCCGCATGGCTTTGAGCCAAGGCTAGTCAGATGTGGACTTTGTGAACTTGACTCAATCTCTTGGCCTTCACAAAAGCAGCTCATATGGCGAGCCGCTTCGTGTTGCTTGCCACAGAAGTGGGCCGGTCCGCTGACATATTGCTCTTCCAAACAAACGTGCAGTGGACGAGCCGCATCACCAAGGCCATTCTCGCGGGGTGCATCCCCGTGACATCGTTCCGGGAGCACGACCAGCCATGGCAGGATGAAATTGATTACTCCTCTTTTTCACTGAATATCGATCCCGGGGAGATTACGACCACACCCCACCGCATCAATGGCATCCTTGCAGACGAGGTTTTGCCCACAACGAGCCTCACTCCACCTTGACTTATTGGCTTGGCTTGCCAGTGTTTATGCTCAAGGTGCATTGCGTGGCAGATCAGTATCTGTAATCACCTGTTGCCCCCTGATCTTGAAATCTAAAGCTTATGATTTGAATCTGGACTCGCCGGATAATCACGGGGTCCATGTAACAGGTCACACGGAAGTTGTCGATGCAAAAATTAGCTTCAGAGGTGGACAAAGATGATAGCATGTGAAAACGAGCAAGCAGTAAGAGCAAGCCCTGATTAATTATAACTGGGTGGCAAATGCAGACGGCCTTCCGGGCTATGCAGCAGGCGCTGGCGAAAGTCCAGCCCTGGTTTGCATACAATGAGAGCGTGGCAGGCGGCGTGCACGAGCGCATTGTGCACACACTGCAAAGAAGGGCCACAGCGCTGGCCGACGGGACGTACAAGCCAACCTGGCAACGATTTGACCAGCTTAAGGACATCACAAAGAGCGGCTAAGACTCCGTATTGCAGAGCTGCACCTAATGCAGATTATGTGCTTTCCTTGGCAGCGGCTGCACTCTGTGCAAGGTCCACAGTCACGGTGCCCCAGCTTCGCAGTGCTTGCGAAAACGGGCTGCTCAGCCATGCCAGCTAAGAAAGCGACAGGGATACGCGGCCTAGAAAGAAACTACTGTGTGCAATGTGTTGGCAATGAGTGCTATGTATCTGCTGCATTGCACCTTGCTGACCACTGGCACGTCCAATAAACAGGTACGACTACCACCGTTTTGGCGAGTCTCATCAGTACTTGCATCCCAGGCTGGAGTGTGGACCTTGGCTTGTTGTAAAGCATCAGCGGCTCTGCTTAAGTCATCGACTTGTGTGTGGGCTGGCCATCCATCATCTTCCAATCTGTTGCCCTCGAGATAAAGCAACACTTGCGAGGTAGGGCCAAGTGGCTCTTCATGGCCAGCCCAAGAGAGGTGACTGTGTGTTGATTGAGGCGGCGCCACCAAAGGGACAAAAGCATGTGTTCTGGGCAAGAAGGGTCCTCGGTGTCTGGAAGAGGGGTAGATCATAGGGCACTGCAGTCTGCGCCAAATAGCACCAATGGGTCATGCCAAAATAAAACGGCGACTGTGAATGTCCGGCCCACAGGAAGATAGAAAGACTCTTTCCAGTAGAGGGCGATGGCTGTGATTGGCCAGCTCAGAACATAAGAATGAACAGATATCGGAGGGGCCGGACAAACGCCGAGCACACAGCGACTCAAGTGGCCGCTGGGTGCTCATTACAAGAAGTGAGCTCTACCAATATCCCCAGTTGAGCAGGGTTCTCTCCTTGAGAAATTTGCCAGTCTAGGCTATGCCCGACGCGCTGATGTGCTTCTGGCCGAGATGTGCTTGCCAGCTGCATATCTGTCGTTCTTGCGCCATCGAGTGTCGGCCTGTTTGCAGCGTGCTCAGGCTCAGGCTTTGCACCAGAAAGCTGGGCGAGCTCTACTTGGTGGCAGAAGGGCTTGGAAAACACGCCATCTAATCTTCAGGCATCGAGTAGCGACCTTTATGTGCTGACCCGTGGTTACTGAGCGGTCATCTGCAGTGGGTAATGTACGTCATCAGATGTGCTTGCCGTTGTACTTGGCCACTTTTAGCCTTCCGTTGTTACTTTGCACTGCAAGTCCCTTTTGAGCAGCCGCAGGTCAGAACAGTAGTCTCCAAGTAGCGGGTCCCCGCCGGCCCCCTTCTCGTACTTTGTTCATTCTTCTTTGGGCTGGCTTTTTCAGCCCCTGTCCTCAATGGGGCGAGCACTTTCTTCTGTCCACAGCAGGAGAGAAGGCGCGCGGGGCGCATGAATTGAAAGGGAGGCCAATTCAAGCCAACACAATGTTCAGGCAGAGTCGAGTGCAGACTAAACAAGGCTACATAATACGGAGACCTAATCTTAGGTACCTAAGGTACCTAAGCAGGAAGGGACAAGGTCGGGTTAGGGAGCGCCGACACGAAAGAAGAAGTGGCACTCCCAATGGGGGCAAGGGTTGCGAAAAACCAGCCCAAAAAGAATTCACAAAGGTTCAGAGGGGCCTAAGAGCGGTGAGCAGCTACAGAGGGGCCTGAGCGCCGACACGAAAGCGCCGAGCGCTTGGCAAAGCCGAGGGTCGGGCCACTGCGGACTGCCCAGGGAACGGAAGCGACAGCCCATATCCTCAATGGGCGAGCCCTTTGAGCATAGTCTCTCTGACCTGCGACTGCTTAGCAGGGGTTACTGAGTGATTAGTAGCTGCTTTGTTTCTTCTTGTGTGCTTGTCTTTCTTAGTGCTTCACCTAAGTGCTTCGCTTAGCCCCCTTCTTGAACTGTGTTCATTCTTTTTCTTGGGCTGGCTGTTCGAAGAAGAAGTGGCACTCCCAATGGGGGCAAGGGCTGCGAAAAGCCAGCCCAAAAAGAATTCACAAAGGTTCAGAGGGGCCTAAGAGCGGTGAGCAGCTACAAAGGGGCCTGAGGATGCAATGGTAAAACAGGGGGAGGATGGATCACTCAATAAGTACGAGTGAGGAGCCTCAGATCCGACAGACTAGCTGCCGGGAAGCTATCACCCTGACGAAAGCCAGAGCCCGCAGCGAGAGCACGGCCAGCTCGCGGATGCAGAGCGTGGGCCATGGACCGCTGCAGGGATACAGAGAGGCGCATCCGATATACCTGAGCCCACGAGCCCGCGGCGTTGAAGTCGGCTGGCTCGCCGCGTCTGCGGGACACAGCCCGCCGCGCAAGCCTAGCCAATAGGTCAAGCCACTGGGACCCAAGAGCCCCGTGCACGTCCACCGCCAAGGGGACGAACTCGTCGGCAGGTGGGTGATCGGAGTGCTTGGCCGCCTTGCAGCGAGCGGCCTTCGAGGCAGCGTGGCCGGCCCGCGAGGCAGAGAGCCCCAGGTTGGAGCGGTCGACCACATCGGCTGTTCCAGCCCATATCCTCAATGGGCGAGCCTTTTCTTTCTTTCTTTCTTTCTCCCCAACGCAAGGCAATGGCTGTGAGAGGCCAGCCCACAAGAGAGAAGGCGCGCGGTGCGCATGACATTGAAAGGGAGGCTTGTTCAAGCCAATACATTGTTCAAGCAGAGGCTAGTGCAAACTAAACAAGGCTACATGATAAAAAAAGGAATGTACCCCCGGGGACGAACCCCGCCTCCCACTTGGGCGCGGGCGTCAGGCCCGTCAGAGGCGCTGACGGCGGCGCTGACGCCCCCGCGGCGGGAAACTCCCCGGCCCCGACCGGAACGCCCATTTTGCCAGACGCCGCGGCGCCGCCGCGCCTCCCCCCTCAAGCCCCGGCCTTGCCGCCGCCGTCGCCGCCGCCGCCGTCGCCGCNTGGGGCGCCTGCCGCTGGAGCTGCGCGACGACGTCGCGCCGCTGGCCGTGGCCAACTTCCGAGCGCTCTGCGGCGGCGCCGCCAAGTCCTGCTACCGCGGCGCCGCCTTCCACCGCGTCATCCCGCACCGCGTCGCCCAGGTGCGGCCACCACCGCCGCGACGGCTGCTGGGGCGCCTTGTCCAGACGGTGGATGACGGCCATGGGCGACGGCTCTCGCTGACGTCGCGGCTGCGGGCCCTGCGCAGGGCGGGGAGTGCGGGAAGAGCATCTACGGGCGGCGCTTCGAGGACGAGTCGTTCGAGCTGCGCCACGCGGGGCGAGGCGTGCTCTCCATGGCCAACTCGGGGCCCCACACTAACGGTGCTGAGCACCGCTCTCCCTTGTCTCAACTCCACTCCCTCGCTTCCTCCTCGTCCCTCGTGCCCACTTCCTCTGTTCTCAGCCAGCAGTTATTAGACTCCATAATGTGTCCGCCCAATCGCTGTATATTGTTCCGTGCGCTTGCCAATGGCGGCTCCTTCGGCCGAGGAGCTGTGCCAACAAGCTCGCCCTTTGACGCTGCACGTTGGCTACAGACTGAACTCGTCATGTCTGCCTCTTCCTGGCATGGCACATCGTCCCCTGCGGCGTGCCACAGGGACCCAGTTCTTCATCACCTTTGGCGACTGCCCAGACCTCGATGGCAAGCACGTGGTCTTCGGCAAGGTCATTTTGAGTAAGTACCACGCAACCTTGGGCCCCTGTGCTGCCATGCAAGTAGGGAGCTGTGCCTGCACATGCAACTCTGCTTGCAGGCCCGTCAAGCATCAAGGAGCTGTACGTGTGGCCATGTCTTGCTCACTAAGCTTGCGCTTGAGTTTTACATTGGGGCGGCATGACCAGTGAACCAGGCTAGCGGTGCCGCCCTGCTGCTAGCCGTGCCGCCCTGCTGCTCAGCGCCAGAATACACCGCGCTAATCTGTGTCGCGGCAAACCATGGTGCTTGCTCTGCAGATAAAGAGTCGCGGGCCGTGCTGGACCAGATGGAATTCCTGGGGAGTGCCTCAGGGCAGACGCACAAGCCCGTTACAATTGTGGACTGCGGCAACTTGTAGTTGGCTGCTGCTCTTGCATAGTGCACTGCACTACTTAAGCTAGGTAGGCTCATCCTTGATGTTCCTCTCTGGCTGTCACGAGGTCAGCCAGCTTTGGCTCACCACTGCTACGGCTGCCTCCAACTCTAGCTTGCCATCAGCATTCTATTGATTTCTTTTCCCCTGGTCAAACAGAAGCCGTACAACAACATCCTTGTTGTATGTACAAGAAGATGCTTCTAGCACAATAGTGAAGGCAATAAGGTGAATGCAATTGGCATTCAATCCTGCAAGCTCTGCTTGAAGCAAACTCTATGGGTAACAAGCCACAAGGGGGCAGTCAAGGAGCTCATCGTGTGCCAGCCTCTCGCAGACAACTTGAGCTTCTCAAGTCCTACCGAGGCTGACAGCTTGCTTGAGCTCCAGACTGCAGGCGCAAAGCTTTCAGCATCATTGTCATCACCTGGTGGCCCATATCATTTTTGGCGCTTAGAAATAGCGGCTTGCAACTGCCAACCCCCGTCAGCTGGGCTTTGGCTTCTTCGCAGCGGGAGGGCCCATGGCCTTGCTGGCTGCCCGCTTTTGGATGCCCAAGAAGGCCTCAACCTGATCATGACATGGCCAGCAAGACTTCCATAAGACCTTGACAGCACAAGTGAATTTGTCCTTATTTGATGGGACTTAGTAGCAACTCCAAGTTGCTCCAATACTGCATTGTCTGCTTCACCTCCTTGAAAATGGACATCTACACTGCTAGCAAGTACTGTCCGCAAGGTGCGCACCTTCTGGTCGCCAAGCATGGGGGTGAGAGATCCAACACTGCTCTTCTCCACGGTAGCAAAGCCGCTCTTTGGATCGCTCGTTTGCCTGGCAGAGCCACTCACGCACCCCATTCATGTGAGGTGACTGCTCGCACATTTCCACGACAAGACTGGACAGATCACCGCAACTGCAGGGGGTTGGATGCGACTATCTCTTTCTTACCCGGGCTTGATCTGTCCCGAGATGACAATGTACGGCACGGCGTTCTGCGCCTGGTTCTCCCGCATCTTCTCCATGCTCATGAGAGGCGTGTCGCCTGCACTCATCGTCTTCATCTTGAGCTCCTCCTCATGCTGCCGTATCCGCTTCTCCTGCTTCATCTTCCCTGGAGGCTTGCCATGAAAGGCGTGCGACAGCCTCCGGAATGATTCCTTGGGCGTCATCTGATGGAAGGTGCAACACTACCATATTCAGCAGAAGCCTCAAAAGCGAGTCGAGATGCTGAGCCACTGGAAAACACTCGTGTCGAATCCGGACAAAACGTGGAAACAGTGCAACAGCACGCGCACCACAGAGATCACTGAGCCACTGCTGCACCTGGCGACCGAACTCGTCAAGGCGGTCGATGCGGATCTCCTTCTGGCGCGGACCCTCATCGCCGAGGGCGACCTTGTCCAGGATGCCAACCAGCTTACTCTTCTTCTTGTCCATGTTGCGGCCGCCCCACTCCACTGAGTTGGCCAGCACGCCCCGGTCCTTGAGCAACGACAGCGCCCCGGCCAGGCCCTTCCCCACTCTCACCTCCTTCAGTGGCTCGTCTTCGTCAGTCTCCTGCTCAGCTCTGCCACCCTTTGAGGAACCCTGGCCGGCTTCGTCGCCTTCGATGCCGCCGCTGTCTGCGCCCTTTGGTGCCTCCTGCCCGACCTCAGTCCACCCTCCTCCTCCTCCAGCAGCCACCATTGGTGCAGCTGCCCCCTCCCTCTCCCCAGGGGCCTCAGCGTCGACGTCCGCCATCATATGGTCCTTGTCCTCGTCCTCAAGGTGCTCTTTGGGCCTCTCTCGTCGCGTGATAGCTGCTTGCCATGCTTCTCTAAGTCAGTCACTATTAGGCCAAAGTAACAGCTAACAAGCTGTTACTGTTACATACACCTGATTCAGGACTCACACCCAACAGCTCACAACTTGTGCAATTTCAGCATGCAGCAACTCGTGATAGCCCTACACAAACCCCTTGCCAGAGCTTGTTGGAGGCAGGTACAACAATACCTTCATCCAGCTGCAGGGAACGGCAGAATTCCCCAGTGTCTGTGAAGACGAGGCCGCCCTCTGTGTCCACATTCGCAGCCGCCTGCAGATCCTCGGCGGCTCTTCCACGGAGTACCTCCAGGTTGGAGATGAGACACTGCGGCCCCTCTGCCTGCTCCGCCTGCTTCCTGAGAGCTGCCAATCGGGCCCTCTCCAATGACCTCTGCCAAGTGACGAGCGTGGTGCAAGGTCAAAACCATGGCTCTCACCTGCACCATTAAGTTTCAAACCAGCTCCAAGACAGGCAGTATCACTTTACGAACGTTCACAATTTGGCAATGGCGTGTAATTGACCTGGAGGCTGAATTGGCCAAGCTGTTCTTCTAATGTCACAACAACCAGTGCTTGCTCAAAAGTCTGGCCAAGCTTTAGGTGTCCAGTGTGGATCTAAGTTCACCTGCAGCTCCTCGTCTTCCTCAAAGACAACGTCACCCTCGTAGTCGCTGGGCCCATCCATGACCTCGTCTCGCAGAGCCCTGGAGGCCTCCTCTGCCCTGGCCTTGGCGCCCTCATAAGCGGCTCTGCGGTCTTGCTCTTCCTGCACCACAACATATAGACAGCAGTGCATGCATGATGACCAGCTATGCCATCTGCCAAGTCATCATTGAGGTGAAGGTAGCACTTGCCGCGATTGACAGACTCGTCTCGCGGTTAGCTGCTGTGGACTCTGTACCTACAACTCCTGACCTTCAAACCTTGACCTCAAGTCTTGAATCTACATGTGAAGCATGTGCATGCATGGCAGTATTGAAGGCCGTCACAACAGCTGGCCTTGGTTTGCATGAGTGGGACCAGTCTGTAATCTCACCTGAGCTTTCCTCTCCTCCTGCTCCTGATGTCTTCGCACGTCCACCTCCCCCCGCTTGCCCAGGTCTTCTTTGCCCAGCCCGGACGCGACAGCCTCTGCCTCGAGGGCGTCGATGTCAAGCGCGTCCTTCTTGCGCAGCTTCTTCTTCTTCTTCTTGCCGCTCTTTCTGAACTTGAGGGCCTCCACTTCCTCAGCTGTCATGTAGTCGCCAGACGTGCTGAGCACAGCACTGGCCAGCGACTCCTCCCTCATGCCAGCCGCTGCTCCAGAAAGCCGACGCCGCACCTACACAAAAGGTACAGCACATACAGGGACTACTGTTGAAGTTGCATGCAGAGCTACCCATCAGCCAGATGGAGTAAACAGTACGTGGTTCACAGCAATGATGCCGCACCTCCTCCAGACGTTGCCTGTTCTCGGCGTCGAGGCCGCCGCTTGCATCAAGCACAATGCCCTGCAACATGGAGCACCTTTTAGTGTAAAGCGGGCCTGCTGAGCCCAGTGGCAAGCACGGCTATATAGCGAGGGGCGAACTTCACTGCTGTTCTTGCAGATGCAGGGCCGCACACCACGCCTTCAGACCTCACCTACTGGGGAGAAATAAATCACCTCTTCTGAAACAACTTCGTCGTACTTCGGCAAAATTGCATGGTGGGTGCCGGAGATGTCATTCTCAAATCTGCATCCTCAGAAGTATTTGTAAATCTTTGCAGCATACTTGCCTCATCCAAAGTCCTTCTCTGAGTTCACATAGTGATTCAAGCCAAGCATAACAACCATCTCTCTCCATTGTTTGCTAGCCTGAGAGCAGTCCCAGCTGCAGCGGCAGGTGCGGCACTTGCAAGCAGTCCCAGCATGCAGATACTTTGCAGATGGATGCAGGCCATTGAAAATCTCAGCTGGGTCAATGTTCTCACTTGTCCTCAAGTGACCCTGCCTTCTGCTTGGCAGCTTTGTAAGCAGCGGCTCGAGCTGCCTGCTCGGCAATGTCGACATTCTCCAGCTCGTCCTCCTCTGCGCCAGGTCACCTGTCCTCGCTATGAGCAACTGACCAGTGCGCAACGAAGAACGGCTGCTCCGGCAGCATGTTGAAAAGCACAAGAACCAATGCATGTAAAACGAGCACCCATGAGGGACACACACCCACAGACACAGATAGAGGGAGAGAGGGGGGAGGGAAGAGAGCGCGGGTTGAGGACAACGAGCGACAACGGAGGAGGAGCAACAACGATGGAGAGAGAACGGAAGCCAGGGAGCCGCGGAGGGAGGGAGGGGAGGAGGAGGG
>WELB01000008.1:1421077-1432972 GCA_009602725.1 Spirogloea muscicola
AAAAAAAAAAAAAAAAAAAAAAAAAAAAAAAAAAAAAAAAAAAAAAAAAAAAAAAGGGCCCTCTGGCTGGCCGTGCGCCGGGCGCCGGCGCGCGGGGCCGGCTCGCGGAGTAGCTCCTGGCGGGGCATGGCCGGCGCCGCAGCGGCAGTCCAGAGGGCCGACGACGGCGGCGGGCTCCCCATCCCGGCGTGGCGCGAGGAGATGGCGCACGTCCGCAACATCGGCATCTCGGCGCACATCGACTCCGGCAAGACGACGCTCACGGAGCGCGTGCTCTTCTACACCGGCCGCATCCACGAGATCCACGAGGTAAAGGCCGGCGCCTCCACTTGGATCAGTACCGCGGGGTTATGCGAGCTCTGTACAGAAGGCCCGTCGTCGACGTCGTCGTCGTCAGCGGGACGTGCAGCGGAGGCACGGGGCTTAGCTCTTCGGATGTGAAATAGAGCCCCACACACGAGGCAGCTTTCTGCAAGCTTGGATGATGGAGCTGGGCTTCACAAAAGGGCCGGCCCAGTGTCGCATATAGATAGTTGAGCTCCTGGCGGTGACCTCTGGAGAGCTCGGCATCTTGAAGTTGCGCCCATTCTGAGCTGGGAACATATTTGTCAAGCATTTCAGCACGGGCTACCCAGGGGGCTGGAGTTGCTAAGGAGTCACGCTTGGACAGTGCACAGTGTTTGTGCGACGGCGTTGATTGTCTGTAACTTGCGTTGTGTATCTGCTCCCTTTCGATGCGCGAGCTGCGCAAAATGAGCCCCCATGCAAGCTGTGCACCACAGTGGAGCGCCCGCAGGTGAAGGGCAGGGATGGCGTCGGTGCAAAGATGGACTCTATGGAGCTGGAGAGGGAGAAGGGCATCACCATTCAGTCCGCAGCGACGCACTGCACCTGGGGCAACACGCAAGCAAGTCCTCTGTTTGCTCAAGACGGTCTCCACTACCTTATGTGTTCCTCGCAACTCCATTGGTGCACATGCTTGCATGTATGGGGGCAGTGTGGCAGTAAAGTCATAGCATACTCTTGAGCAACGTGCAAGAACGGCAGCACAAGCCTTGCTTGCATGACCAAAACCGGTTCATTTGTCCAGATTAATATTATCGACACCCCAGGCCACGTGGATTTCACTATCGAAGTCGAGCGGGCGCTGCGGGTGCTGGATGGCGCTGTGCTCGTGCTCTGCTCGGTAGGTGGGGTGCAGTCGCAGAGCATCACCGTCGATCGTCAGATGCGCAGATACGGGTAAGCTAAAGTGGTATTGAAGCGTGTCCAACTAATCAAATCACCAATGTTCACCTGAACCCTTACCCTGCTTCGTGACATACTGGCACCAATGGGATTGTGCAGCGTGCCAAGGTTAGCATTCATCAACAAGCTTGACAGGACTGGGGCAGATCCGTGGAAGGTTGTGGACCAGGTCAGGAAGAAGCTGCGGCTGAATTGTGCTGCCGTGCAGTATCCCATAGGGTTAGAGTCCAACCTGGAGGGCCTTATTGACCTTGTACATCAGAAGGCTATATATTTTCATGGCGCGCACGGGTAAGCCGGCACTCCCTTGCGGGCCTCACATTGCTGCCCTGCTTGGTCTGTAGGCATCTGATGAGTTTCTGCCAGCACCTCCCAGAGGACTTGGGAAGCCCTTTGACTTTCTACAATGGACACAAGGAGGCCTTTTTCTTTATTGCGCTCTGCAGATGTCATTGATATCTGAGCCAGTATTGATCGCTTCGTGCTGCTAAGGTGCTAAACATCTAAAGTTGCACATGACTTTGACTTCCAATCACAGGGAGAAGACAGAAGAGACTGAAGTACCTGGCCATCTGATGGAGAAGGTTTTGGCCAAGAGAAAGGAGCTTATTGAGGCTGTGTCGGAGGTAGACGATACTCTGGCTGAGAAGTTCTTGATGGAGGAGCCCATACAGCCCGAGGAACTCCAGGTTTCTGGCCCGGGGCGCTCTGACTTTACTGAAATACACACTCTTCTTTGTCAACTGTTACCTCATCTTCTATTTCCCTGGGCTTTTTGCTATCTGTAGAAGCTGTATGCTACAAGCTGCAGCTTTACTTATGCACTGCAGTGTTGTATCGCACGAGCAGCAGATAGTTCACATGATCTGTGAGTCCTGATCCAGCAATGGGACTGGCCGCAGGATGCTGTCAGGCGTGCAACTCTGAGTCTTAAGTTCATCCCGGTCTATATGGGGAGTGCTTTCAAAAACAAGGTTTTGCACCCTTTCCAGATTGTGTTTGCATTGCATAGACTGAGTGTTTATCATTTTTAGATGTCTATTGCAGACAGAAGTATGTAATTGCTATGCTAGGCTCTTGTCTACAGATAGCGGAGACGTGCACCCGCTTGAATGAATTGCTAGATTAAGTCTGATGTATGCTGATTGTAGCAGAATAATTGGTCACTACCAGATGACACCTCAGTGCTGTGCAAGTATTTCCACTTGTTCACCTCATACCAACATTTGTAGCTTCAATGATTTGGGTGCAGGGGGTGCAATTACTCTTAGATGGTGTGGTGGACTTTTGCCCTGTCCCACTGAAGTCAGCAATCATGCCTTGGACCAGAACAATGTTGAGGAGAAGGTGCCCCCAACTTAACTTTCTAAAATAGGAATAATTCCTTAGCTGGCTTGTAATCACGACTTGTGAACGGTATTTACATTCAAGTATACTGGCATCGCTTAGCTGCAGACTGACTTAGGCATTGATAGCGCAACTGCAAGTCAGCTGAATCCAGTTCATAGTGCAGCGCCTGTCTGCCGGGTATAGTAGCTTGTCATATGGACGTGGAGGACAAGTGCGTATAGGATTCCAAAAAAAGTGGTCATTTCCGACATTGCACTCCTTCACGTTTCCTCAACAACTTAGCGATGTCCTGGCTCTAGGTCTATCTGACTGGGTCACCAGAGGGGCCGATGGTGGGGTTGGCTTTCAAGCTGGAAGAGGGCAAGTTTGGACAGCTCACCTACCTAAGGTTTGTCAGCTGGAGCTATGAGTCCCTTATTACTCGCCCAAACGAGGAATCTATGTGCCAGCAACGATTGATGCTGTGTGTTGGGCTAGTGTCTACATGGCTCATGTCCTGTCCATCATGTCTAAGCAAGTGTAGTGACACTGCTTCAGAATGTATGAAGGCACAATGAAGCGGGGCAGTTTTGTTGTCAACAGCTCAACAGGGCGCAAAATCAAGGTCTGCTTGATCTACATGCTTGAGGTCACTAGTCAGCAATGCAACTATCTGCTGTTGATTGCTTCATAGCTGATTTCCCGTCAAAGCTAAGGCTGAAAGCCAAGGCCACTCATGATTGATAGACTGGCCCTAAACCCTTAGCCTTATGCAAGCCATTTCTCTAACTGTGTGAATGCAAGTTGCTTCTGCAGGTGCCAAGGCTCGTTCGAATGCACGCAGATGACATGGAGGTCATAAACCATCTCAAGCTCGCAGTGCCCACCCAGTTTGTTGTAAATGACAAATATGACCAGGTCATGTTATGGTGCTTGTTGACGTTAGTGACGGTGTGGGTGCCATTGCTGTGTCACTCTGCATTCAGGACATACAAGAAGCGCGTGCCGGTGAGATTGTGGCCATGTTCGGGGTCGACTGCGCCACAGGTACGGGCCCCATGAAATGTTGGAAAGTGCACTTGCAGGCCTATCACGATGTCCACTGCGGCTTGCTGAGCGAGGAGCTCATAAGCATCGCGTCTCTTGCCAAGCTGGGATCTTGGAAGACAATCGATTATCCTAGATTTGTTCTCTTGTGTGGGAAGCTCAAAACATACATGCCTAACGTAAACCACGACAGACATCTTGGAGAGCACCTCAAGCTAGGCCATTGTCTTGACTAAGGAGATAGCTCGGCATAAGCCTGATGGAGGTCATTGCAGGAGATACTTTCACTGATGGCTCGGTGAATTTTACTATGACGTCCATGAACGTGCCGGATCCGGTCATGTCACTGGCCATCTCACCTGCTTCCAAAGACATCAGTCCTCAGGTGCCCCGCTTGCTACTCTGTCTACTTGCAGAGTCACAGCACTAACTGTTGTCCTTGGACACATCAGGTAGACTAGGCTGCACAGCAGGAGAAATTACGGGCGGGCTTCACAGCCAGTTGTTAACAGAATGCTAGACTCTGGCTTAGACATTTGAGACGTATCTGAAGGTCTACATCATGTGCTTGCTAATGCTGGCCCTGGTTGTTTTGCTCGATCAGTTCTCCAAGGCTCTTAACCGCTTCCAAAGGGAGGACCCCACCTTTCGCGTTGGTTTAGACCCTGACAGTGGCCAGGTAAAGCCACCATTGATCTTTACTTATATTTTAGGAATGACGTGTTTGAATGTGAACAGATACAGGTACTCCCACAATCAAGTCGGATCATGAGTACCAATGCTTTACAAGAATTACAAATGTATCACGAGCCCGGAAGCATGTGCAACAATTTGATAACAGCTGTAGATGCGGCCTTTGCATGGTCTGGGCAGGCAGAAGTTACAGGCTCTGAGGGCACTTTCATGAGGCAATTTGCTTGATCTTTGTTTGTCTGTTGATCATTCCTTGCCTGTTGGCTACATGTGCAGACAATCATTTCAGGCATGGGAGAATTACATCTTGACATATATGTGGAGAGAATGCGACGTGAGTACAAGGTAGTATAGCCTGCTTCTAGCATTACAGTGAAGTAGGAGCATCATCAAATGAGCCAGTCCAAAGGGCTCTGCAATTACTGCCGTATCTGACACTGCTAACATGAAGAGGTCTTGCAAGTCACGAGCATATGGGTGCTGTATGATGCAACTTTGTACCAAGCTTCCACTCTACTGCATGCAGTGATGCCCTTGACTGCCATGTCATGGCGCAGGTCGACACCATTGTTGGCAAGCCCCAAGTGAATTTCCGAGAGACATTGACGCAGAGAGCCGAGTTTGACTATCTCCACAAGAAGCAGTCTGGAGGGCAAGGTCAATATGGACGCGTATGCGGGTAAGGTCTGCTGGGTCGGTCTTAATCAGTGTTCCATGTGGTACCTCTCTGAGTGAAAGAACATATATGTATCTCCCCCTAAAGAGCATATAAGTAGACTGATTGATAAGACTACTTTTGTAGTGGAAAGTGTTGTAGAACTAAAGTAAACCCTTTCTTTCAAGCACAGAAATGTTAAGAAACTAAACTGTAATATTTGACTATGTACTTTTCCGAGATCTTGCCTCTTGAATGCTCCGCTTAGAGGGCTGGGGACAAGGCCTCCAGGATATACAGATTGTTGTGCAAACATCTGGGTGATTGTAAGTTGCTAGTTGCGCCCAAGGCAGGGTAGAGAGTTGCTTGTATCAGGAACAAGGACCTCATCTGCTGCAACTGGTTTGATTCGTGGCTCTGTTGATAGGTTCATAGAGCCCCTGGAAGAGGGGCCAGGCAAGAAGTTTGTCTTTGAGAACCAGATGATCGGTCAAGCAATCCCCTCGAGTTTCATCCCAGCAATCGAGAAGGGCTTTCTGGAAGCTGCCAATAGGTACTGCCATCCGCCTGCTTTGGAAGCAGTCAATAAAGGAGCCCACTGCATGTGCCCCAAGGCAGCAGATCAGATGTCCAATTACGTACCTGCCTCTATGCAACACTGGCTCACTGTGGCCTTTGATGAACCTCTGAGCAGCGGCTCGCTCATCGGCTTCCCAGTGGAGGGAGCACGGTGCGTCTTGACGGACGGGGCATCTCACGCGGTTGACAGCTCCGAGCTGGCGTTCAAGCTCGCTGCTCTGTACGCGTTCCGACAAGTACGTGACATGTCTGCTGACAGGCGAAGAACCTCAAGTGTGATCCTATTGAGCAACTTTGTCAAGCTCAGCTGTTCAGAAACTTCAGGCTGGAAACGATGGTGCTGCCACTTCGTTGGGACCATCGATAGCAAGGAGCTGCTGACTGTCGTGCTTGACAACCTTGTTTCATGTGAAGCCTTAATGAGCCATCATGACCTGGTTACTATTTTCAGTGCTACATGGCTGCAAGGCCTGTCATACTGGAGCCGATAATGTCCGTGGAGATAAAGGCTCCTGTTGAGTTCCAAGGAGCCATAGTGGGAAATGTCAACAGGTAAGAAAGCATTCAGTGTTCTCTCTTAACGATGGCACTTGCTCCTTCCTCAATGTGAAGTACAAGCAATGGCTACCACTGCGTCTACGTGAGTAGTGCTTTATGTTCCTGCTTAACTGCATCAGAGTGGTTTGCACTTACTCTCAGATTAGATTGGTTTCCCTGGTCATGGTTACCAAAATGAAGTACAGTCAGCACAAGTCCAGGTTGTGATGGTAATCGTTGGTCACACAAAGTAGTGCTTGTTCACATAGCCATGGGCTTGCTGCTCTGCAGGAGGAAGGGCTTGGTGGTTGGAAGCGACCAAGATGGGGATGATGTTACTGTCATTGCACACGTATGCATCCCTCCCTTTTAGCACCCAGGTTCTCACTGCTGGATGCACATTTCTTGTCTGATCTTTTATGGGATTGATGACTTCCCTGCCGCTTAGGGTTCAGGGTTTAGGGTAAGGGTTCAGGATTAGAGATTATTCACTACATACGGCTTGCAAGGGGCACTGCGCGCCGTTCATGGTGACTGCTGATGGCCTGCCAGGTCTGGTACTCCTGGACTGTCTCCTGCAGGTGCCGCTCAACAACATGTTTGGCTACTCCACGGATCTCCGGTCCATGACTCAGGTCAATGCTCACAAAAGCCTGAGAGTTGCTTTTCATTGCAGATTACGCTGTATACTCTATAATGCAGAAGACACACCGTTACCTTGTGTGCGAAGACATTCTTGGGAGCAGCACCATTGACTCCAGCAACTTGCTTGTGGTGCCTGATGGACGCTGGAATGCCAGGGCAAGGGGGAATTCACGATGGAGTATCTACAGCACGGAGCTGTGCCGCAAGATGTGCAAGCACAGCTGATTGCAGATCTTAAGAAGGGCAAATCCTGAGCTGACTCCCGACATGTCACTTGTCTCGTTGTCCATGCTTACGGCATACTTGTCGGCTCAGAGGCCACCATAGCATGGAATCTCTGGCTTACTCCCACTCTGCTTGACTATTGCAGTGGTCATGAAACTCGGTGCAAATTGCACAAAGTCGATGTCATACATATTCTACAGGGATAGGCAGATTGACACCTGCGCCCCACCAACGCATTCAAGTCTTTCTGAAGTCCAAATGCTCAGCACCTAGACCTGTTGACTTTTGCTAGAAGTGGGTCAGACTAGGTGTACGTGCAGACGCTTTTGGGAGCAGAGAGCCAATCCAGATGTGAGGAGCGTTTGATTGCCATCAATACTGCCTTAACCTAATGATAGTTCCAAGAACGTTACCCCTGATTGCCCCACAGAATATTTGGAAATTTTGGGTCTGTATAAGGTTGTCATGGATATAAATTACATGAAGCTGTGAGATAGCTGTCAGCACTCCACATTGTACAGTTTGTTTGACGTTCTTGTTCCTCTTGTTCCTCTCCTTTATACAAACACCGGTGCTTCCAAGATCACCAATGTCTGATAAACTGACTTATATCTCAAGCGTCACAAGAGTTGAGGGACTGCTTGCGCGGTTCTGACAAGGAGCACTCGATAAGAAAGCGCGCAGGCCTCCATCATGCAGGCAATTGAGCAAAGGCTGGAATAGTGCAAGCTCAAGTGAACCAGGTGCTCATCCGGGTGCACATTCCCCTATTCTTGCAACAGGTCTGCTGCCTGCTGCCAACAGGAAGCGCCCTCATGTACCTCCAGCTGACAATCATTTGTTGTAAATACGTCACATGGCCCTTGTGTCAAAGAAGAAGCTCCCTGAATTAGCACTTGAGACTTGTTGCGTACAACCATCAGATCATCAGAGCCATCATCAATGTGAACAATGTTCTAAATAATAATCCGCTACTGTAAATCAGCGTCAACAAGCCCTGCTCACCATAGCAACAATGGAAGCCCCTGGCTTTGACCACAGCAAGGGACTAATAACAAGACAGCATAAGGAGCATGAATGACACCCCCAAGAAACGAGTTCTGTACGAATGAATGTGGTTGCATGCTGTGCCCTGCTCACAATGGCGTGCAGGAGCAAAGTGAATGTAGAAATACATAATCTGTCTGAAATTCCAATCTCCAGTGGGCCAGCAATCCTGGAGCTCCAGACCACCCAAGCTATGTACTAAGCGCAGTGTGCAGCGAGGCGTGCAGGGCTGGAGCTGAAGCCACGCCCCTTCCGAGCAGCGGCCACGTCCTTGCTCCCAGCACGCCGGCAGACATGCCGCAGGTTAGTTTCCTCAACCAAGGCCAGAAATGCAGGAGTCTGCTGAAACCTAAAGCCGCAGAAGGAGCTGAAAGTCATTTGTCAGCTGGAGCAGCAAGCTCAAGACCTGGCCGCCACGATGCCCGAGTCTATACTCACACCCCTGGATGTTCCACTACTGAGGACCATGGACTCGGTCTTGGACTGCATCAGTGTTATCTCTCGCTCGTGTGACCTGTCATCGGACTCGTCGCCCGATATTGACATCCTCCGCGCTGAACCTTGGGGTGTTCGAGTATGCACAGTGTCGCTCCTTCCATATCGTCGGTCAGCCATGTTGCTGTGCAACCCATTGGCAGCTCCAGCTCTGAGCACCTCACCAGGCTTCGCGGTACCTGTGGATTGTGAACCAAACTTATAATATTGAGGCAGCAAAACAAGCAGGGGTGGGAAGCAAACGTGAGACAAAGCACAGGGTTCAGCCTGTGTTTTCCAGTAAGCGCTGTTCTTATAGTGGTCATGTTCACCTTGAGCAGCTTTTGGCTGACTGGTAGCTGCTGTTGACACCCTTGCACCAGTACTCCTACGGTCACTGTCTCTCTGGTATTTGGCAGCTTCCTCTTGATAATCTGCGATCCTCTCTCTGCAAGCCGATACCATTGCTCGAGTCAATGCCACAAGGTCAGGTAAAGGTAATTTCCCTAGCTGTAGGTGTCGTCCCGCATTGTATAGTTGACCATCTCAGAGTTACAGAGTCCCATAAGTCAGCCATACCTTGGAAGGGAAGCATGCTGCCTTTCAAGTTGGACATTGCTTCCAGCTGCTCCTTTTGAGTACTGCTCTTCCAAGTGTGCAAATTGTCTCTTGAATTGATCAACAGCGCTGCATGACAAATGCACCAGACTGTGAAGTCCTCAGTGCTTGCAAAGGAAGCATGAACATGGAGAAGATGGAAAAGATGCAATTGAGCACTTTAACTATCTTGTGAGTAAACAAACATTTGTGGTAGACAAACTGGACCCCATCTGTTCAATGGAAGTATACCAAAGCGCACCTTGGATACATAAAATTTGCGTGATCCAAGCCATTCAAGTACTCCTTGAGCATTTGAGGGTGGTACTCCAAGATCTGGTGACACACACAAGAGTCCACCACTACCTGGGCATGAGCCCTATTGCTTGAATGCTTCACCACCAGCAAGCTCCACCTTGCAACACGTTATGCGCAGCAAGACATTGAACAGAAGGCGTCCAGTCTGTCTCCCATACCTCCCTATAAATCAGCTCCCTGACATCATCCATGTTAATGCGCCTCCTTTCAAACTCGAACTCCATCTTTGTAATAGGCTGTGCAGATGGCTCCCTCTCCACTTTGGCAAGTCCCTTAAAGTACGGATCTGCTAAGGCCTGCAAGTGGGATTAAACGAATGCATGAGTAAGAGAATGAGGTTTGCAAACCTTCAAAAATCATAGCATAGACCAGCTACACCCAGTTGGCGAAGTATACAAGGACTTACCTCTTCTGCACTTGGTCTTTGCGTGGGATCAAAAGCCAACATCCTTTCAAGAAGGTGCACAGCTAGTGGATCCGCGTTGGGGAACTTGGATGTCAATGGCACCGGAGGCTTTTTCCTCATGCTGCTCAAATAGCGCCGTGCCTTCTCATTCCGAACCTGTACCAGCTGTACAAAATTAGGCCCTTGGCTGCTGCATGACTATCCTACTTTCCTGCCAGTGCCAGATTGTACCACCAGCCTGCCACGTGCTTTGTACGTGAATCATCACTCAAGAGGAGAAAGTGCAGTACTGAGAAGTATAGGCGAGGCGTGCTTGCTCATACATCTACAATGAGTCGCAGCTTGCACCTTGGCAACAGATTCAGAGGAGGGGCTTCCAAGAAGATCTGTCATCAGCTCGAGCTGGTGCACAACGTTCTTTCCAGGAAACAGTGGCTTGCCAGTCAAAACCTCGGCAAAGATGCACCCAATGCTCCAAATGTCAATGGCAGGAGTATACTGCAGATACCAAGCTCACTGTCAGGTGCTGAAGCACAATAATCTGTGGTGAACCACTACCTCTTCTGCAAGGAACTGTCACATACAAGGGAGGAGAGGTGCAATCCACCACCAAGTATCAAGCCACTATTTTCTGCAGGTGAATGGTGCATGGTGTTGTGTAACTTCTATGATTGATCAAGGTGTCAAGACAACCCTGTGAGTGGGCTTTTCAGATTCTGAGAGCAGTTGTGAGTGCACCACTGTACCTTGGAGAAGAAAGAACCACATAATTCAGGCGCCCTGTACCATCTTGTGGCCACATAGTCCTACAACTCCCACAAGGCACCCATTAGCTTTGACTAAACAATGATCAGGTAGGAGATCACATGTACGATGTTAACTGTGAAGCTACCGCCAACATACAATGCACCAATAACCTGCTCAGGCAGAAGGACGACCCTCCAGAAATTTGACCAATAAGCCAACCTCAGCTGCAGACCTAATTGAATTGACCCCAAAAGGCCACGGGCCTGAGGAGCACAGACAGCAGCCAGCACCTTCCCCGATGAACCCTTGCAACCCTGGCAGACCAAGCCGTGAAGCAGGACCTGCTGCTAAGACATTATGTACAGCCTGGATGCTTACTGTCCAGAAGATAGCCGTCGGCGCATCATTGAACGCCACCCGAGCAAGGCCAAAATCACAGATCTTGAGCTTGCAGTCAGCATTTGCCAGGACGTTCTTTGGCTTCAGATCCCGATGGAAGACGTTGGCTGTTGTATCATGAGCAATGTCAGAGCCACCATAAGAGTCGGAAATGGTCGAGCAACTTCTGGTCCACCAGGCCAGAGCTGTCCAGGTGGCACATGCCTCGTCATGACCAGCTGGCCCACTGAGCTTGTGATAACATACATCTTGCAAGGGCTCGATGTGGATGCCTGCATACCTGTATGGATATACTTGAGAGCCCTCAACAGCTGGTAGAGGAAGAACTGGTAGTGCTCTGGAGTCAGGTCATCATTGGCTTTGATGACCTGGTGCAGATCCGATTCCATGAGCTCGAAGACGACGTAGATGTCCCTGAACTCCTGCCTCGACGGGGGCAACATGATGTGCTTCACATCCACGATATCCGGATGCCTGAGTAGCCTGAGGAGCTTGATTTCCCGCAGGATGCGCGTGGCGTCGGAGACATGCTCGAAGATGTCGTTGATCTTCTTGATGGCCACCTTCTCGCCCGTGTGGGTGTCAATGGCGGAGCAGACGACGCCGTAGCTCCCCCGCCCTATCACCTCCTGTATCTGGTACCGGCTCGCCTCCCCATACTCGGTGAAGAATTCGCTCTCATCCATGATCCGCGCAGGCCCCCGGGGAGGGGGCACGAGCGCGGGCCCCGGGGCGCGGTGCGCGGCGTCCCGCTCCGGGCGGACCCGCGCCGGGAAGCAGCACAGCCACCGCGGCGGCAGCGGCGCCACGGGGAGCGCCACGGGCGGAAAAAAAAAAAAAAAAAAAAAAAAAAAAAAAAAAAAAAAAAAAAAAAAAAAAAAAAAAAAAAAAAAAAAAAAAAAAAAAAAAAAAAAAAAAAAAAAAAAAAAAAAAAAAAAAAAAAAAAAAA
>WELB01000008.1:1440738-1462321 GCA_009602725.1 Spirogloea muscicola
GGCGGACCCGTCGAGGCGGCGGGCGCGGTCGCCGGCGCCACCGCCGCCGCCGTGCGACACGAGCCACGTGCTGCAGCAGGGTTACGAGGATGTGCTGGCGCGCTACGCGCTGGGCCGCGAGCTCGGGCGCGGCCAGTTCGGCGTCATCCGCCTGGCCACCTGCCGCGCCACGGGCGCCCGCTGGGCCTGCAAGTCCATCGCCAAGGCCAAGCTGGCGTGCCCGCAGGACGTCGCCGACGTGCAGCGCGAGGTGCAGGTCATGGGCGCCGTCGCCGGCCACCCCGCCGTCGTCGGCCTCCACTCCACCTTCGAGGACCGCGACTCGTGAGCCCCTCGCCCTCCTCCTCCTCCTTCCACTCTCCTTCTGCCTGCCATGGCTTCCCGGCAGCTTCTCCGCAGCCCCGTGCCATTGGGTGCTGGCCCTAGTGAGTGGCCGCTGCAGACGTCCTTACCTGAAGGCAGCTTGGTCATGGCCGTCACTTGCAGGGTTCACCTGATCATGGAGCTCTGCGAGGGCGGTGAGCTCTTCGACCGCATCATCAAGAAGCGGCGATATACGGAGCGCGAGGCGGCGACGGTCGCGCGCACGCTCGTCGCTGTCGTCGCACACTGCCACGGCCGCGGCGTCATCCACCGCGATCTCAAGCCCGAGAACGTGCTGCTGTGCACGCAAGAGAGCGACGTGGATGTCAAGGTCGCAGACTATGGGCTCGCGCTCTTTGCCGCGCCCGGCGACCGGCTGCGTGGCATGGCCGGCAGCGCCTACTACATAGCTCCCGAGGTGCTCGCCGGCTGCTATGGATATGCCGCCGACGTTTGGAGCACGGGCGTGATCCTGTACATCCTGCTGTGCGGTGTGCCACCCTTCTGGCACGAGCGTGAGGAGGGCATCTTCGACGCCATCAAGCGCGGCGCCGTGGACGTCACGACGGGCCGCTGGGCTACCGTTTCGTCTGATGCCAAGGACCTTGTGCTGCGCATGCTGACCAGGGACCCCGCACGCCGCATCACCTGTGCTGAGATTCTTGGTACGGCTCCACCTCCCTTTCTCTCTCTCATTTGAGTGTCCCGGCAGGTGCTCGCAGCACTCCTTGGCCAAGGTCTGGCATGTGCGTAACGAGTGTATCTGCCAGCTAGTGCTGCTCAGTGCCGCTGACGTTGGTGCTTGCCTTCCTTGCTCCCGCTCGTTGCGTGCAGCGCACCCTTGGATCGTGAAACAGACCGACGGCTCTGGCATGGTGCTGCCGCCAGTACCGTCACCTCTCCCCTCTTACTTGCAGCCACTCAACCATGCGGGGGGGTCAGCACAGTTCTCGTCTTGCTCCTCCGAGGGGGCCCTGAAGCAGGAGCTCGCCACGATGGGCTCTGCCAGCAGCATGAGCACCGCACCATCGTTCAACTCGGACGACACCTTCTCTCCCCGGAGCGCGCCCCCTACGCCACGGCCCCAGGACAGCATCGCTGAGAAGACTGGCAACGGCGGCATTGGTCCTCTTGACAAGAGCCAGAGGAGCGCCGGGGGCAAGCCGCCGCTGGGAGCGGCAGCCGCCACGGAGCAGCTCTCGCGGCCGACGTCCACATCGTCGTCGAACAACTCGAGTCCAAACAGCGAGGAGTTTGATCGCTGGACGTCCTTCGACCAGGTTTCGGACCCGACCTTTGGCGAGTTCCTGGGCAGCGTCATTTCACGGCTTGGCCATACTGGCTCAAGTGCAGGGGTGGGCACAATTGGGAAGGTTCGCGTCGAGACGCAGGACGAGTGCACATGCACTGTAGTCAGCACCACGCCCCTGCGCGAGACGATCATTGTCGGTGAGCACCCTCGCTCAGTGGCGGCCCTCTGTCATGCTGCTTGTCTGGACGAGACTTGCCGTGTATAGTAACAACAAGTTTTCCTTTCCTCACTGGAACACCTGACGGGCACAGTACTCATCTCAGATGCATCGTTGCTTGCTTTACAGATTCAGTGAAGGGCCGGTTCCTAGTGGTCCACGACCGGTCTGAGAAGCGGATAGGCTGGAAGCACCTGCCTGGTCGGGAAGGAGGGGGACACGCTGCCGACTTTACCTGGTCACCTTGCCCCAGCAGGTAGTCCTGGGACGAATGTGACGCCGGCATTGACAGAGACCCCGATCTTATGCCTGGCGGCAGCTGCACGACAGTCCCACCAACAGCCTCAGGCTTCCAAGGGATGCGAGAGAACGCCACTTTCTGCACCTGAATCCCTGTCCGCGCTCTCAAGTGACTGCGGCGGCTGAGCTGTGAACACGCTATCCCTGCGTGGGGAAAGTGTTCGCAATTCAGCCCTGGTTCAGTTGAGCCCGTCCGTTGTAATTACCACCCCTCCCTATTTTTCAGCCCCTTTCTTTCAGTACAGCAAGGTCTACAAAGTAGCACATTAGAGGAGGGCCGCACCTGACCTGCTCTTGTTCCTCGTGCGCCCCTCAAGATGAGGCCAGCGACGTAATAGGCGTCGTTTTTGGATATCTGCCAAAAGGCAGAAGGCAAAGGTCTAGACTGTGTGGAGCTGCAAGGGCATTCCCTTGACAAATGAGATTTGCCCCTGCACGGCAAGACGAATGCAAAGATTGTCGAGGCTTGACAAATTTTGGTCCATGTTGTCATTTGCCGTTTCGAACTACCTTGGGAGTAGCATGTCACCACTGGCCTCCAGCAATTGCAGTCTCTCTTCACCACTGTGCTAAGGCTTGGTGTGCAGCTCGCCAATCTGCACAACTGAAGCCGGGTGGCTGACTATCTGAAAGCCAAGGGTGTTGTATTGGCCCCATACTTGCGCCTCCATTGGGTAGCTCATTGGTTCCATCTATGACAAAGGGTGTCACCTGCTGTCACAATCAAGTGGCTTGCCCTCGTTCAGGGCCTGCATTCTGTCAAGCTGCACCAACTAGGTGGAAGCATGTTTGACAAGATCCACGCATAAGGATGCACATTGATATGGGCTGGCATGCTTGCGACCTTTGAGCACTGCCCTTGGAAGGCCCCCTTCCATCCACAGACGGGAATTGTCATGGTCTCAATGCAGTGGGCCGATGATGCCTTCTACCATGCAATCTTGCAGGAAAAGAAAGCTACAGGCAAGTACATGGAGCAACTGCAGCAAACTAGCTTTGTGCTCATGCCTTGCTTGCCCCACCTACATTACTAGCATGGACTGGACATTGTACTTCCTCGGGGTAGCAACCCCAAAAAACACATATGCCTTCCTTCCCCTCTCTGAATCTGCTTCTAGAGGTGCTGGACGGCGGGACGCCCTCGCAAAGTGCCGCAGGGCAGCAGAAACTTAAGGACGAGGCGGGCGCCGTTGGGACCGTGTGAGGAATGGTGCGGCGCTGGTGCATTGAGGCTGAGCCGACCATGTTCACCGTTCAGGCCAAACATTGTGCAAACAATGGGGCTACACGAAGCGATTCCCTAAAGGCTCAGAGGAAGTGAGAGGTATGTAACAGGTTCTGAGAGGCCCAGCCAGGGAGGAGCGAGAGAGCTGGTGCTGCTCCTGGGCTGGCTCTCACAGCCACCGTCCTGCACTAGAAGCCTCCTTCTGTCCTGGCAAATAAAGTAAGGTGGCTGACGGCTATGTACCTGACCCAACTTGCCCCTCAGCATTTCTCCTTCCAGGAGCTGCCGCTCTAGTTTCGAAGTTGGCCGGCAAGGTCGTCTGCTTGAGCTGTGCTAAGCCGGCCTCCTCCCGGGGGTCACCGTCCTGGCCCACCACTTCCCCTACGTTGTTCTGGGCTCGCCGGTCGCAGCAATCTGACCTCTCTAGAGAAGGAGATGCTCTTGCATAAAGCAGATCCTGTGGAAAGGCCAGCCCAGAGGATTTGGACTGTCTTTGGAGGAGCCGGAAAACGAATATCACTCGACAAAGCAAGTAGCTACTACGGATGGGCCTCTCTGGAGGCGCACCCGCTCTCTGGCTTTCTGCGGACCGCAGCTCTGGGCAAAGGGAAAGTAGAGGGCGATGGCTGTGATCGGCCAGCCCAGGGAAAGAACCGAACAAAGCTGGGCAAAGCTTAGCACGGGGCTTCACCACCCCGACTGAGCTTCCACAGCACATTCCGGCCCCTTCGGCCTGGCTTTTCACAGCACTCGCCCTCTTAGGATGAGCCTACATTTTGCACAGCGCATTTTGGCCCCTTCGGACATTGTAAATTGCTTTCGGACCCTAAATCATGAACCTAACCCAAACCCTAATCGTAAAATCTGAACCCTAAGCCCTAAACGTCTACCTTTCCACAGCCCTCGCCCCTTCAGGATAATCTTTACTTGCTTCCGTGGAGGCGGTAGTCACCCAACCAAACCCACAGACTGAGCTTCCACGATGCCCACTACCGTACCTTGTATACCTCAGGGGATATTGAGCATCCAGCGGCCACTTGAGTCACCGTGTGCTTTACCGCTTTTCTGGCCCCTTCGGACTGTGTTCACATTTTTCTGGGCTGTTCAATCACAGCCATCGCCCTCTACTGGATAAGTCCTTTTCTCTGTGTTAACTCCACTCTGGACATCAGTTGACGTCAGGAGAATCCAAGGCGCCATCCGCAGGTGCAGCCTTGCCGGACACGTGCCGCTGCACCTGGCACGTGGCCGCCAAGGTGTCGCCTTGTTGGGCAGTCAGGAGGATCTCTGTTTCTACGCCCCTCTTCGTCCTATCTGAAGCTCTGTGGGCCCAGGCCGATCTCTGCTACCAGGTGCTCCGCAGTGCTGCACCCCGCCCCGACTCGTGGAGGCCCTCTGCCCTTCTTGTACTCTGCTCATTCGTTTTTTGGGCTGGCTGTTCCAGCCCATATCCTCAATGGGCAAGCCCTTGCTCTGCCGCTTACAAACCACACAACGGGACACGGAGTGATGCAGATGGAAGCTCAATATCCACGGGTGAGCAACAGCAAGTCATAATAACTCGAAACTGGGAAAGAAACATTCCGCCGAGACCCTGAGGCAGCAGCCATAGCGCGGCTGGCGCGCGTGTGGACTGCGCGAGCCAGAGAGCGCTAGAACGAGACCGCCAGCCTCATGCGAAATACCTGGGCTAGGAAGCCGGCAGCATTGAAGCCGGGTCCGCATTTCCAGCGGGGCTGTAGATGGCCAGCCCAGATAGAAAAGACAAGGTCCAAAGGGCCGAAAGGTGCCAAGAAACGCGCACACAACTATGCAAGAGACTAAGAGACTGTCTATAGCGGCTGGACAGCCGACGCAGCCATGGCTAGCTGGAAACGGCGGCTCCTGCAGGTGCCTCGGGGAAGCCCCATCGCCCTCCTTTGGGACCTTGTTCATTCTTGTTCTGGGCTGGCCAACTGCAGCCATCGCTCTCTACTGGAGGAGTCTTTCTCCTTGTTCGTTGTTGTGGGCTGGCCTCCCACGGCCACTGCCTACCATTGGAAGAGCTGTTTCTTTCTTTCTTCTAGAAGAGCTTCTTCTTGGTGTCAAGCTTCCCGGTGAAAGCTATGCTGACTTGCGGCTGCCGTGCTGTTGCTGTCTCGGGGTCACTGCGCACCCAGTTGTAGTATGACTGTGGAGCTGTGTGCTTTACAGCTTCTCGGCCACCGCGGGTCTCGTCCGAGCTTGTTTGGGCTGGCCTTCCACAGCCATCGCCCCCTTCGGGGAAGAACTTCCTCTCTTTGATAGACATCACTCCTTTTCGAAGAGCTTCTTCTCTTTCTGAAGGCTTTGAAGAGCTGCCCTGTCCACTGGATGCGCCTCCAGTCTTTCTGGGCTGCCCTCTCACAGTTATAGCCTCGTCTTGAAAGGAGCCCTTTGTTAGGAAGAACCTTCAAGGCGCCTGCCAATGGCCAGCTCCAGGTCCTCGTTGTTGGCTGAGAGCATGCGTCAAGCTCAGGCATCAAAATGGCCCTTCGCACTCCATCCACTGCTAAGGAGTTGACATGCCCCAGCTGCACACTTTTGTGTGCAGCGCAGATGGTTGTTGGTTGACCGTGTAGCAGCAAGATGGCTGAAACCGCCAAGCCCAGCCCGGACAGCTGTAGTGGATTGCAAAACATGTGTGGAGAGCAGCGTAAGCTATGGAGTGCAAATGATTTTTTCTATGCAGGTATGCATCATTGCAGTTACTCGGTTCCTCTGACTGATTTCCTAAGAGGGTTGATACATTCAGCTCTGAATCATGGTTTGAGAGCACCATGGCCCAGCACAAGGCCTGTCGCACTGAACTGTGAATAAGGGCAGCCTACAATCGCATCATGAAGTCAATGCACTGCTAAGCTGCCAGAGGACTCTATTGCAAGACCTAGACGCTTTAGTTTTGCCGATCAGCATCAAGTGCGCACTTCAACCACACATCAACAAACACAGACCAGCACCGCTAATGATAAATAGACTTTCGACCCCTGAACTTTAATCAATTACGCCTGTTTGTTGCACACCAGAGATGTAAGCAGTGTGTCAATACTGACTACCTGCAGGACTACCTTGCAGTAAGGTCCTGATACCTGGTTCTTGTTCGACTGCAATCTGCAGCTAAGGAGCTGATGGGCGCCTGTCTGCAAGTCTAAAGTCACCTAATGGCGCAAGGAACTCCGCAATCTACAAGAAGTGGCAAGCAAAGTAGACGTCTGACTTGCTTCACAGGTTCAAAACGGTTGTCAGGTTTTCAATTGGTCCCACGCCAGTGACAGCTCCTTGGGCGAAGAGTCCTAAGCACACACAATCAGCTATGGTTAATCGCGGCTATCTGAACTTTGCCGATCATAGACTATGAAGCAAATGTGCAATGCAGGTCTTTCCACTCACCTGCCATGGCAACCATCGCCAAGCGGCCATTCTTGACCTCCTTCACTTTCAGGTCCGCGAGCACCTCTTCATCCTTGGCGAAACCGAGGGGGTCAAACAGGCCTCCCGGATACAGTGGATCTGTGCCAACTGCTCCACCCTTAGCCCGCAGCCACTCGGCAGCTCCCATGAGCAGGACTTGCACTGCTATTACCGCCAGCAGGCTGCATAACCCATAACGACATTGTAGTGGGGGACGAACTTTGGTGTAAGTTGAAGGAAAGCAGGGCAGTCACAACAGATCTCCTCTCTGAGAAGCCAATGACATAACGGCCACCTATTTAAGTTGAACAAAGTAGGGGTGATAGAAAGGAGAAGAGCAGAGGCAAACGAATTTACATTGAGAACTTGCGGGGAGAGAAGTGAGAGGGGCAGGAGAGCCTCTGAAGACCCTTACATGCGCACCTCTGGGCGTTGATGAGATTTGGGTTGCCCAGGTAGTCGATGCCTTCCGGTTTGAAAATCTGAGCGCCGGTCTTAAACCACACTGGCTCGAATCCGTCTCCACGGATGCCACTGAGCTCGGGGTAAAGGCAGCCGGTGACGCCCAGCATGGCCCACCGCCCATTGAGGAGCTCCTGAGCCCGGAGGGTGGCGTATCTGTCCTTGTCGCCGCACAGTCTCAGGAGGTCGCATCCATAGTCGCCGGGGTACTCGCCCTACATCGTTGCCCTTGCAGGGCGTCAGATCTTCAACTCTCCGCAAACAGGTTGCATGGGATATGTCGCCTGCTTAGACTGGCCATCGTCAGCAGCTCAGCTCAACGAGCATGGTGGCGCCTACAGTGCCCACCTTCAGGTACGGGGGAACGTCTTGGGGCGTTGTATTGGGACCCTTGTACAGCGGGCGGCTCGGACCGTAGTACGCCCTCCGGACGTCCACGCCTGGCGGGACTGATAGCCAATACGCCTAGGAGTGCACGCAGGGCTTCATAAGCCATGAGGGCGTGACTTACCACTGGCCTCCTGAGTGACATCAACCAAACGTCTGCTTCGAGCGAGCAAGGCTGCCAGCGACTCAGCGCCAGCCAGAGTCCTGCCCTCCTTGCGTGGTGGGTCGCCGGAGCGGGAGCCGGGGCCTCACCTTATACCAGCGGGCGATGGCTGACAAGCCGCCACCGGACCTGGACGCGGCGAAGGCTGGCTCAGGGTCCGCCGCCGTGGCCTGAAGGGACAGAAGCGCCCAGCCGGATGAGCCACCGTCCGCAAAGAGCGTTAGAACGACGCCCCCCAATCATGCCCCTCTGCTTCCAGATGCACCAGTTGCTGCATGCTAAGGCGAAGCCACCTTGCTTGAGGCTGCTCCAGGTGGCAATAGCTGTACAGTCGCCACAGTTAAAGTCAAGAGTACAAGACCAGCCTTTGGGTTCTCAGTACACTGATTTTCTATTCTTGGCGGTGGTGTTCCCCACCTTCTCGATGAGGCTAAAGACGTCGTCGAGGCCAACGTTTGCCATGTCCTCGTCCGTGGGGCCGTCGTCCTCCACGTACGCCGCGCGCGCCGTCGTCGACAGCCGCCGCCGCTGGCAATTTTTCGAGCAAGGAAGCTGAGCGCCATGACCCGGCCTGCACGCTGCAGCCCGCCGCTTCCGCAAGGAAGACCGAGGAGTCCCCGGCACGTCGAGGGCAATGCGGCTGGCCCCAGGCTCACCGGGCGCCCTGGAGCGGCCACCGACGCGACGGCGCCGTCCGCGTGGCTTCGAAGACTCGCGGCGAAGCCGCAGCCGGCGGCGACGCCCGCGGCGGCAGCAGCGGCGGCCATGGCGGCCTGCCCTCCAGAGAAGGGGGATGGGAGAGAGGCTCAAGCCCTGGCCAGCTTAAACCCTGCCCCACTGCTTAAACCCTGCCCCACGGGAAAGGTGCGACTCTCCCCACTCGAGTACAGTGTCCCTATGGCCTGTGGCTCCGCCAATAAAGTGGGAGAGCCACTTTCCATGTAGTATTCAACACCGTCTGTATGCGCAGCCGCAGTATCAGTAGCCGTCGTCGTCTTCTTCGAGGGCCCCACGCAGCGGCTGCGTCCCTTAGCCCGCGCCCCGCCGGCAAGGCCCCGCCGCGCCTTGGCCGGCCCGCGCTGCCGCTGCCGCTGGCGATGGCGGCAGCTCCGGCGGCGGCGGCTGGCGAGGGGCTCGCAGGCTGACCTGGAGCCGACTGCCCNCGGCAGCGGCGGCGGCGGCGGCGGCGGCGCGCAAGGCGTGGCCGTCATGGAGGCAGCGGCGAGCCCCACGCCGTTCCCAGTGCACACCGCGCTCGCAGGTGCGGAGGAGCCTCCTAAACCCAAACCCTAAGCCGTGAACCCTGACGCTCGCGCCCGCCAGTGTGCTGCGCGCCCAGCTCGGTCGGCTCTCACGTCGTGCCCTGCGGGAGGCACAGCCGAGGCTGACGGCATGGCCACCGGTCCCCCACTCGCCCAATGGCACGACCAACTGCGCCGGCCGCAGAACCTGGGTGCTCCATCTCTGCACCCCAGTTTCTGCCACGCACTCTGACTGCTGGTCGCCTTGGTCCGCCGCTCGGTCTTGCAGTCTACATTGTCGACTTCGCCATCACGCTCCTCGTCTTCCTGGCGCTGAGGTGAGGGACTTCGGGCCAGCCCCACTCTTTCCGCACTTGCGCCTCGCACCACATGCAGCGCTGCTCCGTCTTACCGTCTGTGCACCGGCAAGGCCCAGCACTCCAGTGGGAGGTTATCTCTTTGGAGCCTATTGTATATGGCCCAAATGAAGCCTGCAGCCGGTGGCTCGCTTGGGCTCTGGTCCACTGCCATTCTGCGGGTGCCAGTCCCAGGCCCTTCGTGGGTGACGCTGACCGGCACCCTTTTGCGCGAATGCTTGGACCAGAGCGGGCATGGACAGCATCCCCAACATATCCCCCCTCCTCCAGGTCTGATGAGCAGCTTCGCACCTAGGACTTACCCAGTCAATGTGTTTGATAGCAGCCAGGAAATTGAAGTGCATGTACATAAGCCTGAGAAGTGAGACCCTGGCACTCTGACTCGAGTCAAGGCGTTACTGAGCTCCAGTATCAATGCATCAGTCTCAATAGCTGGTCTCTTCTGGCTCTGAGGTCAGTCACTTACTTCAGTGCACGACGAGCTCCAGGTGTTGCTTTTGGAATTCTAGCTTTGCCATCACCACATAGACTCTCAGTCCAAGTATGCAGTCCAGTTCCTTAATAGACCTGTAATATGAAGTGTACTGGGGTCACTGCTGTTGCAGGACCCTCCGACGAGCTACATTCTCGCTGGCCTCTTTGGCTGGTTCACCTTCATTCACATCTTTGCGCCAGCGGGCCTCGTGGGCGGCTTCGTGGGTCATGCCTTGACATACCTCGTCGTAGGTGCGGCTGCCGTGGCACCTCCTGCGCTTTTTCCCATTTTCCGGGACGTGCTGCGCTCCACGCCTCAGACGTGGCTCATTGGCCTGCAAGTCATCCGCATCTACGGTTTCCTGTACCTTGCCTTGCGCGATATGCGACTTCTGCCAGCAAGCTTCGCCGTTATAGGTGTGCAGCATTGCTCCTTGGAGGTTTTGCAGAAGGCAGCAGTTTCTTGAGTTGCAGCAGGGTTGGCTTGAGTCAGTCTGTCTTTTCAGGCGCTTGACTGGGCGGGGAATCTTGCGCATGTCCACTGTTTGCACGTTGTGAAGAGACAGCAAAACCAGCACTTGTTGCAGGTGTGGCCGCCTGCAAATGTGCGACGAGGACCAGCACTCAGAGAGAATGTCAAGCTATCATTGGCATGGTTGCCAGTTGCTGTGGCCCTAATCTCCTGGTTGTTGTGTGGCTCGCGCTAGTTGGTTACGGCGACGTGCTGATCGCAATCCTGGCGCCTGTAGTGGCGAATGCTTTTGCAACCAAGGACAGGTGAAGAAGCTAATCGACCCATGTGACTGTGCCCTGGTCATCGTACTGACTTGGGAAACTCCAATTTCACTCTTCGATGGCCATGCTTGCGGCTCCTGTAGCAAGGCACAAGCACGTGGTAAAATCTCCGCAGCCATCTGGATGGCCTAGCTGATGTAGGGCTGGAGCCGATGGCATATGTTGCAGATTTGCTCGCCAGATGGGCCTTGTGTGGAACATCACCGGCCTGACGTTCTTTCTGCTGGCCAACATCCTCAATGACCGAATCCTGGGTTCATATCTGCAGAGCCAGAAGGTTCAGAGACTGCCAACAAGCTACTTTTACTTTACTGTGTCATTGCTCTCGTTGTACGCAGTGCCCATGCTCATAGCAGCCCACTGTTACTCTCTCTGGAAGCTCATACGCGAGAAGGAGGCGCCGCCAATGATGTGGACCGAAGATGATGATGACCGACAAGTTTTTGAAATTGGGCAATGAGAGCTCTATTCGCTGACCGTTATTGCCATGGTACCCATCTCTTGTTGGGCGTGCGCGTGAAGATTGTAAATACAAGTAGTATCAGATTTTCCCAAGGCAGTTCGACATTGGGAGCACTGGCCCGGCTTCTGGGAGATGCAGCACAACTCTTGCCCAGGCATCAACATCTTGATCCGTGCAGCGCTTACTGCTCCATGATTTGCAGATGACGCCCTTAAGATGCCGACAATAGGCTCTAGGCAGGCTCGCAAGCATCGCTCACATAATACAACCTGGAGACATGGCAGCCTATGTATTGCGGTGCCAGAACAGTTGCCGCACTAACCGTACAATGGGCTCTTTCTTCGACAGCAGTAAGAAATTTGTCACACAAGACTTTCGTTATGAAAGCTGATTGTATAACAATGTCTGATACCAAAGAGAAGAGAAGATAAGAGAAGGTCCTCCTACATTATGACAAACTTGAGACCAGGGCCTCGGCTACAACACTCCCAGGTTGATGTGACATGATGAAGCAGGACCTGCAGTTACTATTAGTCGGCTTCCGGTGCTCGTGGACCACACCTGTGGTGGAGCTCACTTGCTGGCTGCCGCAATGTGGGAGTCCTGGGCGTGAGCTTGGCCATGGTGGCCAGTGACCTTGGCTTTCAAGTCCTGCGCCAGGTGTGTGATCTTCTCGCCCACGCTGTGCACAGCGGCGCCCACTCCGCCAGCAGCATGGGCTGCCCTCGCCTCACGGTCGCCTGCCACACCCTGGACGCAGAGAAGGTAGAAGGACTTCAATGCGACCGTCGCCGCGGGGACGTGTGTGGCAGCGACATGGGCACTGGCAGAGGATGGCATCACAGGAGTGCTGGCCAAGCCACTGGAAGTGCCTGACTTGGACCAATGCTGCATGCTTTGGCAGCTCCAAGAGTCGGCGCAGACGGCATTGGTGATGCCTGCGGACCACCTCACCGGAGGGCCGTCGTCGATGTCGCCGCCGACGCCGTCCGAGCCGGCGCTGGTGAGCCCGAGCGCCTCGTGCTCCGCCATGGTCTAAACCAAGGAACCACCGGCGAGGAGCAGACGGCGTTACTGGCGCAATGGGCTGCCAGGTACGTCCGCTGGTTCTGAGCAGCAGCTCGCCTTGCTTTGCCGGACGCTCGCACAGCACGGCTACGACGTTCGTTCCAGTGAGCAGGTTGGTCACCGCACCTGCTTGTGGCGGGGAGCGTTGAGCGCCTCCACCATGCCGGACTGGTCGGCGCCGGGCGAGGCCGTGTAGACGGGCGCGGTGCCCTCGTGGGGCACGCTGAAACCGTCGGGGCCCGTCTTGGAGCTCAGCAGGTCGGAGAGCTTGTGGGTGCCGCTCTCGTGCGCGCGCGCGGGCTCCATGCCGGCGTTCATGGCGGCGCCTTTGCTCGCGAAGGGGCTCCGAGAGCTCCTTGCGTAAGTGTGAGGAGGGGGGCGGATGAGCGTTGATTGGGGGGCCGCCCATGTGGGCACCCACATAGGTCGGCTGAGCTCATTGCGGTTGATGGAGGGATGGCGACGCCGTGCGCATGGAGGTGCGAGCGTAGCCAATGCAACAAGCCAATACATTGTTCAGGCAAAAGCTAGTGCAAAAAGTGGGCTTACGGGAAACGAAGCCCTATGCTAAGGGCAGTGTGACATTAGTACCTGCGGGTGAGCACATCCAGATCCGACAGACTTGGGAGCCGACAGACTTGGGAGCCGGAGCGCCACCGGCTGAGGGAGGGTTTCAGCTTCTGGGCTCCCATTTGAGAGGCCCCTCTAGCTCAATTCGGCCAACGCCCCTTCAGAAAGAGTTTCATCTCATCTCGATTCCCAGATTTAATACATCCCGGCTGCCGATTCTCAATGACAAATTTCTACTGTGAGGGCGCAGTGGCTGTGAACGGCCAGACCGAGGTCCGAGGGGACTGGAAAGAAGAGAGGAGAAAGGGCTCGCCCATTGAGGAGAGGGGCTGGACAAGCCAGCCCTAAAAAGAATGAACAAAGTACGAGTAGGGGGCCAGGGGAAGCGCTAAGGAAAGCAAGCACAAAATGAAGCATAGCTGCTACGAATCACTCAGTAACCCCTGCTAAGCAGCCGCAGATCAGAGAGGCTAGGCGCCTGGAAGGGGGTCCCCTGGCCAGAGCCAGAGGCAGCAGCGAGTGCGCGGCCGGCACGAAGGTGTAGCGCGCGGGCCATAGACCGCTGCAGCGAGATGGCCAGGCGCATACGGTAGACTTGCGCTAGCGACCCAGCTGCAGGGAAGTCCACCGGCTCCCCATGGAAGCGACGGGCGATGGCGTGGCGGGCGAGCTGGTTGGAAAGCGCTAACAACCCAGCGAAGCAAGCTACTGTGGAAGGCTTCTCAGCAAAGCCAGTGCTAGATGGCTGTTCAATGACCTCTTTCACCGCAGCCCGCAAGTCGAACAACTAGCAGCAAGTTAGGAGTCACCATACCTGCAAGTTGTCTACGTTTCAGATTGGCCAACTGCAAAGTGGCAGCTGCAGACACCCAGTATTTTTTATTTTTTTCAGTATTATCATGTGCCAAACCACAAATCACCTACAAGGCTTCATTCAATCCCTCTCATATCCCTTGCCTCGGCAGTGTGGCTCTGTTTCTCTGTCTAAAGAGATTCTGTCTATCTGTCTCCTGACCCCAAGCGCAGGCCTGCACATAGAGCTTGTGCAGGTGAAGTGCAGTGCATCTAAGCGGGAAACTTTTCTAGAAACATATGTCCAGAAATTAGTGGGCAGATAGGACAGCAATTAGGGCAGATAGGACAGCACTTAAGTCATGCAGCAGCCTGTCAAAAGCCCTGTCCTCTCATCACCAAGCTCGTAAGTATAATCTTCATAATCTCTTGAGCAACGTTTGCGTGCTTGACCTCACATTATTAAGAATTGGCAAATCCTGAGGGCTTGCCGTAACATATCCCGGCATGTCGGCTCGCTCAACGTTCATTGACAACAAGAGAGCCCTTGCAGATTTTCTTGATTGCAAATGCTATAGCCACTGCTCTGAAATGCAGTGCCCCTGCCACAAGCATTGATAGTAGAAAGGGATACGAAGCAGTGGGCGAGCTCTTTCTTCTGATACGAAGCAGTGGTCATGACGTGCAGCTGTCTAAGCCACTCAATGTCGTCAACAAACTTGCAGGAGTGTCGAGACCATGCAGGTGTTCAGGCAGCCATCTACTTTATGCACAAGCAGAACCCAAATTGGGCCTGCCAAAATGCGAGCAGGCGGACATGTGCAGCACACTTAGAGATATAAGAGGAGGCCAAGCGGAGCCAATGCACATGCAAAGGGAACGTCAATAGCAACCACATGGAGAGATAGTGCTTGTTGCTCACAAGCAGTGGGACTCCTAGATCTGCATACTTTCTCTGCACAAGAGTACATAAGAATTGCTACACACTATGTGCCCAAAATTGAGGTGGTCATCTCAGATGTTGTTTCAGCAGCTTAACACTAACGAGTGCAGCATCATTGCTGAACGGAAAGTCATATCAACAGCTGTACAGCTCTGTAATGCTTCTGCAACAAAGTAATCTCTAGCTCAGCCTTTTGACATCTAAAGATTGGTTCCTGTGTTTCCAGCCGTGCCCGTGCCCGTAGCTGTGCCCGTGCCAGTGCCCGTGCCTGCGCCCGTGCCCGTGCCTGTGCTATCTGGGTGATGGCCAGTGACCTTAGCCTTCACTTGCTCAGCCATGTGCGTAATCTTCGCGCCCATGCCCTTCACTGCAGCTCCTGCCTTGCCAGCTGAGTTTGCGGCGCCCTCCTTGGCGGCCGCAACGCCCTGGGAAGCTGTTTCCTTTGCCGCTGCCTTGTGTGCATTCTCGTCAGCACCTCCTGCACCTAGTGTTCCTTCAGCCGCCTGCTGCTGACCAATCAAGTCGGCCTGCATCTCAGGCATGCACAACCTGTTGTATCAGGCCACGCCCCCACCTGACACTTGACAAAGCCCCCAGCACCTCAAGGCAGCTATAAGACGGCTTGACAAATACCCCTCGTGTGCAAGCAGCAACCTCCTCAAGAAACCACCTTCTAAGCTTTTGTGATCCTCCCTATTACCAACAAGAAAATGTGTAACGATGTCGGCTCAAGAGCCTCGTAGCTCCGGAGAGCACACAGCAGAGAAGGGCAGTTTCGCAGGGAGCCGCGCTTTTGACCTTAGCGTCCGCCAGAGTCCTCACACCGGTGGCTCCAATCCCGGGGCTGGTGGCGCCTGGGACACCAGCCGCCTGCGGAGCTGGCGTGCCGGCGGCGCCTGCATGCAGCCCCGCGGGCGCGTGGCTGCTGTCGATGTCTCCGCTGGTGTCCATGCCGGCCAGCGGCGGCGGAGCTGCAGCTGGGAAGCGGCGGCGGCGACGGCGGCGGCGGTCCTGAGTATCGTCGGCAGCGGCGTCGGTGTTCAGCTAGAACTGCCAGCAGGACTATCCAAGCAAGGCACGTTCGAGGGAGTGAGGGGCCGACGTTGGGGGCGACGATACCGACGCCAAGCGACGCGGACGAAGCCGTCCGATCGCCCCTTCCGTCGCCGCATCGTCGCCGCTCCCGTTTCGCAGCACTTGCTGGCGGCCTTCCCAACGCCACGCGGCAGTCATGCAAGACGTCACGTGGCAGCCACCCGCCAATCCTCGCATCCTGCCACGTGGGCATGGACAACGGGCCGTTCAGATGAACATCCGACGGCGAATACCGGCTCTCCACGTCGGCGCGTAACGCCGAGCCACCACGTGTCAGCACGGGGGGCGCTTCCAGTGGGGTCCAGGTGCTGCGGACGCGCTGCGAGCGCGCCACGTGGTAGCACGGCCACGTCACACCCTGCTCCTCGGCTGCCGCCGCCGCCGCCGCCCCCGAGGCAAGAACCCCCATTGCCCCTTATAAGCCAACCCCTCGGCTCCAGTACCTTTACTTCGCAAACTCTGTCCTTCCTCTCCCGCTTCCACTTCCACGCCGCAAAGCCCTCAGCTCCCCTCGCGCCCTTCCTCTCCAGCACCCGCACAAGCACCATGTCGACCGCCGACAAGGCTCAGGACCAGGTCAACAGGGCGGGCGACAAGGCCCAGGTGAGCACCTCTTCCGCCCCTCTCCCTGCCCTTGGCTTTGCACGGAGGAGCCCATGCCGTCACGCCAGCGGAAGTTGTGGTATCACTAGCTTACTGGAACCATGCGACACTGAAGGACAGGGCGGTGTCGCTGGGCTTGCTCCTACCTTTCGACCATGGTCGAGACGTTGTTGCTGTAAAACTCACACAAGCTGAATTCTGATGGTGTCCTGAGATGTGCCATCTGCAGGGTGCCGCACACGATACCAGCAACTGGGCACAGGACAAGGCTGGACAGGCCAAGGACTCAGCCGGCCAGACAGCCCAGCAGGCCCAGGACAGTGCCCACAGCACCACCCAGTGGGCTTCTGACAAGGCTGGCGAGACGGGCCAGCAGGCGAAGGAGACCGCCCACAGCACTGGCCAGTGGGCATCCGACAAGGCCGGCCAGGCTCAGGACGCCGCCGGTGACACGGCCCAGCAGACCAAGGAGAGCGCCCAGAGCACTGCTCAGTGGGCGTCTGACAAGGCCACTCAGGCTAAGGATGCCACTGCTGATGCTGCCAAGTCGACTTATGACCAGACCGGCAGTGTGCTCCAGCAAGCTGGCGAGAAGGTCAGCCAGGCTGCCCAGAACGTGAAGGAGGCGGTTGTTGGTGACAGCAACAAGAGGGTCTAGATTTTTTTACCTTCCCATACTCTTCTCCTTCTTGTAACTATCGATTTTACCATTTACTACAAACTCAGCTCTTTTTGTATGACACTGGAGACCTGTTCTGGTACCAGTGGCCTCAGTGATTACTTGATTACTTCATGTACTTAAAGTCTCATGTAAAACCATTTTGACTTACTCAAGCTTCAAGCCCCCACATGCAATTTGTGTGCTCTCGATATTCTGCATACAAAGCTGAATCCTTTTCGTGTCCAATGTCTTATACTGTTCCGAATAAAACAGCAATGACTTGCAGACCTGATTACCTCTTTGAGTCAAACTTTCCACAGCGAATACAGTCAACCCTGTCTAAAGTTATGCGGACGGTTGGGGAGATTTGTATAACAAGATATAACGGAATAAAAGATCCGGCTACTCCGTTCCACGCCCTGTCGTACAGTCCTTCGCATGATCCATCCGTCGCATGCCGTCGCACGGATCACCACACGGTCTGTCCGCACGATCCGTCTACAGATATAAGCTTATATGTTGAAAAAGATTATATACAGTATGGAAGTATAAAGGATTATGACCTTGTACTGGCAAACCAACTCCCAGAATTTGATAACGTTATATAGGATATAACCTTATGGAGGATAACCAGGGTTGACTGTATGCAGATTGAGTTGCATGCTTAATTACCCTCCTGAGTCAGACTAGATTTCACAGCGAAGATGCAGATTGGTAACTCTTCCTTGTTCATGATGCAAAATGAGGACAGTCGACAGATCATTTTTTAGATACATAAGCTATTAGAGCTTTAAAGGTTACTTATGAATTTTGATGTGTGTCTGAGAAATGAACTGTCGACTGTCCTCAATCTGCATGATGAACAAAGTGTAGACATGCCAATCTGCGTCTTCGCTGCAGCACTCTTCATGATCTTATTGATACCATGACTTCACTTCAATGCTTCACTTCACTTCAATGCGAACATAATCATAACCAGGCTCAATTTGAAATCCAACTTAACCGGCTGAATACGCTTTTGATCAGGACAGCGGAGGCTGTTCTAAAGTTGTTAATGAGTCTGTGTTATGATTGAGAATGGTTATGTTAAAGCCCCTCCAGGTAACCATGAGGTGCAAAATCGGCACATTATATAATTTGGCAGGCTCAGTGGGAGTCACAGCGTGTGATAGTGTAGCCTAACAATTGGCAGGTTCAGCATGAGTCCCAGAATGTGGTAGTGTAGCCTGACCAGCGATATATTCAAAGTCTATGAAGCATGCTGCACGCATTCTCATTGACAAATATGCAAAGTCTATGAAGCATGCTGCACACATTCTCATTGATCAGTCCCAGTCACCAAGGAAGAAAAGACTCTTCCAGGAGAGGGCAGTGGCTGTTAGAGGCCAGCCCAGAGAAAGAATGATCAACGTTTGAAGGGGCCAGAGAAGATGCTAAAACACAGAGGGAACCAAAGCATGACACAAGTGCACTGGACAGCCTGCTCCACATCTATTCAGTCAACAGTTTGCAGTGAATGTCAATGGCAACATCTACAGCAACCTTTGGCTTTGACAAGGCAAACAAGCTTTGGCTGTATTTCTTTCACACCATAAGGCTGGATAGAGGATATTTCCCAGTCAAACTTCGTGCTGCAAGATATCTTCGCTGTGTGGAAATCTTGCTTGCCATACCAAATTTCAGGTTTGTCGCAACAATAGAGGCAAGGTGGGTGTATTTAACACTTAAGAGAAGTCCCAACTTCAATCTTGGCTGCATAAAGGCCTGCAAAATCTTGTCTACTATAACAACAATCAGACAAAATGACATTTACTGCACAGATGTAGACATTTGCTTGCTTGCTGATTACGGCAGCAAAGTGGTGCTATCAAATATATACGTATACACAGATGTAGACATTTGCTTGCTTGCTGATTACGGCAGCAAAGTGGTGCTATCAATACATATGTATACACAGATGTAGACATTTGCTTGCTTGCTGATTACGGTAGCAAAGTGGTGTTAATACATATGTATATGTATGCCATTGAAGTGGTGGGTTGCTTATCCAAAACGGTCCAGACGAATCACTCATGATCCAGATTCAGGGCACTTCGTGATCAAAAGCCTAACGAGTTTAGAGCACAGTCACCCAATAGCCAACAGATCCAACTACAGCAGGTTGACATGCACATCAACGTGCACATTCAGTCCTATCAAACACCCTTTGCCATGTGTATAAAAGGCTTAAGAGCATCAGGAATCCACTCTTGACAACTGGCTATCAGCTGCTTGTATCCACGCGGCCAAAGCTGGCTTGTCAAAGAGGCAAAAGTAGACCTGCCAAGCGATTGTAGTTGCATCAGTACTTTTCCAACGCATTTCGGAGAGGAAAGCATACAACCATCTCAGGCAAAAGCGTCGAGCCCATAAGCTAGACGTAGGAGTGGTACAAATCAGCAGAGCGACGTTTAAGATACAAGAACGAATGTGTGAAATGCACAGCTCATGTTGAAAGGACCACTAGCATCAGTGCGCAACTCACATTCAGAAGACCATCCTGTGAGTGGTCTCTCACAGCTTGCAGTGCTATCTCAGCAGCTTCACTGTATGGATACCTGTTACATTCAGAAGAAGCAAAATGCGTCAGCCAGACTTATCTGCCTCAGACTGGCAGGCAGCCTCTTTGGACCCCAGGCTTCCGTAGAATGCCTCTATTTGATCAACATGACCATTGGCAGTGCGTACCCATAGACTCCGCAAGATATGGCAGGAAAAGCGACATGCCTCAAGCCGTTCTCCTTGGCCATTGCCAAGCAGCTCCTGAAGGTGGACACAGACACAAAGTTGAGAGAGCTTGAGACTGCAACTGTTAGGCTCATGCAGATGTAGTACTAGCTTTTCACGGACTTTGCGGCCTGTGACAGAATTGTTCCTGACTTTGCACATTGTCATGTTATCAGCTTCCACTCTGGAAGTGGTCTGGGCACTGGTGCTCATACATGTAGGACTGGTAGAGCAGCGGCTCCGACTCACGGCGGCTCGCATAAACGGGACCCACTGTGTGGATGACGTTCTTCACCGGCAGGTTGAAGGCGCTGCAAATGGACAAAGGGATGCAAGTCTGCTCATCTTAGAGTAAGCTGAGCTTGTGCGTGCGCTTGGAATGCGTGAGAGCTGCATCCACTTGACCTGGCTATCTGGCCAACTCGGCAAAGTGGAAAAGAAAGAGCTCCTTCAAATTAAGGCAATGGCTGTGAGAGGCCAGCCCAGAAGGAAAGATGCAATGTGGCGAAATGTAGGTCAGCGAAAGTGGCCGGCAGTCATCCAAGGTCGCGATGCTGTGCAGCGCAACCATGTGGGCCAGCGGTGCTCACGGAGTGATGACTGCCTGGCCAGTGGGGCAGCGAACGCCCGGGCTGACTTCCGGAAGGCCCCTACAATGATTGAAGAGCTCGCTGCCGGCGGCGCGGTGAATGGCTGCCAGAGGCATCCGCCCCGCGAGCAACGATTGTCAGATGGCGGTTAGCGCTTTGACACGATTGACACCATGAGGCGCTTGTCGTCCTCCTTCGCTCGTCCTGCATGCTGAGTGCTAGGGCGTATTACCTCCATCAACGCCGCCACCGCCCAGCATGCGCTGGTTGGCAGCATTGACCTGCGCAACCCTCATCATAAGCGTCACCACATTATCAAATGGAAAGCAACACCAGCAGATGTCAGGATTTAGATCTCCTTTGTAAGAAGGCAGAGGCAGTGGTGGCAGCCATGGCAGATGCAACAGCAGCAGCTTGGTGAGCGGACGCTCGCACAGAAAGGGCGGCCGCCTTGGTATCAGAGCCGACAAAAGCCAGCAGTGTCTTGGCGAGCATGAAAGGGGTGGCTCACAATGGCGTCAGTGTGCCGGTCCACGTGCCACTTGGTGATGTCGGCGAGCTTCACAACCAGGACGGCAGCGTCGGCCAGGCGGTACGTCCTCGCCGCCAGCGTCGCCTCCATGGCCGGCTCCAGCCCGACCCGCTTGCACAGCACTGGCCACTGCCTCTTCGGTGCGCTCGGCTGGCAGGCCAAGGTGGCCTGTGGCAACCACCGGGGCACCAGCACCAACAGCAGCTGCCACCAAGAAGTGGCAGGCCAGCGCAGCCTGGCAGCGGCCCAGGCCTTCAGTAGCACACTATGGGATGTCGTGAAGCCAAGCTGAGTGAGCTCCGGCAGCCACGGCACTGTCGCAACCGCCGCCACTGGAAGGCGCAGCCAACCCAATTGCGGTGGCACTGCTGGCACCCGTTTCTGCTCTGTCACCACCTCTGCCTCGTGATCTTCAGCAGCGTTTGCCCAGCGTTTGACGTCGTTGGGCAGGCCGGCTGCCTTCGAACGCCCCGAGCCGCCGCCTGCACAATGGAGGCCCGACAGCGGCGGCGCCGACGGCAGCCGGGTCACGAGTGCGCCAGAAGAAGGCGGCGAGGCGGCGCGGTCGACCGGCCCGACCGAGAGGCTCGCCGACGGCGGCCCGACCAGGCCGCCGTTAACGGACGGAGTGGCCGGAACCTCCATCGAGGCCCGACACGCCGGCCTCTCGAACCCGTCGGGCTGTGCGGCAGCCATGGATCCTGGCGGCTCGGCGCAACAGCCGCCGCCGCCTGCGGCACCGCCCGGCGAGCTCGCCGCCGGCGGGGCCGAGACCGCTGGCGACGGCTGGCCGCTCGGCGAGGCGGGCGCCCGCC
>WELB01000008.1:1463301-1478948 GCA_009602725.1 Spirogloea muscicola
AGCGACTCAGGCCCCTTTGTAGCTGCTCACCGCTCTTAGGCCCCTCTGAACCTTTGTGCATTCTTTTTGGGCTGGCTTTCGCAGCCCTTGCCCCCATTGTCTGCAACGAGCTCAGGCGTATGCTCTGCATCAGAAAGCTGGTCGAGCCTTAGCTGCTGGCACAAGAGCTAGTCAATTGCCGTCCGGTATTCGAGCGTCAGCTAGCGACCTCTATGTGCTGACTCGTGGTTACTGAGCGGGTCAGCTTAGCAGCAGGTGACGTACATTTGTCCAATGTGCTTGCCTTTGTACTTGGCCACACATGGCCTCCCCATCTCTTAATATACACGCATTTTCATTGGGAGTGCCACTTCTTCCACACGCGAGCGGGCCGTGCTATGGCCGCCGCCTCTGGGTCTCGTCGGAGTGCCTCTTTCCCTGCAGCGAGTTACTCAGACCTGATGTTGCTCACGCGCGAGTACTGAGCTTCCCTCTGCATCGTCTTGTGTTTTGTAGTGTAGTCCTTCTCCGGCTCCACTTTCTTCACCCCACAAGCCGGTGGGCCACGTCTTCTCCTGGACGTGGTCACTACCGACGCAGTCGCCCGCTCCCACCCAGCCCAGTATGCCACCAAGGCTGGGTATGCGGTCGCCTGCGCCGCTCGGGCAAAAGAGAGAAGGCGCGCGGGGCGCATGAATTGAAAGGGAGGCCAATCCAAGCCAATACATTGTTCAGGCAGAGCAAAAGAGCAGAAGCATGCTGACCACCCGCCGGAAGACGTGTTCTTCCCGCTGGCTATCGACACCCATGGGGCGTTGGGTGCTCGGTGGCTCGAGCTGCTCAACCAGCTCGCCCGCCACGCCATCGCCCGCCGCTTCCATGGGGAGCCGGTGGACTTCCCTGCAGCCGGGTCGCTCGCGCAGGTGTACCGAATGCGCGTGGCCATCTCGCTGCAGAGGTCAATGGCCCGCGTGCTGCACCTGCGTGCCAGCCGCGCCCTCGCTGCTGCCTCTGGCTCTGGCCAGGGGACCAACTTCCAGCAGCCTAGCATCTCGGACCTGCGACTGCTTGGGCAGGGGTTACTGAGTGATTCGTAGCTGCTTTGTTGCTTCTTGTGCTTCTTTTTCTTAGCGCTTCCCCTGGCCCCCTTCACGTACTTTGTTCATTCTTTTTTGGGCTGGCTTTTCCAGCCCCAATCCTCAATGGGCGAGCACTTTCTTCTTTCTTTGGTTTTGGACATTGTCCATCCTTTATGGGCTGGCTTTGCCAGCCCTTCTTCTCTATCGGCGAGCACGTTCTTTGCACAGCCTTGTGAAGGCTCTTCTTTCATGGTGGACCGCGGCTACTTGCGGACGTGGTGACAACTGACGCGTTCGACTGCGCCGACCCCACTCTCTCTGCTCCAAGGCAGGGCATGCAGTGGCCAGTGGCGCTCAAGGAAGCTGAGTATGCAGATCATCCGCCGGAGGACGACTTCTTCCCCCTTGCCATCGACATCCTCGGGGCGTTCGGCGCTCGGTCGCTCGAGCTCCTGCATCGGGGATACTCTACGCTTTCCACTTTCATAACATGCACCTTATCATTCACATTTCGTCCATACGCCTTTGGGACACGGCCAGGCGCCTGGGCAAGCCCGGTAGCCTGCAAGAAGTAGAAGCACACAGACGCTGTGCGGCTGCCATTCGACGTCATCGTTGCAGCTGAATGCATGTAGAGGAGCCTCGATTTCGGAAAGGTGGGCTCTTGCTGCAACTAGGAGACGGTCGTCCTCTTAAGCCTTCATGCTGCGGACTCAGTAGGCGCACAACTTTTCTCGATAGGTCCTTCCGATGCACTTCTCAGCGGAGCAGGGCAACATGTACTGTCAGCCAGCCAGTCTAAGCTTGAAAAGAATGCCAATGGCGAAGTGGCACCAGACATTGATTTCAGTTGGTCCTTCAGGTTCCTTATGGGCCCTCAAGCTTTCTTGCGCTGGTTGCAGACATTGCCTGTGAGGCTAAGCTACTTGCCCTGCTCACGAAACCGAGCGAGGCCAAGAGGGATGTGCCTCTCAGGCTCCTGAGCCATGCAGAACATGTGAGGTGGGGAAGCTCCTCACAGACTCGTCACGAAGGGCGCATATGCTAACTGCTAGCTTCTGCACTTGGCATTGCAAGCTTACTCTGACATGGTGCTGGAGCCAGTAGCGATGACCTGCAGATCATGATTGAAGTGAGAAAGTCAATGATCAAGAAAGGCTACGTTTGAGTACGCGAGTGGGCAATGGACATTTTGGGCGCATGACATGAATTTGATCAGGCCTGACAAGCGTTTGACCTGCACGACATCCGTCAGATGGGCAAATGATGAAGACATGATCGAACCCTGTCAGTGAACGAGCTACTCAACTTGAGGAGCGGTCTAGTCTTTACTACCTTTGGCTGCTAGTCTTCTTTAGGTCGAGCAGCATCTTCTCCAGTCCATCGTAAAGGTGATGCCGTTGGCTTTGTTGACCTTCCGTCCTTTCTATGAGTTCGATGATGGTGTCAGCTTGCTCCTTAATGCAGAAGGTGCTGAGTACTTTACCAGTATCAGCATATAGCTTGTCAATGATCGCTTCTCCCCAGCTGCGGTAGCAGCTGACGTGGGCCAAGGTTGGCACCCAAAGGAGGAGGAAAGAGAGAGCCCCTTGCCGGCCTCGAGGGTCAGGCGCCCCATCGCAAGGTCGCAGAGTAAGCTCCGCACAATTACGTCAATGATTGGGCGTGTGTTGCAGCCGATAATATAAGTCGTAATTGAGCGGGCCAGCCACTCCTGGGAAGCAAGCAGCTCGGCGAGCTTCTGCCGAAATCCTAGGCCGTGGACCTGTTCGAGCAGCCAGATGAATCGTGGGCAACCTCCCGCTGGGGTCCATTCTCTTTGCGAGCGTGCTGGCCTCCCTGCGTAGGACATCAGAGACGCCATCTTCCACGCCGTGGTGGAGGGCGTGGTCCGTGCCAGCGATGTTCTTGAGCATGGCCGTGAGCGTGGCCTTATGAGTCTTGACCGTTGCTTCTATGGAAATGGACATCCATGTGATGTTGTCGAGCGCGTCATCAAGCAGCGCCGGCGTGACGCGGCGCACCACCCCATCGGCCCTTTTCAAAGATCCACCAACGCGACGGGCCAAGAGCTTCTAGCAGAGGCTGTCGTTCAGGGGAATGGAGGTGGCAAGGGCCGTGATGGCCGCCTCCTCTGCAGCAGTCCACGGAATGCGGGCCAGATACTCGACGGCGTGGTTGATGCCGTCCTGGAAGAGCAGCTCGGCACATACCAGCAGGACGCGCAGCGCGTCGTCGAAGCAATGCAGCGGCGCCGCCAGCGCAGGCTTCTCGTACACCAGCGACCGCACGGTAGGCTTCAAGTGTGCCATCGCTGGTGCCGCCCACCGCCGTCAAAACCACAGTCGTCACGCCGCCGCTGCTGCTGGTACCGCTGCCGGCCCATGCTGCAGAGCACCGCGCAGCAAGGAAAGCGCTCTGCTGGCACACGACGGCCTTGTGGAGGTGGAGGTTGATGGCGCCGTCGCCAGAGTCGTCCAGCACCGTGAGCTGAACGTCTGCCGTGTCGCGATCGTTGAAGCGGGGCTTCGGAGTAGCAGGTTTAACCGCCATGCTGGGAGCACAGCCACCGCCGCAGCCGCAGCCGGGCTGCCAATATTGGCCTCCGGGCGCGGAGGCGGAGGCCTAACGACGAGCTCACGACCGCAGCACCGCCGGTGAGCTTGGCAGCTGCCGTCTCACGTCACACCCTCGTCCCCAGGGCAGGCGGCCGCCGAGGCGCGCTCGGGAGTGCCGCTTCTGCAACGGGCGCGACTGGCAGCTCCAGGCAGTGCGGCTTCCGGATGCCGCCTGCAGGCGGCGGGCGGGGCGGAGCTCTCCAGGCATGCATGCACCCGGCTGGCTTCCACAGCCGCCCCTTGTTTGCACCAGCCGCTTGCCCTCTCGGCCAGGCGCATGCGGGAAGCTCCCCAGAAAGAAAGAAATGGCGGCTGCCGATCATACACTAATAAAAAGATAATGCGAAGGGGTTTGACCACGGGATGCGCGCGGCCGGGCCGCTGACCGCGCGCCGCGCCTCGCCGGGGCGCGCTCCGGGCGCGGGGCGGCCGCCTCGCTTGATGCGCGCCCGGAGGGGTTTTCTGGCGGCCGGGGTTCGACCACGGGATGGGGAGCCGCTGATTGCGCGGCTCGCCTCGCCGGGGCGCGCTCCGGGCGCGGGGCGGCCGCCTCGCCTCGGTCCGCGCCCGGGGGGGTTTTCGGCGGCGGGCCGCGTCCGGGGAGGGTGAGTCACCCCGGTCCGGGGGTGGGTGGGGGGAACTTTCCGGATGCCTCTCGCGCCCCCCCCCCCCCCCCCACCCGGGGGACGCGGTTCGCCGGCCGGCTGTCGGTGTGGCCCTCCCGCCCGCCTCCGAGCGAGCTGCCCTCCTCGAAGCGGCTGCGGTGTTCTTCTGGGACGAGGCCGCCATGCAGAACCGTGCGGTTGTGGAGGCCGTGGATGCGATGCCGCGTGTGGTGCGTCGAGATGGAACGCGACCGTTTGGTGGAGCGCGGATGGTGCTTCTCGGGGATTTCCGACGGATTGGGCCGGTCGTACGGGGCGCTGGGAGGACTGCTACGGTGGATGCCGGCCTGAAGAGTTCGTACCTCCGGCGAATGACACACGAGATGGTGCTCTTGCAGCCTGTTCGGACTGCCGGCGATGTGGAGTGGGCGATGTTTGGGGTTTGGGGTTTAGGGTTTTTAGGGTTTGGGGTTTTTAGCGTTCTCTCTGCGACCGAATGAGGCCTGCTGATATTAAAGAATGGGCTGTAAACAACGTCAGAACGGGTGGAGGATGGACCACTCAGTAGCTACGAGTGAGGGGCCTCAACTTCGACAGACTGGCTGGCGGGAAATATGTAACGAAGTTACACAAGATGGAACATCTATATTAAGGGAATGATCGCTGGAGGGGGTACTGAGGAGGCGAAGGACGGGCGCGCGATATTAGAGAAAGCGCATCTCTGAATAATGGCGCGCGACGCTGATGAAGGAGCAATATGGAATTCAGGAGCGCGACGGCGGCAAAGCCGGAATCTAGGGTTTGGGGTTTAGGGTTTTCAGGGTTTAGGGTTTTTAGCGTTCTGTCTGCGGCCGCGCGCTGGGAGCATCGCGCACTGGCCCACTAGTATTTTTAAAAAAATAGGCTGTGCAAAGCCAGCCAGATGCATACAGGTTTTCATGACGGAGCCACAGGCTAGGCTAAGCTCCCCAGAAAGAGGGAAGGGAGGGAGATGACAAAGCGGCTGCTGCTATCAGGAACGCTGTGGAAGCGAAAAGCGTGTATTGAGTGATGGAGTGCCTGAGTGGCCACGTGCAAAGGCAAGCACATTCTTGAAACCAAACGTTCCTTATCGTCATAGAATACCTGCTGATATGACTTAGGTGCCTCCACATAAGCTTCGGGTAATCAAATGTGGACTGTTACCATAGGAGCCATGACCCCAAAGGAAGCGAACACTCCAAATTTTTCTGTCTTTTCAACGCCCACTAAACAGGTCTTATAATTCTCAAATATAAAAACTCTACCCTCTGCGGAAGTGAGGAATAGTAAGAATTTGCAGACCCCACATCCACCATGGCCATGACTTCATTCACTCGTTCTACAGATCACTCTATTGCCCTTCCGTGCAAGCCTTGTACCGTATATTCGAATTGGATAGTTGGAAGTATTCCATTCTTCTTTCATTTCTATGAAAAGTAGCATAAAAGAAATGTATTGACTTGCAAATAAATATTACTCCGATTCCGTCCTTGGCCTGAGTCTCCTCCAGATGTACATGACCTGCTGCTAAGCCGATCCGCTCAGTGACCACGGCTCAGCAAGTAGAGGTTGCTGATGGATGGCCAACCACCGGACGGCAAAGTGCAAGCGCTTCTGCTACCAGAAGAGCTCGTCCAGCTTCTTGGTGCAAAGCATGAGCCTGGTCTCGCTGCATACAGGCTGATCACAAGATGGCGCAAGAACAACAACTATGCTGCAGGCAGGCCCATTTCCCTCGGAAGCACATCCTCACGTCGTGCATATCTTAAAGTCGCAACGTTCTCGAGTTCAACATTCCAACGAGCACCTATGCATTCAAAGATGTTGACAGCCGGTAGTAGGAGGCGACCTCAGCAGGTGTAGTCGAAGTAATGCTGCAAACTTCTCTGCACTACCCACTACGTGGCCAGGTTGTCATCAGGGCTCTTTTGGTGGCGCCCATCAGCGACACTTGAACCCTTGTAAGACCTTGCTCTCTTTATATCAACAGACTCTCCACACTCTCTGCGCTGGCCCTCACATTGACCAAAACACTTCCCGCGAGCTTCTCCTCATGCAGAGGACCAACCTGAATTGTGATCTCTATGGTCCTCAGCGACTGCCCTCATAAGCTGTGGCGAGGCAACTACATGTTGACAACTTATTGCCTACCTGATTGCTCAGCAACCATGAGAACGCTCTTGTTTCATATCACAAACTAACACTATGGGTCTAGGAGCAAAAAATGGGCCTGCAGCTGTGGGCCACTTACCAAGCCGTTAGCCTGCACCGACAGCAGGTGCCGGGCATATGCCGCATGGTCGAGCGCCACTTGTGCTGCATACCGGCTGGCCACCTGGCACACAAGCTGCTGGAAACCGCCGCGGTTGGCGCGCGCCAAGGCCCCCACCTCGCGTGCGAAGCGTGTTTGGACGCCTGTGGTGGACACCCCCTCGAGAGTACTGGCGGCCTGTATGTGCGCCCCACCCAGGCCCGCCGCCCACACCTCTGCCATCTCTAGCAGCGACTCCTGGTGGCCAGCGCAAATATGTCAGGCTCGTACTGAGACATTATCCTACAGCGACGACCCTATTGCAGAATGGCTGTCCTCATAAAGAGGAGAGAGGTAAGGACTACGAGAAGCTTGCCAGCGATTGCGGCGAAAGGCCACGCAGCTTGGCGCGGACGCCGTCGTGAGCAACAGCAGGGAAGCGCTCGTACACAGGCGACAACTCGCTGACCGAGTAGTATCCTGCAGCAGCTGGGTGCACCTCCTCCTGTGCCACCGCCAAGCATCCAAGACTGCATCAGAACCTGCCGCCTCATCATACCGTACTTGCCAAAGGGCAACCCAGTGGCATCCAGAAGTCATCGCTGCCATAGCCGAGTCATGACTAGGCCCCATGCCGCAGGCGTAGCTTACGTCAAGCTCAACCCAGCCGCGAAAGGCGTCCAGAGCAGCAGAGCCGCCCAGAGTGGATGCTGCTTCTGCTTGCCGCGCTGCATCATTGAGAAACTGATGCCTGAATGTGGTGCGGTCCTCCAGCTGCATGAAGTGGTACGCGGTCGGCTTTGCCTGCAGCTTTATGTCCAAGATGTGGAGCACGCCGTACCAATTCACCTTCAAGGCCACAGCCACCAGTTCTGTCATCAGCCAGGGGCCAACAAGTGGCGCACAAATGAGCCTTGCATGATGAATGTGCAACAAGCTGTCCTTCTGAAATTCTTTTGACTTACGAGTGCAAAGTAGCGGGGCAGCCCGCATGCAGAGTGCCCCACTCCATCGTCGCGGTACCGTGCAACATCCTTCACCTCTGCATTCAATGTTTCGCCCACCCTCTTGAAGTGCTGCGTGAGCGCCGCGGCAACTGCTGCCTGCTCGTGCAGTGGGCATGGTTGCAGTTGGCCCTCTACTGCCCGCAGCTTTGGCTCCGCGGCCTCGTCATCTGTGACCCTGCAAAAAGTGGAAGGCCACCAAAAAGCAGTAATATGAAATACAGATAAGCAGGTCAAGTATACCGTGCACAATAAGCTCAGCCTCTGTGAGTGAAATGAGGGGCAGAGCATGACAGCATTTCTGCGGCATGGCACTTTGCAGTTACATACCACTTGCGAAGGAAGCGCCGACGGTGATTGTCGCGCTCCACAGTCGCGAGGAAATGCACGAGCTTGCTCCTGCGGCTTCCGGGGGAGCCAAGTGGCTCGTGCACGCTTGCGGGCTCCCCATACTTTGATGCCACCACTGTGCGGAGGTACTTTCTTGCAAATGCTTCTACTGCTTTCTTCTGCATGCGCGCTCATCAATGCCCGTGCTTGCGTCAGTGCTCCTAGTGCCAACCACAGGCGCCCATGCTGAGCAGTGGTGAGCATGTGCGCACCTTGACGGGCTCAGTGGTGCAGGTCCCGCCGTTGGCTTCAGCAACCAGAACGATGCACACAGCGAGGCGCCACACGTCGTACTGACGACCAGCACAGAGCGTGTGCTTGTCATCTCTGGGCTTCTGTGATCTGGTCGGAATGCAGCAACACTCGTAACAGCCAAGCAGCTGCGGAGAGGATGCACTCGTTACGAGACCTCATATGGGCTGACCTGGTAGTCGCCGATGACAGCCTCGTCAAAAGCCGTGATGCCATACAGTGGGCCCTGCTCCTCCCCACCGTATGTGCCAAAGCTTTCGGTGGTGCAATCACCACAGATCCACGTCCGTGTTGCCTCGCTCCCAAACTTACTCAGCCGGTCATCGCCGCTGCATACAGTACGTGGTCCGGCCACTCATTATAACAAGCGGGCACAAGTGAAGGCGACACGCAGAAGCCATCTTCGTCGCAACCCATAACACTGAGACGCACTGACAACCTCTGAGAAGGCTGAAGAGGATCATTGCCGGCACTCGAGGCCGAGCCGTAGCCCACATTGTGTGCATCTCAATGCCAAGCCATCCGCAGACCTGAAGTCGGCCCAGAAGAGGTGGTTGGTGGCGAGGAAGAAGGCCAGAGGCGAGGCCGCCATGCCGGCGTACTTGGCGTGCAGCGCCGCCGGCGGCAGCGCGCTGTTCCACTCCTCGATCGCCGCGATGACGTGCATCTCCCGCTCGCGCGGCGGGGCAGCAGCAGCATCATCGTCGTCCGCGACGCCGCCGCTGGCCTCGTCGGCGACCGAAGCATCGGCGTCGCCCAACGTCCCACTTCGGTGCGGCGGCTGCGACGGCTTGCCGCGATCAAGTTGCCCGGCCAGCGACGACTCGGCCAGGTAATCCAGCGCGACGACGGCGGGGCGGCCGCAGCGGCCGCCAGAAGAGCTGTGTCTGCGGAAGGCCCGATGTGGGTCTGGCGAGGCGCAGCTCTCTCGACGCCACGGAGGCCGGTTCTGGCTGCCGGCCGGCGGTCGCGGCCGGCCCAAGCAGCGGCAAGACGAGGAGGCCGAGCAGGGCTGGCGGAGAGACGGGAGGAGGGCAATGGCTGCAGCGGCCTCCACTCGCCGGGGCTGGCCGGAGGGAGATCGCCGGCGGGCCTGGGCGCCGGCTTGGCGCGCCTCCTCGCCGCCCGTCTCAGGTCCTGGCCCGGGCGAAGAATGCGGCTGATGGTATCAAATGAGCGGCCGTAAAAGCTAGCCAGGCTCATACAGAGGGTGTTCATGACTGCCGAAAAGCGCTGAAAGACATGACTGAAAGCCAGCCGGGAGCATACAGGCAGTCGGTGGCTGGACCTTCTGCAGCGGCTTGCGAGGCGGGCCATCGATCGTCGACAGCGACAGCAAGGTGTACTGCCCAGCTTCAAGGCCGACGGGGTCGCTTGCCAGGTGTTCCTTATGCCCGCTGCCGTTCCAGGTGTCGCTTCGCTCCGCCCACCAGGAGCTGCTCGCGGCGCACCCGGACCTGGCCGGCCAGGCGGTATCCTTTGCGCACCTCGCGCACACCGCCGACTTGTGCGTCCAAGCGCGCATCGCGGCAGTGGTCGACAAGGCCGCCTACACCACCGCCGTGCTCCAGCTCCCCGAGGCCGACTTGCGCCTGCGCGCGAGACTCCACTCGGCCTCTTCCCCGGGGGCTGCGGCGTGGCTCCAGGCCCTCCCCCTCTACGACGCCCTCACCCTCCCGGACGAGGTATTCCGTAGTGCCGTCCACCGGCTCCTGGGCCTACTGCCGCCATGTCTCCAGGGTGTGCGTCAATGTGAGTGTGGCGAGCGCGGGACCGAGCCTGGAGAGCTGGCTGCTCATGTTCTGCGCTGTTCCCACGGCGGAGAGCGGACAGCGGCCCACGACCGCCTCCGCGACGTAATGCATGGCATCCTGTTGGAGGCTGGTTTCTCCGTGGCAGCAGAGCACTCCGGAATCATGCCAATCCAGCACAGGGCCGACGGTCTCCATGCCAGGCGTGTAGACCTGGTGGCCACCCGACAGGCCGGCGGGCCACGTCTTCTCCTGGACGTGGTGACTACTGATGCCTATGACCGCTCACACCCAGCCAAATGTGCCACCACGGCTGGGTATGCGGTCGCCTGCGCTGCTCGGGCCAAAGAGCTGAAGTACGCGGATCATCCGCGGGAAGACGAGTTCTTCCCGTTGGCCATCGACACACATGGGGCGCTGGGCGCTCGGTGGCTCGAGCTGCTCACCCAGCTCGCCCGCCACACCATCGCCCGGCGCTTCCATGGGGAGCCGGTTGACTTCCCTGCAGCCGGGTCGCTGGCGCAAGTGTATCGAATGCGCCTGGCCGTCTCGCTGCAGAGGTCCATGGCCCGGGCGCTGCACCTTCGTGCCGGCAGAGCCCTCGCTGCTGCCTCTGGCTCTGGCCAGGGGACCCACTTCCAGGAGCCCAGCATCTCTGATCTGCGGCTGCTTAGCAGGGGTTACTGAGTGTCTCGTAGCAGCTTTGTTTCTGTTACTTAGCGCTTCCCCTGGCCCCCTTCTCGTACTCTGTTCATTCTTTTTCGGGCTGGTTGTTCCAGCCCCTATTCTCAATGGGCGAGCACTTTCTTCTTATGCCAGCCCCTCTTCTCAATGGGCGAGCACCTTCTTTCCTTATGCTGTTTTTGTCAACTCTCTTCGGGCTGGCTTATCACACAGCCCTTGCTCCCATTGGGAGTACCACTTCTTCTTCACTTTCTTCTCATGCGGCTATCCACATGCCGTCCACTCGCGTGCCGGCCGCGCTATCGCGCTATCGCGGCTGCTTCTGGGTCGCGTCTGAATGCATCTTTTCCTGCTTCGAGCTACTCCGACCTGATGTTGCTCACCCGTGGGTATTGAGCTTCCTGTGTTTTTCGTCGTGTTTAATTGTCTAGCTGCCTAGCTGTGTGTTTTTTTTGGATTTCGACATTGTCCATTCTTTCTGTGTAGTCCTTCGGCATCTCTTTCTTTCTTTTCTTTTGACATTGTCCATTCTTTCTGGGCTGGCTTTGCTGGCCCCCTTTCTCTATGGGCGCGCTCTTCCTTGCCAGCCCCTCTTCTCTATGGGCGAGCCCTTTCTTCTTTGCTGGCCACCTTTTTCTATGGGCGAGCACTTTCTTTCCAACGGTCTCACTTTGCTGATGTCTTAGTCCTTAGCACTAAGGCTCCTACCGACCTTGTGCATTCCTTTGGGCTGGCCTCTCCCAGCCACCAGTCAATGTGGCCGCGCTTGCTTCTCACTTAGCTTACTTGGCTTCCATATGCTGTAGTCTCTTGCATAGCTGTGTCGTTTTGGCGCCTTTCGGCCCTTTGGGCGAGCACTTTCTTCTTTGGACCTTTTCATTCTTTCTGGGCTGGCCATTCAAAGCCCCCGGCCCCTTTGCACTTTGTTTATCCTTTTTTGGGCTGGCCTTTTCCAGCCCCTATCTTCTGTCCATTGTATTTGGGCTGGCCTTGCCAGCCCTTCGTCTCTATGGGCGAGCACTTCTCTCTATCTTCTATGGGCGAGCCCTTCTCTCTTTGAACCAGCCACTTCTCTTCCTTTGCTTTGGAAGAGCCACTTCCTTTCCTCTGGAATAGCTTACTTCTATGAAGAGAGAAGGCGCGCGGGGCGCATGAATTGAAAGGGAGGCCAATTCAAGCCAATACATTGTTCAGGCGTATGAAGGAGATTAGTGCAGCCAGAAAGAAGGCGCGCGGACCGCATGAATTGCAAGGGTGGCCAAGGCAGATCAATACACTATTCAGGCAGATGCTAGTGCAAAAGTTGAGGCTACATGAACGAAGCCCTATTAGAAGGTAGAAGTGTGACGCTAGTCTCCTCTAGTGAGGACATGCAAATCCGACAGGCTAAGTTGGGGAGCCGGAGCGCCGCTACAGAAGCCGGAAGCCTGACTTAGAGCACGCCCAGCACGCTGATGAACAGCGCGAGCTTAGGAGCGCAGCAAACTAAGCAAGGGCCGCATTGTGTAACATGCAACTGTGCGGAGCCAGAGGCAGGCAAGCAGGGCGCTCTCAGTACCCCCGTGTCATCAGTAGGAAGTCAGATGAGCTGAGGGGAGGAAGAGCAACCCCGCTGCGCAAGCCAGAGGCTGCTGCAGAAGAAGAAGTGGCACTCCAAATGTGGGCAAGGGCTGTGATAAGCCAGCCCAAAAAGACTTGACAAGGGTTCGGAGGGGCCGACAAGCGTTTAGCAGCTACAGAGGGGCCTGAAGATGCCGTGTCAGCACAGGGGGAGGATGGATCACTCAGTAGTTACGAGTGAGGAGCCGCAGATCCGACAGACTAGCTGCCGAAAAACTATCCCCCTGCCGAAAGCCAGAGGCCGCAGCGAGAGCACGGCCAGCACGCAGATGTAGAGCATGGGCCATGGACCGCTGGAGGGACACTGACAATCTCATCCGGTATACCTGAGCCCACGAGCCAGCTGCGTTGAAGTCAGCCGGCTCGCCGCGCCTGCGAGACACAGCACGCCGCGCAAGCCGGGCCAGCAGGTCGAGCCACTGGGACCCGAGAGCCCCGTGCACGTCCACCGCCAAGGGGACGAACTCATCTGTAGGCTGGTGGTCGGAGTGCTTGGCCGCCTTGCTGCGAGCGGCCTTCGCTGCAGCATGGCCGGCCCGCGAGGCAGAGAGCCCCGGGTTGGAGCGGTCGACCACATCAGTGGTGACTACGTCGGCGATGATGCGCGCGCCACAGCCCGGCGTGGACGCCACCAGGTCGACACGGCGCGTGTGGAGTCCGTCGGCCCTCTCGAGGATGGGCATAACGGAAGAGTTCTCCATGGCCACCGTGTAGCCGGCCTCCTGAAAGATGCCGAACATGGCATCGCGCAGGAGGTCGTGTGCAGCTGTGCGTTCGCCTCCAGTGGCGCAGCGGAGGATGTGCGCCGCCAGCTCCGCCGGTCCCGTCGACCGCTCCCCACATTCACACTGCAGCACGCCCAGCAGGCAGGGGGGGGGGGAGGCCCAGCAGGCGATGGGTGGCCGTGCGGAACAGCTCGTCCGGCATCCGCAGGGCCTCATACAGGGGGAGCGCGGAGAGCCAGGCTGCCGCGCCGGGGGAGGCGGCCGACAGCAGCCGAGCATGGCCGCGCACGTCGGTTGCAGGGAGGAGCTGCAGCGTGGCCGTGAAGGACGCCTGGTCGACTGCCGCCATGTAGCGCGCCTGCGTCTGCGTGTCGGGGGTGTTGGCAAGGTGGGCAAACGGGACAACGCTCGCTGCAAGGGCAGGGTGCTCCGCAAGTAACCCGTCTTGAGCCGAGCGGAGCACCACCTGAAAGGGCAACGAGCCGGACGCCACCTCCACCACAACCTGCTGCAACAGGGGCCGCCCATCATGGAGGAAGCGCTGCGCCACCGACGTGGCGACCTGAGCCCAACTGCCAAGGAATGCTGGCCTGCAGGCGCGCGCGAGCGAGCGGCAGCCGAGGCCGCCCTGGCCAGGGGGCAGAGTGGCCTGGAGCGTCGCAGCTGGCGAGTCGAGGAAGCCAGTGTGGTGGATGAGGGCAGCCACACCCTCCATGACCCCCGCATCGAATGTGGTGTAGGCCTCCAGCACCTCGGGGCAGGGAGGGGTTGTCCGCGCTAGGTATTGGGGCCGCTGCACAATGCACCTGGTGAGCATAGCAAGCGCAGCTGCATGTCCTGCACCGGGTAGGCGGGCCACCGGTTGGAGGTGCTCCTGGAGCCGGTTACGCAGTTGCCCGTCCACGAACGACGGCGTGCTGAAAGGGACCCCAAGGATGGTGAGGCCGCCTGGGGGAGTCTGGCACCCAGACGGCAGGGGCAAGGGGGCAGGGAGGCCACACGGAGACCACGTGGTGCACTTCTCGGGCCGGATGGTCATGCCGAGGGCGGCCAGCTGCTGCTGGAGGGTGGCGGTGGCCGCTGACACCTCGCTGGGGCTGCCGACCAGCGTGGTGTCGTCGGCGTAGGACGGCAGGAGGACGCTGGGGTGCGCCGCCGCAATGGCCTTGAGAGCGCGATTGTGAGCCAGCGCAAAAACGAACCCTGCCAGAGGATCCCCCTGCCGTGTGCCCGTCCTCGACTGCAGCATCTCCACCCCGCCACTCCCTGTCCGCCAGAGAAGGTCGCTGGGCTGGCCGTAGCCAAGGCGGAAGAAGGGCAGGAGGGAAGGGAAGGCCGCGCGCAGCTCCTTGGCGATGGCGTTGCGATCTACGCTGTTGAAGGCGTTTTGCACATCGACAGCCAGGACCATCTAGTCAGGGTGGAGATCCAGGGCCGCCCGGACGCCGTGGACGACAGCCTCCCCGCCGCTTCGTAGCCCAGCGCCGTATTGATGTGGGGCAAGGTGGGTCTGCGCCTGCCCAAGGTGTTGCTGCCACAGTGTGCGGGCCACCAGCCAGTACAGGACCTCGCCGATGGCGATGGGGCGGACTCCGCCGTTTGCCTCGGCGATGGCGAGGAGGTTGCTGGAGCAGAGCACCGAGCGGGTAACAGCAGGGACCTTGTCCTGGGCCACGAGCTGGCAGACTTGGAGCAGCGCCTGGAAGTCGGAGGCCTCGCCCTCCAGGAACAGCTCTTGGAGGTGCTCCGTGAGCATGCCAGAGGGGCCGCCTGCTGCTACTCGGCGGCTGCTCTGGAGTACCCGGCGGAGGGTTGCGGCGTCGAGGGCCACCGGCTCGGGCGGCTCGAAGGAAGGCAGCCAGGGGGGGGAGGGGGCACGGGGTGCGGGATGGAGGGCGTCCAGGGCACGTCTGGTTGTCGAGGTCGGTGGGGCCAGCGAAGAGTCCTCAAGTGCTTGCACAGCTCGCGAGAGCTCGCCGGCGTGTCCAAAGCGAAGAGCACGCCGGATGGCCGCGGCCTGGCCGGACGACGACTCCCCACGCTGGGCATGGCGACTGGCGGCGGCTGCTGCCACTGCGGCGTCGTGTTTCGCCAGGAGCTCCTCCCATCGCCCGTTCTCGAAGAGGTGGATGCGGTCCAGAAGGGGCTGGCGGCCCTGGCTGCGGCCCTCATGCGGCACCCGGCCCAAGAGCAGGCGAGGGAAGAGGATGAAGATGGACCACGCAGCTTGGTCGCGGTGGTCCGCGGCGATGCGGAGCAGGACGGGGCGGAGGGCGCGGCAGATGTGAGGGCGTGCCCAGCGGGGAACGTGGCGGACGAGGGGAAGCGCCGCCTGCCTGAGGACCACGGCCAGGTCAAGGTCCACGGCCCACTGCCAGTGATGTCGGCTCGGTTGTGCTGGGCTCGGTGGGACAGTCCTCCCGCGGCCGCCTCGACGAGTGCCCGCTGGTGCTGTGCGGCGCGCCTGTTCCGCACGGTTGTCGCGACGGCCGCAGGCGAGCTCGTGTTGGGCCAAGTTGCGGGGGGTGCAGGGGCCCTGACAGTGCCGGCAGAGCAGAGGAGGAGGCGAGCTGGGCGGGATGGAGGGGGGGAGGCGTCCGTGGTGGCGATGGGGAGGAAGGTGGCGCCGGCGAGAGGGGAGACGGAGGCGGCGGAGGCGGCGGTGGCG
>WELB01000009.1:0-16809 GCA_009602725.1 Spirogloea muscicola
CCGCTCGCGGCCCCGCTCGCCTCCCCGCGCCCGCGCCCGCGCCCGCGCCCCGCCATGGCGCGCAAGAAGATCCGGGAGTTCGACAGCAAGCGCCTGCTGGCGGCGCACCTGCGCCGCCTCGCCGGCCTCCACCTCTCCATCCACTCCGCCCAGGTCACGGCCGACACCGACTTCGAGCAGCTGGAGAACTCGGAGCCGTGGCTCAACACCACCCGCCTCGTCGTCAAGCCCGACATGCTCTTCGGCAAGCGCGGCAAGAGCGGCCTGGTATGCGCCATGCAGCCCCGGGGGCCCTCTGCGCCCAGGCGACGCCAGGAAGCAGCCAATGCGGGGTCCCCTTGTGCACCTTGTGCAGCGGCGAAGCTGACAGCCCCTGCCGCTGCCATCGCTCAGGTGGCACTCAATCTGGATCTGGCTGGGGTGGCCGCCTTCGTCAAGGAGCGCCTCGGGAAAGAGGTCGGCCTCCCCTTGCTCTGCAGCAGATCCGAGTCGTGCGCGTGCCTCGGATGAGGTGGCGCCCGTGCCTGCAGCTTCCCAAGCTCCTGTCATCGTCGTCTGTAGGTGGAGATGAATGGCTGCAGGGGGCCAATCACCACTTTCATTGTCGAGCCATTTGTTCCCCACGAAGACGAGTACTACTTCTCGATTGTCTCCACGCGCCTGGGCAACGAAGTCAGCTTCTCCGAATGTGGCGGGGTGGAGATCGAGGAGAATTGGGATCAGGTAGCTGCGCTGCTGAAGCAATTCTCCCTCTGAGGCCGCAGGCTGAGGAGCTCACGGACTGCTTGTCTAATATGCGCGCCTGCCCAAGCACAAAGGGTGCCGCACCTGCTGTAACAGCCTAGCATGCCTTCATTGGTCCTCTGCCCAGGTCAAGTCCACCTTTGTCCCCACAGAGGTTGGCGTCCTCAGCACCGAGGCACTGGCTCCTTTGGTGGCCACACTTCCTTTGGAGGTAATAGCTTTGCCCTGCTTCCCTGTGTGACCTCCCAAGTCGTGCTTAAGCATCAATCAGGAGCTCTTTGTCAAGGGGGAGACTGAGTCACAAGAGTCATGGAAATGTATAAGTGATCATAGGGGTGTACAAGTGTTCAGCTGCCAATCAAACGAACTTACTACAATCACACTGAGGGTACTCTTCTGGCAGTAATTCTGCGTGTATGCCTCTATATGACCTTGTCACTTGCAGTCTTTTAATAAGAGAAGGTACGAACTCGTACTGTGCCGCAGGTCAGGCCCAAGATTGAGGAATTCCTGAAGGCTGCTTTCCAGGTCTTTACAGGTGACCTGTTAGTCTGTTGAGGTGTCGATCGCTTGTTGGCACGCGAAATTATCCCTGCTGCTCCTTCATCTTAAGAGCCTACCAAGCAGTCAGACAAGCTGCAGTCAACTGACGGGGTCTTACAGTGACACTCCTCTCTTCATTCTTGCTCTGCCTTATCCAGAGTTGGACTTCACATTGATGGAGATGAATCCTTTCACACTCGTCAAAGGTGAACCATACCCGCTTGACATGCGGGGTGAGTTGGATGACACAGCAGCCTTCAAGCACTTCAATAAGTATGCACCATCCAGGTCCAAAATGCTGGTGTCTTGCAGCAAGTTGACTTGTGGACATCAAGGAAGCAGGTCTAGGTGATTTGTCTCGTGATGTCAACGGTAGTGTGTTATTGTGATGCTTGGACAAAAGCCTCGATGTCTGTAGAAGTACTGTTACATCTTTGCTGCATATGCGAGCCCTCTGCAAAATCTAGAGACTGCCACAGCTTATCTGTTGGCATCACTGATTCAAGAAGTGTGTAGTCCATGCTTGCTGCACGCAGTTGGATGGGGACAGAGTTCCCACAGCCATTCGGGCGCACAATGTCACCTGCTGAAGAAAAGATTCATCACATGGATGAGAAGGTATGATCAGGATCAGCTCTTTGTTACTGTGTGTTACGATCACTGCCTTCAGTTCTTTGATTGGTAGCTCATGACCAGGCCATGCACGCTTCTCAAGGTGGTCAGCTTTCAGAACTTTGATTACGCCATGTTGAGCGGAGATACTGGCACTGGCTGGGAAAGAGCTCATGAGCGCCTGATCCTGAGGTGGCCGTGGCTAGCCAGGACTTACCTGACTTTTGCCTCCTGAAACTAATGTATAGACGGGTGCCTCGCTCAAACTCACCATCCTCAACCCCAAGGGCCGCATCTGGACCATGGTTGCTGGTGGAGGTGCCAGTGTAATTTATGCGGACACTGTTGGAGATCTTGGTTACGCCCATGAGCTGGGTAATTACGCTGAATACAGTGGAGCACCCAATGAGGAGGAGACTCTCCATTATGCTCGAACTCTCATCGACGTAAGCCTAGTGCAAGCAGAACCTTGCTGCAAAGTCAATGTAGGCTTGCCAGAATGCCGTCGGATGACTCCATTTCTAAGGTCCCGTGACATGTTGTTCATGCCTGTGTTGCGTTGTGCCATTTCTCTACTGCGTAGCTTGGCGCAAATGAAGTGTTTCCTGTGCCATTATCTGTAGCTTTGCACACTGGCACTCCTTCTTACCAGCTGTGGTTTGCGTCTCCGTATGCTGCAGTGTGCAACTTCAAATCCAGACGGCCGTGGCAGGGCTCTTTTGATTGGCGGGGGAATTGCCAACTTCACAGATGTTGCTGCCACCTTTGGAGGTATCATGCGCGCTCTTCGTGAGAAGGTTGGTCACTCCTGCCTTTACTGTGTCTGTGAATGTGTCTTCGTGTGGGGGAGGGTGCGGGCGTGCAGGTTGCGCATGCGAGTGAGCGAGTGTGTGCGTGAGCGCATGTGCATGAGTGCATGTGTGCCTGAATCTGCGTGTGTGCATGCGCGTGTGCGTGCATACGCCGTGTCCTGTGCGCATGTGTGCATGTGCGCCTGTGCGCCTGTTCGTGGTGGGTGCGTGTAGGTGTGTGGGCGTGTCTGTGTGTGTCTGTGTGTGTGTATTGGTTGCTGCCTCAAGCTTGTCCCATAGACGAATAACCCCCTGGCACCACTGACTGCTGACGAGCTATTGTTCACAATTTCAGCTTGCACTCATCAAACTCATTAACGCCTTTGACAGGAATCACAATTGAAAACCGCCAAAATGCAGTTGTACGTGCGAAGGGGGGGTCCAAACTACCAAAAAGCTCTTGAGCGTATGAGGGTGCTTGGTGGAGACATCGGGATTCCTATCGAGGTATATGCCTTGAGTTGCAAGCCCAGGGCCATGAGTTTCTGATAAGCATGGGATTCTTGATACAAGCAAGCATGCCAGCATCCTTGTAGTTTCAGTGGGGGCTTATTAAGCCAAACAAGCTCGTCAAGGGCCCAGCACTGCTGCTAAAGCTGAACAACTGCACTTGCCTTTTCTGTTTTAATCTTTTACGCCTCTTCATTCCTCAGCACAGCAATGGCAACCTTGCAGGAGGACTAGCAGGAAAGTGGTCCTCTTGACAAGGTGTATACATATGGGCCAACTTGAAGCCACGAGTGAATCTCGGTGTTGTTGTTCGGAATTTTTGTGACAGGTATATGGACCAGAAGCGAGCATGACGGGCATTTGTGCGCAAGCCATCAAGTACGTGGAGGCCACAGCCTAGGGGCAGCATTATTTGGGTTGTTGTCAGTATTTAGGCTGGATTTGGGTTGTTAGTACTGTAATTTCCCAGGTACGGTACAGAGTCCAGCTGTTAATCTCATCCAGTATTCATTGTCACATACTGGCTGACTCGTCTGTCTATTTGCTCTAGACCCCCGGTTTTAGACCCCTACGAGTCAACACTTGCACTGGCTTGGCCCCAACACCTGTATTGCAAGCGCACGTGCTCATGTAACTCTGGGAGATCCAAGTTATTAGCCATGGATTGACCGGTAGCAGTCACATTCCACTTGGTAAGGTGACGTTCCACTTGGTAAGGTGACGTTCCTGTCATGAGACTTACATGACATGCCATGAAAATGGGTACGCACTTTGGATGTCAATACCAGAAGCAATTGCTAAGAGGACTGCTATGAATCAGCAGTACACCTTGCCATGCTCATTTTGGAAGAGTGCCTCGTCTAAGACAACATTGCCTAAAAGAATGGCTCCAGGCGCGAACAAGTGGGTCAAGATGGATAGCATCTCTTTTGGTCTTGAGAGACCATATCGCTTGTGGCCTTGCAGGCCTTGGCTAGAGCTGCGGCCCACTTTGCTCATCGCTCAATAACCATCAGCCGCAAGGCAGGGTACTAGCAGGCGGGAAAGAGTCGCCACGCCAAAATCGCGGGGCAGAACCAAGGCGCAGCCCGCCTGATTGAGCGTAGCGCCATTCGGCTCCTCTTGACCTTGTCGTTTCCTTTTGGGCTGGCTTCTCCCAGCCACCAGTCAATTCGGCCGCGCTTTTCTCGCGTAGCAACTGCCTGGGCATGCTGGAGCGAGAAAGAGTCGTATACACGAGCGAGTGATCTGGCAATGAAGCCAGGCTCGCCCTGCTGTGAATGCCCGAAGCCCGGAAAGCGCCAAACCACACAGCTATGCAAATTGGACTCACAAATCGGTGATTCCTAGTCAGCAGCCGTAAGTCAGAGAGGCTTGCAGCCGGAAGAGTGTCATCTCGGCGAACCTCAGAAGCAGCAGCCAAGCGGTCGAAAGAGTCCATCATGGCCATGTTGGTGATGTGGCGAGGGCCCCTACCAGGCGTAAGAGGACAAGATAAACGCGCCACATGTGAGCACCAATTTTCTTCATGGCCAATGGGATAGCCAGCCTCCTGGAAGATGCCGAAATGTTATCTGCAAAGAGGTCGTGGGTGCCGCTCTGCATCTGAAGCAAGTGTGGAGCATTCGTAACTTGGCCATCTGCTCCTTGTCCTTCCTACAACACCTTTTCGACCGAGCCTGCGGCTCTGCATAGTCCATACGCCGACCGAATTCCATCTGTATGCACTTGGCTGGCTTTTACAGGCGCCTTCTTTTTGGCAGCCGCGTTCTTCAACTTTCCTCATCCTCATGCCCAAGCGCCAGACGAAGAAGCACAGGCTAGGCTCGTAGGTGAATTGGAGGTCGAGCGGCGCAGGACATTGAGGAGAATGCAGGAGATTGATAATATGTCGAGGAGTTTGAAAAGCTTCACCTCCCTCGCCACACCTGGCCCTACCGACTGAGTGCAGACGAGAGAGAGACTCTTCCAGTTTTGCACCGCCGCGCTGGTCGCGCCCTTGCAGCAGCCTCTGGCTTGCGCAGCGGGGTTGCTCTTCCTCCCCTCAGCTCATCTGACTTCCTACTTCTGACACGGGGGTACTAAGAGCGCCCTGGCTGCCTAGCCTGTGGCTCCGTCATGAACACTTGTGTGCATCTGGCTGGCTTTCACAGCCGCTCCTTTAATATCAGCAGCCGCTTTCAGTTGCAGCGCCAGCCAGACAACGGGGGGGAAGGAAGGGGTTGCTGTCTCAGGGGAGTCGCCCCTTCTGTCGAATCTGGGAAGTCGGCATGCGCCATCCAATGGGCCTATGCATTTGGTCCGATGCTCATACCATTATTATCAACGTAAAATGTATCACCGGCATTGTTAGCTAATGTAAAATTATATACTTGACAGGAAGTCAAGCTTCCGAAGATCTAAAACGTAGCAGCGTGGCAAATCATCCTGAAAGCAATTCAAGGGGCATTTCGGAAAATATGAGTGAGTCTCGCTCCATTGCTGATTGTTCTTTCACATGCTTTCAGATTCTCCGAGGAGAAGGGCGGCTGGGCTTGGGATGACGTGGTTTTTAGACAACGAGGATACATAATACGTCCAATACCTTGCGAGCTTGCAAGGTCACCTGTGGCTCCGACCATGACGCCTAGAATCTGCACCTTCCCTGGCATGTCGTCTGGGATCCTCATCCCGACTTCCTCCGACCCCCTTAGCGTCCTCCCTTCCTTTGAAGGGCAGAGGTAGCTGACCTCTCTCGACTCTACTTACATCCACATGGATTGGTCTTCTGAAACCAGTCCCTAGATTGTCTACTCTGTCCAGCCCCGCACGTGGCCTCTCATGCTCTTTCTCTCGCTCCTTCTCTTCTCGTTGCACAGGGAGGGGTATAACCCTTGACGATTTTTCTGGGGACGGCGGCAGAGGACCATAGCTCTTGAGCTCAACGCTTGGTGGAGCATCACTCCAGTTTTCTCTTCTTATTTTCCTCCGCTTTGACTGCAACGCTGCAGCTGCAGCCACCTTCTCTGCCTCTCTTACAGAGGCATCCTCTCTCACCTCACGCTCTCTCTTCTCTCTCTCTGCTCGGCCAGTGCTTTGCGCCCTGTCATTGCGGTGAGTGATGCGATCTCTCGCATCATCGGGAGCAGCCCTCCTTGGCTTGCTCTGCGCTGGCGTCTCATCCGACGGGCCTGGTCCATCTGATGGCAAGCCCCTCCGCTCCACAGAAGCCATCTTGGGCCGGTGCTCTGCATCCTCAGCATGCACCCGCCCATCTCGGGGAAGCAGAGGTGGCGGCGGCAGTGTCAGCATTGGAGGTACTGGCTGAAGCGGTGGCGGAGGTGGTGGCAGTGGTGGTGGCAATGACGGGGGGGCAGGCAACTTGCTGCTGCCTGTGGTGTCCTCCTTGGCAGTCAGCCTCTCCTCTGCGCCAACCGCTGCTGCTCCACCCCCCCCTCCCCCTCCCCCTCGGTCTCGGCCAGCTACTTCACCTCTCACGGCTCCTCTGCTCTCCAGTCTCACGTGCTTGTCACTCCTCTCCCGCTCCCCATGCCTGTCGCTGCTGGCCTTGCCTCGGTCCTCCTTGGCCAGCCTGTCAGCAGGCCTTGGCGTGCCCCGACTCGGGCCTGTATCATCTGCTGCCATGCGGGTATCGCCTTTGCCTCTGTCTGGCAGCTTGTCAAAGAGCGTCTCACGTTCTCGCTCTCGTCTCCTGCCTTCACCTCTCTCCGACGAAGTGGCCCTCAGCCTCTCGCTCTCAGGCTGCCGCTCAGGGGCCCGGGGTGTTCGTCTGTCCTTGCCGTCGGCACTGTCCGGCCTGCTGTCTCCGTCCTTCCTCCGCTCGTCTCTGTCTCTGCCCACATCAAGCTCTGGCGCTCTGCTCTCTGCCTTGCCCAGTTCGCCGACTTCCAAGCCCTCCCTCTTTCGTACCCGTTTAGCATAACGATCACCATCTGGCTCACTCACAGGCCGCTTGCCGGGCCGTTCTCTGCTCTCGTCTTCGTCCCGGCCGTCCGCAAGATTGCTCCTCGCTGCAAATGTACCCACAGCTTGGCCACGCGCACCAGCAGCCCTCCCCTGGCTGCTACTGCTGGGCGTCACCTCCCCTGGCTCCAGCCTGTCCCTCTCTTTCTTCCGATCCCTCACTCGATCCTCGTCCCTGCTGCGGTCCCGGCTGCCTCTGTCCGCTGCCTGCTCCAGGGCCAGGTGAGCCACCTCAACATTGACTGGACTTTTGGGACGTGCAGGCCGGCCCCCAGCTGTGCTACCACCATCAGACGGTACCTCCGTAGGGCTTCTGCTTATGCGGGCCATTGCTCCAAGAGCCTTGGCAACAAGATCTGTGGATAAGAGGGTACTAACATCAGGAGCATCACCGAGCACCTTTCTTCTTCCAGCTGCTACAAGGCAGCACGTTCACATAAGCGGGGACAGACAGTAGCACAGGAGACCATGCAACCAGCAAATCTCAACGGCGTGTAATTGCTCTTACTTGTGCGAGCTCGCTCTTGCTCCAGTTTTGACGGACTCTCGAGTCGTTGGTCTTCGGTTGCAAGCCGCAAGCCAGGGCCCGAGACCTTCTCCTCTCCACCTTTCGCCGTGTCTTCACGACCAGGCCTTGAGCTCTCTGATGGTGATGGCTTGCTTTTCTCCTCGCCTGGCAGCTTGCCATTGGCCTCGCCTTTGGTTACAGGCGTGAAAGGCTGTGCGGCAGCAGAAAGAGGCTTGCTGCCATTTCCTGTCATGCCACTCCTGTCCTCAGCAGCTGCAGGTGTTGAAACCAAGCCATCATCGGCCGCTTGTGGCTGGAGTGGCGCTGGTGAGGCAAAGACAGAAGGTGGTGTTGATGATAGCTCCAGTGGTGGCTGTGGTGCTGGCGGCGGTGTTGATGCTGGCGCCGGCGTTGGCATCGGCACGGATGCTGGTGGGGTAGCTAGAGGGACACTGGGTGGTGCTGCCTTCGACACGGGACTCTTCTTGGCCGGCTTCACCGCAGCGTTGGACTTCTTCGCCAGGGGTCCGCCAAGATCCTCGTCTGAGACCCACGCAGCCTGCAGTATACCTCGGGCTCAAGGGTCAGGTCGAAGCGACCCACTGCTTCACTTCACTGCTTCAGAGCATTGTGAAACCGGACCCTGTGCTCTTCCCAGCAGAGGCACGAGCAAGTATGTCAAATCACCTTGCGGGCTGCCAGCGCGGCCGAAACTCCAGTCGCCAGTACCTTCAAGTCCTCTCGATCCTCGCTCTTTATCTTGTTCACCTGAAAACCAAGCCGAAGAGATCAATCAGCATGATCAGGACTGCAGCCGCTTGATGCATCCGTGCTGACACAATGCCATGCAAATCGACCCCAACATATCACATTAACACAAGCTTTTGGGCTTCTCACCATGCGCTCAATGTTGGCTCCGTGCCGGCTTGCTTGAGGGAAGAGCGTGGAGACCCTTGCAAGAATGGTGAGGGCATTGCGGATGTGGATGTACTCTTCCGATTCCAGCGCTCCCAGGAAGGCTTTCATCAGTGAGACGTGCCACTTCCACATAATCGTGCGGAAGTTGCGAAACTCCAATCTGGGCCCATTTGGCCTGTTGAACTTCATTGCAAACCCTGGTCGGGCACCGCACTCCCGCGCATAGATTGCTTCGTCACTCTGCAGGCGACGGTATCTCGAGCTGTCACTTTAAGCACACTTCCCCTCCTTCCCTTAACCTCTGTGGAGCTTGTGGGGAATGCTGCGACATACCTTCCAAGGCTGGATCATCTTCAAGACCTCAAAAAGGAATCTGCCGAGGCGATTGGCTTCCGTTTCCGTTGTGCAGAACAGCAGCGGCGCGAATGTGCTCCTAAGGAAGTGATTGAAGATCTCAAAGGTGTGGAAGTATGGAGTTGAGAGCTCATGCAGCTTGGCAATGAATCTGTGACAGCAACACAGCACTGTCAGGCCAGGGACAGACAGCCGTGTGAGCTCAGAGCCATTGCAGCAGCCGCAGTACTGCCAAGCGTGAGCATACCTTGCACAGAAAAGGGCATCTGGGCCAGAGAGCATGGCGCGCGGCACCAGGCAGTGGTGCACAAAGATGGACATGGAGCTGGCATGGTCGCTGCAACCGCCCAGGTAATCGTCACGCTCGCGAGCAAGACGAGCCCCCACGCTAGCCACATGTGCTGCCTGCTTTGTCGCATCACCTTTCAGCCTCTCGAGCACATCCATGATGCGCGCCCTCTCCTTCTTCCGCTTCTGCACACTCGTTGAGAAGGGCAGTGGTTGATGAGTTCACCGAGATGGCAACCCTGGCAACGGGAGCACAAGCTCTGTGGGCAGAAGGAAGCGAACCTCGAGAGCAGAAGGGCCAGAGTCTGGAGCGTTCTCCAGATTGCGCAGGAGAGCCTGCTGCTTGGCCGCTTCCGCGTCATAGCGGCGTTGTGGCATCAGAAGGTCTTGCAGAGTCAACCCCCAGAATGTGAGGTACAGCTGCGGTGTGATCCCCCGCCACACATGGGCCGGCAGCATCCCCTGAATAACTGTCGGCAGCTCGCTCCACGTCATCTGCGTGCCCTGGACGTCCATTGCCAGCTCTGCAGCGTCCTGGCATTCGCGACCCTCTCCCAGCAGGGGCCAGCCCTCCTTGGCAGCTTTGTGGGGCCTTAGCTGGCGAAGCACTGGCCTATAGACAGTCATCGCAACCTGAAACAAGCACACAGTGTGGCTAATAGGCGAGCTCTTTGATTCACATCTCCTGAACGAGGCAAGCAGCCTCCGTTACGCACTTGATGTGCTGATTGGACATCCACTGCTGCCCACTACTGGTCATCAAACGTACAAGCTGTTGCTGCTGAGTGGGCAATAAGAAGGAACCCAAGGCATCTGAACTAGCACAGTACTCTGAGGTACAGGAAGTAGGGCTACACACACAGGGCCAGAATCTAGTGGCTCGAAGCCTCCCAACGTCATGGTCAAGGACAGAGAGATTGAAAGTGAAGAAAGGCGCGAGCAAGACATTCCAGGCCTGCAGAACTTGCGGTTCATTGTGCTAAGACCTTGATATATCATGACAGAGGTGTGTTCTAAGAAGAGGAAGACGGCCACATGGACCAACCTCGGGCTCTAGGTGGTACTTATGAAGAAGGTCTGCAAGCGAAGGCACGAGCTGCGCATAGGCTGCTGGCGGAGTGACATAGGTGACCAAAAACTCCAGATACTGCAGCAGGATGCTGTGGCATCTGTCATACTGCTCGCTGACCATCTTGATGTGGGGAGCGTCACTAGCCAGGGCAATGCTGCATGCAAGAGGGGACACTGTCGTGAGATATCAACAACAACCACGGGCACTGTGTTACAAAGACACTGACACCCACTCTAAGAGTGGGCGTAACGAGCCTTTGTCCACTGCCACAGCAACCAGATCCTTGTACAGGAGTTGGTGAGAGAGCCAGCGAGGCCGTACTTGCTGCGATGATGTGCGATGAGCACGAGCAAAGAGAAGGCCAGCTGGTCTTCACCACGAGGCATCAGCGCCTCCCGCAACCGGCCTGCAGCCTTGGTGGTCGACTGTTGCATGCATCAACACCACCCACATCTCTTGATGCCGCCAAGGAGCTGGTGGACAATGTTGTGAGCCGATGCAACATGCCTACTTACTGATGCCTGATAATCCTTGCCCTTCCCACCTTCTCTTTCCTTTCTCCTTTCCTTGCACTCCATATGGTCACCTCACATGCAGGCTGTGACACCCACACACCTTGAAGGAGGATGGCAGCTTGGACGAACAGGCAGTACCTTGTCATTACGGACTTGTCCAAAGCTGGTGGCCAGATGGCGCAGAAGCTCTGACCCTGCCATGGCCTCCAGCTGCTCGTCTGTCAGATTCTCAATGTGCTCAATGCCAGCCAACTGCTGCACCAGCTCCTGCAAGGCAAGCAAGGGCAATTCTGCTCAGACCTGCTTCCGGGTATGGAGGATGTTGAAATAAACACCAGCCGTTCCTGCCGAGCGCACACCTGGAGCAAGATGAGGTCGCTGCCCTCGTTAACCTTGAGGCTGTTGACCACGTGCCGCAGCAGTGGCGTCATCTCCAGCTTTGCATACTTCTTGCACCTGTGGTCCTCTTGCAGAGGAACTATTTAGGCCGTGCACATGATCACCAAGGGTACAAGCAGCAGAATGCTGGCAGGCTGACCTCCAACAGAACCTAAGAGGTGATGGGCAACTTACACGGTACCCCAGAAGGATGCCAAGGACTGCAGCCAATCCGAAAGATTGAGGCCATCGTCCTTCAGCTTTGTGCGACTTGACTGTGCGAGCCTTTCGATCACAACATACTCGACCATGTCAAACTCCATCTGGGAGAAGAACTTCAGTGCATCCACTACAGGGCCAATCATGTCCTTGTAGGCCTCCACCTGCACATCAAGTTGGTGCCACACTGTCTGTAGCCATCTTCTCTTTCAACTCCGTGCTAGGTTCCTACTTCAGACCGACCTTGTGGCTGCACTGCGTCTCTCACCAAGGGGTGGGTCCGCGCGCTGGGGACAGAGCAGAGGCAGAAGAGAGTCTGCAAGAAGTACCTGATTGATCATGATCCTGATCACAGTCATTGGATTGGCATGAGCCAACTTTGCCAACGTGCGGCCAGACTGCTTCTGGTTTTCCTTGGCCAAGCGCTTCAGCATGCGGCGAGTGTCCAGCTGCAACTCAAGATGAAGATGGTCAATCGCTGGCTCTCAGCCGCAAATCCTTGTGAACCGGAAGATGGCAGATGGCTCTGATCTGGGCTTGCAAGCCCTCAGTACAACGTCCAGCAAATGCAGCAGAATTGGAAAAACGCCATCCAGGTCCTTGCCTTGGCAATTTGGCGTGATGACAAGAGCAACGGCAGCTTTTCATCCTCCTTTTCCCACTCGCCATATAGCCGATAGCGAACCTGCAAAAGCAGTGCAGGTTCCCATGACAATGCTTCAACTTCGAATTGAATAGCACAGGCCTCCATCCAAAAGCGTCTTGTAAGCTGATGCAGCACTCGCAGTAGCATGCAGTGGGGATTAAGGACTTGCAGTGCAGCACAGCATCAAATCCTAGCGTTCTAGGAAGTTCTTGACCAATTGTAGACACAACTGGATACCAATATCCACCATCGGCCCTGCTGCAGCTATATGGGCAAGGCTGACAAAACCAGGAGACGCCTCGGAGGGTGGCTAAGCTCACCTCGTATTTCAGCTCTTTCAGGAGCTCCCACATCTGCAAGCTGACCGCCGGATTGGCGGGCACCAGCTGCATCGACGGAAAGAGGCAGCACCCCAGCACCTCCTCCACCTTCCTGGACCGCACTTCCCATGTGGTCGCACCAGCATCAGGCTCTGTCGCTGCTGCTGCTCCTTGGCCACCATTGCCAGCTTGCAGGTACGCCTTGAGAAGGAAGCAGAGCTGAGAAAGGCACACGAGTGGACTCCCTTCAGCCAAACAGTGGCCTGTAGCACCACTTTCTTCCCACCCCAACCCAATCAAGTAGCAAAGATATGAGCACTGCACACAAGACAAAGCCTCACGTTTGAACACTGGTGCAGGACGTCAGGCTTGGTACCTTCTGCATGAGGACCACATCTCTGTACAGGTAGGGCCCCAAGCAGGCCAACATTTCGAAGAGATCGTCAGGCAGCTCCAAAGACGGCTTTCCAGCAGCTGCATCATCGACACTTCGCTCCCGGTCTCTATTTCGCGACTTTCCACGCCCGCTGAGCTGAGGCTTGATTGCTTTGTAATATGGCGAGATAGTTTTGCCCACTAATCTGCAGCATGCATGACAAAGTTGCAGACTCAGAAACAGGCCATGGTCATGCAAGATAGGCCGCTGTAAGGTCTGCCTGTGCACTGTGCAGCACATGTGCTTCACTCCTTGTCCTCCTTGTGATAGCTCAAGGTGGGCAAGTACAACGAGCAAGGGTGTTACCTGCAAAAGGCTGCATTGATGGGGAGCATTGTGAGGGGGTACAGGAGAGCAAGCCGCTCCAGCAATATCTTTGCATGTTTCCTGTGTGCATCAACGTGGCTGCTCAGAGTCGAGTGCTGCACAGCAGAAGCCTGCTTGAGCGAGTGAACAGCCTGGCCACGCCAGCAGCGAAGCGGGGGGTTAGCAGGGGTACCAATCGCCAACGACGAGCAGGCCAAAGATGAGCCCCAGCTTCTGATTGGACGCCACCTCGGCTGCTCGACTCCTCACGTACTCTGCTTCCGCATCCAATGCAGCGCTGAGATCAATGGACATGTCTGCCACCTTCTCCTCGTCCTGCATGAGTTCCTTGCCAGTGGCCGCAAGATTTATTTTCCCAATGCGCGCAACCTGTGCAAACAACAGAACTGAGGCTCTCAAGTGTTGACAGGTTGTAATATGGCCAAAAGCTGCTCACCGGCCATTTGTGGGCGGCACTGTTATCAGGCATATCATGCTGGTAGGCAGGCAGCAGGCAGTAGCCAAAATACAGAGAGATTGATTGCAGATACTGGAGCCAGTGGCAGCCTGTAAGTCCTGGACTAGAATTGAATCATTTGACTACAATGTCGCTAACTGGAAGCTGACGTGACATACTCAAGGAGCGACCCTGCCTCTTCATACAGCCAGGTTGCTTGCAGCAGCAAAAGTACTTTCAATCATGATAGGGGGGCGCTCGAGGAGGTGCTGCAGAGCACCGGTGACTCACCGCCTCCATCCGCATGGTATGGACATCCTGATATGCTAACAATGAATCTTCGTCCTTGGGCTGAAGGTGAGCATATCTGACGAAAGCAGCCAGAGCAGCTCAGTGACCTTGCAGGAACAAGCACTTCTATACTGGAATCAGCTGTACTAGAGCAGCTCCAAGCCAAAAGCTCAGGCACTGCAATATCAGGAACCCAATAGCCCACCAAAACATTATGCCAGTATTCTTTCTTCATTGTGCTTTGCACGAGGTGAGATGCAACCCCTAGTGAACGCACGCTGCAGGGTGGACGAGGGGCTCTGCAAGAGCAGCCAAGGCTTCGGGCTGCATACACGTCGTCAAGCGACACGAAGGATGCTTTCACGAGGTTGGCGGCCAGCACAAAGAGGCTCTGCGGCACAGCTTCCTCCACCTCGTCGCGCTGGTAGTACTGGAACTTGAAGCCCAGGATGTGGGGCACATGCGACTGCAAACATTGCATTGCCAGTGCAGATGCTGAGACTGTCCAACTCATTCTGAGCGACACTGGTGTCTATGTGTCTGCCAGGCAGCCGCATGTACCATGCTTTGGAGGATGAAGCCCCCTGACCTTGGGAAACATGTGGATGAGCTCCAAAAATGCTCGACTGTCTGGTTGAAGCTCATAGCAGTCAAGTAGCTGCAGGACCACAGCAGGGCAGGAGGGCACGGTGCAACAGAGTGCTCAGCATCACAGTGCATAGGAAGCTGAGAGCTCCGAGCAAGAGTGGCAGCTGAAACCCCTCATTAGTTCATGGGGCCCTCAGCTACAAAAGACACCTTGCTTGCACATTTGCGTGTATTGAGTGCACTAGACGAGTGGACAGACACAGCACTGCGATTATCGCAACCTATCTGGACAGCAAGCAACACAGAGCCACTCCTAGATGCTCACCACATCAAGGACTCGGTTGGGGTCGAGATCGAAGTGTCCTATCAGCGACTGCCAAAGAAAAGAAGCGCGTCCCAGGGACGTCAGCATCACGTGAATGCCCAGGCCATCCATGCTGCAGTGGGACTCCTCTGGAGTCACACCGAGCAATTGCCCGGCTGGCTGACTACCCCCGGAACAGACTCAGCCTGACAGGCTTACCAAACTATATCATCTTCCTTCTCGAGAAAGTACAGCAATCGACGTCCATGTCTTAAACATATCGCTAGCGTTCTTCCTGAGCCACGATCAACTTCTCTACACACAGTAACGCTTGGCAGCGGCAACCCAAACAGGTGCTGCCTTTCACACGTGCCTACAGGTGCTCCCCACATCCACAACCTACAGCAGACCATTTGAGAGGTGACAGGGGAGGCCTGATCTTACAGTGATGGTCTCTGCAGCCTTTGCTCCAGACGTGCTGGCGTTACCCCCGGCCCGCAGCTGGCTCAGCAGCGTCACCTGACAGCGTGCAACCAGGAACGAGCACACTGCTTACTAGCAGCCACCACAGTTGGCCACCTGCACTTGGAAGCTTGGGAGCCGCTGCCAAGTCGTTCCCAAAAACTGCTTCAAGCCCAAGGTGGCAGCACATTGTGGAAGCAAGCAGGGAAGCCCACAGGTAGCCGTTCCTCACAAAGCGGCCAGATTCTTGCCAGGCCAAGAGGCAGCTGGCACATACTCATGGTCTGAGCTGCTGCGCGAGTGAGTCGTACCAGCTTGGCAAAGCCTTCGCTCTCTTCACGGAAGAGGTTGAACTTGGTCTGGTTGTACATGAGCCTCGTATTGAGCCTCACCTGCCCAAAGGGGACCGAGGGCGGAGCAGGTGACAGTCAGATACCCCTGCCATTCGGGCGGGCTTCTCCTTGCAGACACAGCGTACTGACGGCCACAGCCGCCGTGAGCTGCCCGAGGAGCACTAAGGGCAGGAGGAGGGAGGGATGTGAACCTCCTTGGCACGGAAGTCAGCCGCCTTTATCCTGATCAGCCCAATCTCGAAGAGGAAGTCGGACTGCAAGAGAGCCGCAGGCAGGTAGGGATGTCAGTGGTAGTAGTGAGGGGCTCGCTTGAACCCAGGGCCCACTTGTCTCGCTTTCGAGACCGAAGCTTGCTCTGTTTCCGGCGGGGAGGGAGCTTCCGAATGCAGAGCACCAGTGACATGATGGATCGCTCATCGGATGGCATCGGTGCTGAGGGGAGCGGCCCTCACATCGCAGCGCTCCAGCAGCACGCGGGCTGGCACCATGGCAGAATCCACGAGCCACTTGGCCTGTGACCAGAAGGCAATCTGTGAGCCCGAGAAGCCCCGCCAGTGCAAGGCACCGCCCCAGCAAGCGCTGCCCGTAGCAGGTGCAAGAGAGCCCCAGTCCGCGGGCGCCGTGGGGCGCCAGGTTCGCGCAGCCCAAGTATGGCTCCGTCAGCCAGCATTCCTGCGGAGCCAGTGGTGGCTGTGCACGTGCATGCAGGGGCGCGACGACAGGCACGACAGGAGGGGGTGCCGGAGCAGCTCACGAGGTCGACGAGCCTGCTGCGGGCATCGCCAGCGGGGGCCACCTGCAAGCAAGCGGCCAATGCACGCGCTCATGGCTGCAGTCAGGGAGGCAGAGAACGAAGAGCGGGCATGGGCGGCGCAGAAGATGTCAGAGCCGTATGATGAGCCGGGCGCAGGGCTGACCTCCTGGCTCAGGTGGGCCACAGTGTCCGCAAGCTGCGACGCCGTGGCCTCCTTGACGGCCGGCGACATCTGCCAGAGGCCGGCCGCCTCCAGCGCAGCCCGGCATCGCGTCGGCGGCAGGTCGCCCTTGACCTGCCGGCCGCCGTCGTCGCACGCCGCACAGGGGTGGGTCAGATAGTCGGCCGCGAGCAGGGGGCGTCGGGCGGGGGACGGGGGGGCGGAGGCGCACGATGGCCCAGCAGAGCTCGTAGGCGAAGCGCGCGGGCGGGGCCTGCGCCAGGTCGGAGCGCGGCGCGCCGCCAGCGCCGCCGGGG
>WELB01000009.1:27708-51163 GCA_009602725.1 Spirogloea muscicola
GGCCGCCGCCGCCGGAGCTCGGCTCCGCGGCCCAGCGCGGCCCCGCAGCTACGAGCGGGCGCGTCGTCCACGGGGCGGCCGCCACCCGCGTCACCTCCGCCGCGCCAGTCCGGCCTGCTGACCAAGGCGAGGGCCTGCCTTCCTGGCCCCGCTGCTGCTCCAGCTCACCACACTGTAGCTGCAGCCAAGGCGTGCTGCTCTGCTGCTCACGTGCCCATGCCGTGTTGCCACGCCTCTTCTGCTGGCGCTGCAGATGAAAGCCAGGCTGCAGGGCGGCCACTTCCGCATGCTCAATGAGAAGCTCTACACTTGCCGGTGCGGGCAGCCGAGACTCCAGACACCCATACTCCCTTCAAGCCTATACTCGACCTCAAACACTTGCACTCAGGCCCAAGCCCTGGCATAAGCGGATGCCATTGGCACGCACTTGCATGTGTGTCATTTGGCTGGCGCTGGTTCAGAAGAGCAAAAGGTGGGAACACACATTGGAGTTTGGCAGCGGCCGAGAGTGTCTAGGAACGCGGAGTCTGGTCTTGGATGAAGCGAGCCATCGACCAGCTCGCCTGCTACAGAGCACGTGAGGCTAGTGGTCGTGGTACTCACACGAACTGCGGGGTGGTTAGCGTCGAGTAACCTGAGCCCTGTCTGCCCCCGCGCCCTTGATGCAGTGGGGAGGAGGCGTTGCAACTCTTCAGCAACTCCCGGGACGCCTTTGAGCTGGTGCTTATTAGTCATCTCGATGTCTGAGATTGTGGCACCAGGGTTTCTCATTCTTGACAGTTTGTTTTGTGTCTGACACAGCGCACATTGTTGGGACGCACATAATGCAGGGCTTTACCGCAGTCGCCCAGTCTTGCTTCGCTTGTCGACAGGCATCCCTTCTGGTTCAAAGAAGAAGAAGTCAAGGTCATGCATCCTGTATTGTCCAGTAACCATGACTGCTCGTGGCTGCCAACTGAGCTTGTTCGTCTACCAACCTTCGAGCGGCTGTTGCAGTATCATGCGGGTTACAAGCAGCAGCTGGAGACGTGGCCAACCCTGCCTCTGGACCTCATAATCCGATGGCTGCAAGAGCAAAGCCCATCACTGCGAGTTGCTGACTTCGGTTGTGGTGAGAGACTGCGTCTAGCCAGTTGCTTTCACCACTCGCATGTTGCAATTCAAAAGCTAAGTGTGACAGAAGGCCACCAAGGCCACATTGGCGACTCTGCCCACTGCAGTCAGCAGCCCCATCTGTCTTGACCTTGTGGAGTGTTGCAGTGCTTCATATGTCATGAGCTTGGCCCTCCCTGCTAACCCGCCTACAGTGGACTCCCTTTTAGAATGGCAGGCGATGCAAGGCTGGCAGCCTCTGTTCCAAACAAGGTCTATTCATTCGATCTGCAAGCAGTGAACAAGCATGTCATCTCCTGCAACATGGCACATGTATGCCGCACCCTTCTGAACCTGCAGTGACTCCAGCTTGCATGTATGTCGTGCTGATTGCGAATCTAATGGCCCCGTTGTCAATTGCAAAATCATACACAGCCGACTAAGCTTGCACCTGTCATGGCCTGCAGTGCTGCCTCTTTTTATAGCCTTGCTTCACTCTGCGTGCTGCAGACGCCATTAGCTAGCACGTCTGTAGACGTGGCTATCTTCTGCCTCTCCCTTATGGGAACGGATTACCCGTTGTACCTGGAGGAGGCACGACGCGTTCTTGCCTCCAGGTACCGTTTGCATTGATAACGTGCTAGAGCAATCAGAAGCAAGTCACGATTGTGTATTCGAGTACCTGATGTACGTGCCGTGCCTACGGGGCATGTGCGGTTGGGGGAAGTTGAATGTGACCACAGGTAGAGCAGTACAGATCAGTCCCTGGCAGGGGGATAGCACGATTTAGTTAGCTCACACTGACTGGCAGACTTTCAGGTAGTGTTTTGCACTTGGTGGCCTCAAGTGGGTCACTGAATGATGCCTCACTTGGATCCTTTTTCACAGGGGCTGGCTACTGATTGCTGAGGTCAGGAGCCGATTCGACCTGGCAAATGGAGGTGCCAACATGGATGACTTTGTCAAGTGCCTATGCTCGTTGGGCTTCAAGCTTGTATCACAGGTATTGTTTCTGAGAGCTGTGTTTGACCTGGAGGTCAGTACCAGGTGTACGTGGTCATTGCATGCTTTCATCTTGAGCCATACATGTATTGTTTCACCTGAACTGCTGTATATGCATGTGCTTCTTTGATGAAGAAGTTGTGAACTCGGCCCTCTACTGCTATGCTTTGTGCAGGATGTATCCAACAAGATGTTCCTTCTTTTTTACCTGCAGAAGTGTGCGCTGTCTGGGGTACGTGCTATTTGTCCTTGGTCTCCTCGGTTCTTTCATGCACATACACTCACACATCATATCGACACAAGATCAAGAACTCGTGGGTTTTACTGGCATGTATAGGAGAACTCTTGGAGCCCAGTACTGGCGATGCAAGCTCGCTCGAGTATTAGGACCTGCATGAAAGTTTGTACTATGCAGGCAGGGTGTAGAAAGCTGTCAGGCTCCTCAGGTTGACACCTGTCTTGTTAGATTCACAGGAGGGGAGGCGGCAAAAGGGAGAGGTGCAGTGGCCTCCACTGAAGGCATGCATGTATAAGAGGAGATGACAGCTGGCTATCTGGGTTCATGGACGATGGACCTGAGCCTGCCCTGGGCTTGAGGGAGTGCATGCTCCAGGCCTGCGCTGCATGGAGGCCTTTGCTGATAGAAGCAATGCCTGTGCGCCTCCTGCTTTGTGTGGTGCCACTTCGCAAGGGCGTGTGGGCTCGCTTTGTGTAGCCCCAATCTTTGAACCACTTATTCTTTCCTCTGTAAGAACAACGTATTGGCTCGGGTTTGCCTCCCTTTCGTTTGTCCTAGTACTTTCCTTTCCAGGCCCTTCAGACCTTCTCCCTTGTCTCTTGGGCTGGCCTTTCACACCCATTGCTTCCCTCTGGGAAGAGCTTGCTCTTTCATTTGCTGTTGCAGTGCACTTGCAAGTAGGCAGTGCTTTGGCAGCTGCTTCTGGCTTCTGCCGTGGTGATCTTTTCCAGCTGCAGGCTACGCTCGTCTTTGCAGCTGATGGCCAAGGGGCCACTGAGCACCCGTTTGTCGTAGCCACTGCGGAGATGTGTGGTTGTGCGCTTTTCGTTCCTCTTATACACAATGTACTGGCTTGCTGTGGCCTCTCTTTGCATCATGCGCACCGCGCGCCCTCCAGGCCTCGGCCACTCTCCGTTGGGCTGGCCTGTCACTCCGTTGGGCTGGCCTGTCACATGTATGCAAGGGACTGCAGCGAAGCGGAGCTTCGTAACGCTGTCAGCAGCTGCAAGTCGGAGTGACTTGCAGCTGGAGAACGAGGCACCAGACGAGGCCCAGAAGGCCAGCAGCCACAGCGCGCCCTGCCCGCAAGTGCACTGTGTGAGCCAAGGAAAGAGCTCGCCCATTGAGGATAGGGGCTGGAACAGCCAGCCCAAAAAAGAATGGACAAAGTACGAGAAGGGAGCCAGGGGAAGAACTAAGAAAAAGCGCTAAAAAAAACAAGCACAAGAAGAAACAAAGCAACTACGAATGACTCGGAAGGACGGTCTCAGCCATCGCCTCCTCAACCCTGGGCTCGCTTCGCACAGCCCTCGCCCCCTCTGCGTGCCGACTCGCGGGGACTGAGCGGGTCGGCTCAGCAGCAGGTGATGGTCGTCTGTCAATGTACTCGGGCACTCGGGCCCGTCCACCACTGAATACACACTCCATCCATCCTCGGCAAGGCCCTCACTGCTGCCTCTGGCTCTGGCCAGGGGACGTCCTTCCAGGAACATAGCCTCTCTGACCTGCGACTGCTTAGCAGGGGTTACTGAGTAATCGGTAGCTGCTTTGTTTTTGTTTCTTCTTGAGTGCTTCTTTCTTAGTGCTTCGCCTTAGTGCTTCGCCTGGCCCCCTTCTTCTTGGGCTTCTTGTACAGTACTCTGCTCATTCTTTTTTGGGCTGGCTGTTCCAGCCCCTATCCTCCATGGGCGAGCTCCTCCTTCTTCCTCCTCTATGTCCCTGCAGCGCTCCCAAGCGCTTGCTTTGCACCGCCGCGCTGGTCGCGCCCTTGCAGCAGCCTCTGGCTTGCGCAGCGGGGTTGCTCTTCCTCCCCTCAGCTCATCTGACTTCCTACTGCTGACACGGGGGTATTGAGGGCGCCCTGTCTGCCTAGCCTTTGGCTCCGTCATGAACACCTGTGTATGCATCTGGCTGGCAGTTCACAGCCGATTCTTTCATATCAGCAGCCGCTTTCTCTTCTTTCTTCCTCCTCACTGCTGCATTCCGTGCGCACCGCGCGCCCCTGCTCCCTCGCCGCCGCGCGCTGCCGCGGCCCCGTCGCCGCGGCTCCGGGCGCCGCCTCCCCCTGCCGCCATGCTGGCGCCGCCGCCCGCGTCCCCGGCGGCGCCGCCGAAGCCGCCGGCGCCGTCTGGCAGCACGGGCGCGTTCTCGGAGGGCGACCGGGTGCTGGCGTACCACGGGCCGATGCTGTACGAGGCCAAGGTGCAGGAGGCGGAGCTGCGCAAGCCCAAGGCCGGCCCCGCGCGCTGGTGGTACTTCATCCACTACCAGGGCTGGAGCAAGAAGTGAGCGCTCGACTGCTGCCACGCTGGGGGCTCGCGGGAGCCCACCAGCGGCTGAGCTCGCCGGAGAGCAGGGCCTGCCTGGCACCTCCTTCACTACGGCCTCATGAGGCTGCCGCGGGCAGGCCCTTGCCACCAGCACCAGCGGCGGCATCTCAAGCCTGGCTCCGCCTGCACCTCCCTCCGAGGCGGCTGAGGCAGCAGTGCTTCCTGCTGCGCCGAGGACCGAGTGCCACTATGCAGCAGATTGCCATGTTAGTGTGACCACTCAGGTGGACGCACTTGCGAAGACTTGCTGACAAGCATATCCAGCTCTTCTGCTGGAGGCACCGTGCGCAGAACAGCTGGCAGCTGGCAGAACAACCCCCCCTAGTCCATTGAGGGGCAGTATGCCAGCAGCATAACACCCAGGCGCGCTTCTTGTGGGCCTGGGACAGGTGGGACGAGTGGCTTCAGCCAGGCAGAATCCTGGTGCTCAACGATGCCAACCTGGCCAAGCAGAAGAAGCTTGCGGAGCAGCAACGGGCGGAGAAGAAGCGAGGCCGCAAGCCCAAGGATGCTGGTGCTCGCCCACTTCTGCCCTGAACTGCGGACCCGACCTCACTTGGCAAGCTCAAAAGGCTCTCAGGAGTCAGCCACCCTCGTTGACAATGCGCAGGCGCATATGCAGTGAATGTGTCCTGAAGCAAGCATACTCCACACAGCTAGCTCCTCACGGCAACGAGCAAGTGTGGTGCCCAGGGACAGGGCGCTGAGCAAGGAACTTTTAAACTAAACCCTAAGCCGTAACCCCTAACCCTATAGAATCAAACCCTAAATCAAGGTTCTCAGGCGCCTGCCCCTGCAGGGATCCGTGCACTGATGCTTTGCACGTCACACACGCAGATGCGGATGGCGAGAAAGAAGATGTGAAAAAGGTTCCAGGTGCGCGAGGAACGCCAATGTTTGCGGACATGCAACATTGGAGCACCAGATTGAGAGCTCACATGAATCTCCTCAATCTCTCAAGGAAGGCATGAGAAAAGTGGTTATATTCATGGGATCTGGTAGAGCTGCTAGTGCTTGACTGGAGCTCTGAGGGGGTCAACTTCTGGTGCATTGCGGCACAGGGGCGAAGGGAAGGCGGCGGAAGCTCGAAGGCGAGGTAAGCGTGCCAGGCCAACTTTGGGCACGCTTCAAGCAGCTGTTTCTACCCTCTGCAGGCGCTTGATGTGCATGACTGGTCAAGAGCATGTCCCCACTCTCTTCCTGTGAAGATGCCAGGTTCATACTTGTTTTCATTCGTTCACAGGGAAAGAGAGAGGAAGGAGAGCCATCTGTGCCCATCCCCATTCCACTCGCCCTTAAGAGGCAGCTGGTTGAGGACTGGAAGAGCATCACACAAGATGGTCAGGTGGGTGATTTAGTTGAGCTGATGGAAGTCGCAGTATGCAATCTCAGACCATACCCTGACTGACCGCTGTCACATCCTGTGCTATCCATCCAATTGTCTGCTTTCGTGCTTTGGAAGTGGTTGCTTGAGCTAGTGTTCGGATGCTCTCAACTGCATGCCAATCTCCTTCTCTACCATCATGTGAGCATGCTGTTTGGGTCATTCAGATTCTGAGCCTTAGTCACCTTGACCTTGCATGCAGTTGCCAAAGCTACCGCGCAAGCCATCAGTCCGAGACATCCTTAAGAAATACCTTGAGGCTGTAACCAGGAAAGATGGCAGGTAGAGCATACTACGATTCTTCCTGCGTACACCCTGATCTGCTTTGTTCTCTCCTCTGTTGCGAGGCTGCAGTCGAACTGCAGCATTGCTATCAGCTTGGTCTGACCACTTCAGGAGCGCTGCTGTCGCCCGTGACCATTGTCAGGAGGTTTCTGGCGAGTATCAATCTAGAGCTTAAAGATTGCTTCGCACTGTTCCCGCAGTGAGGACGACGCCCTGAAGGAGGTGGTGACAGGACTGCGGGTATACTTCGATAAGTCACTTCCAGTAATATTGCTATACAAGGAGGAAAGGGAGCAGTATGCTGAGATACTCACTGAAGGGAGTGAGACCCAGCCTAGCGAAGTCTATGGAGCTGAGCACCTCCTTCGCCTCTTTGGTCAGTCTGCTACCTTTGTTAATTGCATGCCTCCTTGACACCAATGCTTTTATGGCTGTGACTAATTGCTCATCTGTGCTGTGAAATTGGCCAGATCGAGTCGTGACGTTCTCTATTTCCACGTGTACAGTGAAACTACCTGAGCTGCTGACATATGTGAACTTGGAGGATGCGGCAATGGCCCATCTACAAGACAGACTGAGTGACTTCCTAAAGTGCGTGCCATGGTCACATCATCTCAATATGATGTTGATGAAGGGCTAGCAACTTCTTGATGCCCTTTGATGCAATGTAGAAGGCAATCCCCGACTCAATGTTCGCCTTGCAGCTATATCTTCTTGCAGAGCTAGCTTTCCAGTAGTATGTTCCATACTGCCTGTCTGGCATTTACAGCTATGATAGAGGCAGGAAATTGAGGCCCGGTGTGCTGTCAAACAGGTTCGTACAAAAGCATCGAGCTTCTTTCTTCCCTGCTCAAATTGCGCCTCAAGGAACAAAGAAGTGATGGAGCAGACCAGGAGAATTTGTTCAGGACAAGGATGCGCGTGCGGCGACTACCCTTACAGACCAGGTAATGCGGCTTGACTGTCAACTTATTTCTTATCCTTTCTACATGTGTATTTGAAATGTAAGTAGGCCACCAGCACACACCGGGCCTGTGGTATGTCACCCAACACCTACTTAGGTAGCACGTCATCATCATGTGAAGGAATGTGATGCAAAGCACCTAAAATAATTATGTTTGCACCTTGTAGGACAATGTAATCAACTTTCATTGATTAACCTACAATTTGTCCTTGCAGCTACTCAGGTACCCATTTGGAAAAACATGCCATGGCATGATAAACCTCCTGACGAATTTTGAAACACACCTTGAGGACTTGTCTTATTCAGAGGACACCGACATGGATCCGAAACATTGGTTGGCTCATTGCTTCAACAATTCAGGCTGAAGGAATTGTGAGCAACTTGTATAAAAAGGCTGCTAGCAGCTGAAAGAAATAACAGTCACTTAAGTTTCAAGTGGTCACAAAGAATGCCGAGCTCAGGCCGGTGGTGCATCCAGTGAGAGAATGGCATTTGTCCTGCAAGGCTGCAAGGTCCTCCTTGGGCTACTCGTGTATACAAGAAACTCCGGAAGACAATCAGGTAACAGTACCGCCTGAGGTAGAAGAGCAGGTGTGAGCAAGCCACAGGCATTACCACTACTGCTGACATGTGGAGCAGGAGAATTATACAGTCAAAGCAGGATAATGAGCCAGTGTACAGTTGAGAAATCGTTCCAGAATTCGACTAAGTAGACCATGCACAGCTTCAAGTAGCGACAAATTGGTGGAACAAGGTATATGCTGTAAGCACAGTAGCACATAAAGTCTGAGACTCGCACCTTAGGGCTTTGAGGCCCATGTCCTGGAGGTAAGCTTTATGATCCTCCTCAAAAGCTCCACAAGTTTCGAGGTCCTTCTTGTACCTGTATATGTCGTCCAGTAGATTGCCAGCAGCAGCACATCTGCAACAAATCGGCCTATGCATTAGCAAGACTGTCCCACCAGTGGTGGGCATTGACATGCATCCACATGGTATTGCGTCTGAAATGTGGACATTCTGTAAGTGAAGGACCATGATTGTACATGCTCTCATAGTGTGTACCTCAAGACCTTAACGCCAACAACAACAAGCAAAGAACTTCTCACGAGAAGCACATGTCATGATCAGAGACAACGCGCACCTGTGAATGATAGAATCCACTTCCAACTTGCTTGCAGGCCCATAAGGCAAGACCCTTTCCAGACTGAGCACGTCCCGGTAGTTCCCTTGCTTGTAGTCATCTGGAACTTCCCTCTTGCTGTCTGGCTGATGGCCATTCAGCAAAGCTAGTGATGAGAGGACTTCTGCCCCTCCTGCCTGTGTCTTGTGCTCCAGCTTCATGATGACCTTTTCGTCCTGTGCATGACAGCTTTGACATGCCTGTCAGCATGGACAGGCCTACTTGTAGACCATCTCAACATTTAGCATCCAACAAACAGCCTCTGGAAGCATGTCTATGCTTGAAATGATCACGGCTGTTGACCTTACCAGCACGTGCATATAAGATCAAAGAAGCACCCTGCATGCGACCTGTCAAAGCACAGAGGGTTACAGGAGCACACACCTTGACGCCAGGAATCCTGGCCGTTGTTTCCACAGATACGTGAAGATCAGCAACCGCTTCTTTGCCCTTCGGAGACAGAGTAGCATGAGCCTTGGCAGTTGTCGTGAGGCTTGCCCCATGGGGGCTCTCAACGGAAGTACGGAGTGAAGCGGAGGCTTCCAATGAGGTTGTCCAACCCGACAACCTGGGATTTGCATCAGGACTTAATGCTGATAACTCAGCATCAGCCTGTAGTCTGATGCAGGCAATAGCCATCGCATAGGCTACACCCCCGAAGCCCGTGTGAGACACAAAGAGGTACTCAGCTTGGCTGGCCCACCTGCTCCAGGGTAGAAAGTGATTACTCTGTCAGCCACGAATGTAGCCCCTGCTAATACGTAAATTGTGCGACTAAATGCAGCTGTCAACCTGCTACCTCAGGCTAGTGAGGACCACGACTTTCAGCCAAATTGCGGCAGGCCAGAGCTCAGAGGGGTATACTCAAGATTTTCGATTGCACTGGCTGCCAGGATGTAAAGCAAAGCAGCCAACCTGTTGAGCCGGCTTTGGATGGCATCCAAGTCAGACGGCTGGGGGAATCTCTCGCGAGTGAGCGGAATCCTCTCGTAGTCAATGAGAAAGCCCTCTTGCTTCAGAGCCAAGTATATCTCAGCAGGTGTGCACACGTCCTTGGGTGAGACACTGTCCCAGTATCCGATGACATCAGAACCCCCATGCGCCTCGTTCACCACCTCCCTGTGTAGTAACACCTGCCCGTTGTATTGTGCTGCTTCGTTTAGGATATCAGCCTTCATCCTCTCCTCCATCTCCTCGACCTGGACACACGATACGCCTCTAGAATCCTTTCAGACTACAACGTCTATAGCACCAAAACAGGTACCTAAAGATATGGCTAGGCTCAACCGCCGCAATTGCTTCCCATTGTGAGCAAGTTATGTGTCAAGATAGCAAGACACATGCACAGAGACAAGCATGAGAGGCACCGCCAGCAACATCAGCTGACAGCACCCGTGGACAGGAAAGCAGTGAGTGAGACAACAGCCAGGTTGTACTGGAGAAGTCAGAGAAGCTGTCAGTGACTGACCACAGGGCCTTCAATGCCAATGTGCTTGTATGTAGAAACGGGCTGATTCGATTCCCTTAGGACAAAGGGCATCCCATGTATGTACACAACTGCTTCTTCACGCAGGTCTGTGATGATGGTGTACTTTGCCTCTTCGCCGGCCTTTGGCGGCCGTGAATGCAGATGAGACAAGATGGCTCTGGCACCGCCTATGGTAGGAGTGGCCATACTGTGGACAGGGAACCCCTGCACCTGTTCCCACAATCGTTTGACACGAGACATGAAGGTCTTTGACGGCCTCTTTAAGGATCTTGGAACCATGGGGTCTACAACCCTGCATACTGCCAAGGTCTTCCAAGCTGCCATGAAGGCGTCAGAATGGTCTGAGCAGCTGTGTCGCAGACTGATTCAAGGGGGACATATGCACCTTGCCAATGTGGGGTGCTCCGTCGATGTTGCACGAGGATATCTTGGATTGTTGACCAGGAAAGAAGTACATCTTCAGGATTGACTGCTTGCCAAGCACAGATCCTGACCGGGCTTTGACAACACCCTCCATGAGCGCATCCTCCTGCTCCATGTGCATCTGCGATCTTGTGTCCACCTCCTGCAGTGCTCGATGAAAATGGACATCAGTGTGGCCAGCACCACACATAATTATGGGTTTGGATCTTTGAGCAGGATCTCCAGGCCGTGTGATTTGCAGTCTGAGACATATCAACATCAATGCTGCTATGTGCAGAAGTATCATCAAGAGCAAATGTTGCAAACAAGTAACAACATGAGAAAGCCATGAGAAGAGGAGATGGCTCACTGGAACAGTGAAGACACGAGCTGGCCGGAGCCTCATGCTCCACTTCATGTGTCGAATTTCAGGCCGTCGTCTTATCCAGGCCTTGAAACTTAGGCCTTCTCCGGCTGAAACCCCTGAGCTATTGCTGCTGGGCATTCTAGGAGTTGCTGCGTCACTTCCCAAGTATGCAGCAAAGGCAATGAGCATATAATAGCGCTCCAGGTACTCAATACCGCGACTGAGGGCATTACGCCTCTGTCTATGGTCCTCCTTCTGCTGATTGAAAGTCCGTCTGTACCTCAGAATGGCCTGCCTCAGATTCTGCCACAGTGACAAAGAGAATGTCTTCATCATGCAGGCATGGACCTGTAAATGGTCCTCACCTCAGTGCATATCCTGGTCAGTTATGGACCCTCCACTGGCTCTGTATTTGCAGAGAGCGTGTCTTCATCATGCAGGCATGGACCTGTAAATGGTCCTCACCTCAGTACATATCCTGGTCAGTTATGGACCCTCCACTGGCTCTGTATTTGCAGAGAGCGAGAGCAGGAAAATCTCAGGTCAGAAGCAACTAGCCACGCACCTGCATCGCAGCGCAGCGGTCAATGACTGCATCAAGGATCTCCCTGCTTTCAGCACCATTGTCCAGTAGCCTCGTGAGATTCCTGATTATCTGGATGTCGTCCATTGTGAAGCCTGGGATGAGGGACGGCTGCCGCATTGTGGGTGTCATGAGTGACCCAAATGAGCCCACAGACCTTCTGAGCTGCATTGGCTGATGCTTTAGAGACCTTTCTGGCACTGCTACATCCACATTCTCAGAAGCCTGCTCTCTGTCCTCTTCCCTCTCTGGAACCTGAGGACGAGGGGGCTTGACTGCCAAGAGGTCAGGAGTGCTTTTAGGCAGAGCTGCCTCCGTGAAGGGACTCGCACCGCCTGGCTTATAGGACAGCCTTGGGTCCGTGTATGGCGTCTGTGGCTGCGGCGTGACTGTGCCATTCTCCTTCTCCTTGTCTTCCTCTGAGTCTGACGATGACGTCCCCTCCACGTCCGAGGAAGCAGAAGTGAGCCTTGGCATGCACAGTGGTCTCCCACTGGTCACTCTCATGTGGACCAGACAGGCAATCACAGTGCCAGTTGTCGTTCTTCCTCGTCCCATCTGGCAGTTGAACACCAGCGCAGTGTCTCTTCCCGCCAGAGCAATCCTTGTGGCCAGGACGTCAAAATCACGGCTCTTCGGTGCCTTCCCATCGGTAATGGGCACTCTCTCGTATTCGACATGGTAACCTTCGGCCTGAGCAAGCAAGTTCGAAGTGGACTGTGAAACGTGAGCAGCTGACGGACCAGAGGGCACTGAGTGACTGCATGGTGGAAACTGAAAGAGCTGGCTGACTCACTTCTGAGTCTATGCTCTGACTTCAAGCTCTGAGTCTCTCTGAGTCTCTCTGAATTCAATGTTAAACTCTTCTGCGCTGAGAAAGTAAACCTTCCACCAAGGGGTGCAACACGACATCAGCACCATCTCATATGCATTAGGATGCCAGGATGCCTACAATTGCCTGGCCTTACCATGGCGACACAGCTCTCTCTCACAGTCTACACGCCTGAACCTCAGACCCAAAAACCCTGGAACCTAAACCCTGAACCCTTTGTATGCAAGCTCATTACCCAGTCAAAAGGACATTTGTAAGGCCAGAATTGGCCTCCCTTTCAATTTCATGCGCACCGTGTGCCTTCTCTCTTGTATGCAATGTTAGTGGACTTTTAGCATGCAAACATGAGGACTCTAGCGTAGATGGAGCAGGGTACCTGCAAGCGCTGGTACACTTCCAGTGGTGTCTGCACAGAGTCTGCAGAGACAGGCTCCCACATGTCATAGATCTCCCCCGTCTCAGACTCATGATTGACCATGATGGTGTTGTCGTATTGCGCAGCCTCCCGCAGGACGTCTTCCTTCAGGCGTGCTTCCATCTGCTCTACCCTGCCCCGATCGATGCCCTGCAAAGCAACATAATGTCGGTGCTTAAGCAGGACCTTCCCTGCTGGAGCACATGGTGGGGTGGCAAGTGAAACAACCTGCAGCTATGACTGCAAGGGACATTCAGTCAGCAATTATGATCAGGACTGAAAGGGGAGGGCCCTGAACCCACGGTATACTCCAGCATGTTCTTGAAGGGCCGCTCAAGCTCGCGCAGGACAAACGGTTTTCCATTGATGTACACGACAGGTTCTTCCCTCATGTTGTGCCAAAGAGCATTTCGGCCCCCCGCGCCAGCCCCTATCCTGGCTAGAACCTCCCGGATACCTTCCACCGTAGGATTGGCAACTCCGTACACTGTAGACAACGATGCGAGGCAATACTTAGCGCAGGCCGTCGCCTCTGCAAGCAGCAGTAAGTCTGTGGTAATGCACAAACCATCCAGGGCTGACTCGTCAGTGAGGACACTGAAGATGCTGCTGATTCCAAGTTCCTAACCTGGAAATCTACAGGCTTGCATGTGTTGCAGAGGACTCGGTCAACAGTGGCACCTGGAAAGCCAGCCACCTCTCGGAAGTTGGGCGCTCCATCCACTCTCTCTGGCAGATGCAGATTCTGACAACCTGGGCAGTGGTCACTTTTCAAGACAGTGTGCCTCCCCAGAACACCGCCATCTCTAGAGCCCACAACAGTCTCCATGTCCAGCTCACGGCCCCTGACAACGTGCAGCTTTTTCTGTGGACTAATCACGCAGTATGGGCCACTGCTATAATCCAAGGCACCCATGGGATCTCTCCTAAGCAGCCTGGACTTGACAGCCAAGAGGAAATGCTTTCAAGTATATCAGGCAGAAGTACACAACCGCCTGAAGCTTGACAAAGCATGTATACATGGGTCAGGTAGTAGCTCAGGTGCTACTGCAGATACTCAGCATGTCTGTCAAAGTAGCCTCAGATATTACCGCATGGAAGAGTGTTGATGATAGATGGGAGTGACATTCAGCCTCTTCCACCCACAAGCACAAGAAAATGGATAAGATAAATAGCTGACCTTCGCAGGATGCTGTAGAGCTCTGGGCGATCCTTCATCCAGGCCTGAAAACCACCCTCAATGGGTGTTTGCCCTTTCGAGCTGTAGGGATTAGTATGTAGGTATACGGCGAAGCAGATAAGAAAATAGTAACGCTCCAAGTATTCAACAAAGTTGCTGAGAGCTGCTTCCCTCTTTTTCTCATCGGCCTGTCTGTGGATGCCATTCCTGTAGCCCAGAATGGCCTCCCGAAGATTCTGCCAATCGCCACATTACCACGGGTTGCTGATCAGCTGGACTTGGACTCTTGGCCCTTATGAGTTTGCCTGAAGACAACAGCAGCAACCTTGCTGATCCCTGCCAAGCAACCAGGGGAAGCACAACTGCGAATATAGGGTCGGGGTTAGAGGCTGCTAGAGCATGCATCACTTTGGAAAGTGCTCACTTGCATAGCGGAGCACTTGTCAATGGCTGCATCCACGATGCGCTTGCTCTCTGCTCCACCCTGACAGAGATGAGAGTCAGCTGGACTGCGTGAGGAGGTGGCTGCCTGCGACGTAAGAAGCTCCTCATCTGCCCACTACAGCAAATCTAAAGTGGCTACAGGCCGGACTTCTGAGAAGTAAATTGCCGTTTGCTTACCAGTGCCACCTTCCTAGCTACTGCCACTGACCTTGTGAGGTCAAGTGAACTGCACTCAAAAGGTAAGCATGCTAACCTGGAGGACACGCGTCAGACTGCGGATGACACTGTATTCCCCCAGGCGCAAATTTTCCTCAACAGCCTTCTGGTGTCCTTCCTCACTCCAAAAACCATCTCTGAAGGCAGCAAAGCTTTTCCGAGGCGACTCGCTATGAGCAACTGCAAGTGCCGGCGGGCTCTGCAGAGAGCGCGTCCGGCAGAGGTGGATGAGCGTGGCAACCACCATGCCTGTGGTTGTTCTGCCCCGTCCCATCTGACAGTTGAAGAGAAGCCGGGTGTTGACGTCCACTTGGGCCAGTCTGTGGACCTACAGCACTAAGAGGTCATATATATCACTGTTCATACTAGCAGATACCCTGCAGTTGAACTGTTGAGCTGGTAGAAGTTGGCGGCTAATAATGTTGCTCATTTGAGCAGCTCCCACAGCTCAGAATGGTAACAACACAATTTATGATTATGTTCGTAAGAGGTCACCTCATTGACCAACCTTGACCTCCCACTGAGCAGAGTGCAGTCGTTCAAGGACACAACAGTCCTCACTGCCTTGTGAGCACCAGGTACAACACTCACCAGTAAGTCGAAGTCCCTTTCCTTGGGAGACTTCTCGTCTGTAACAGGCACCCTCTCATAGTCCACTTTGTAGCCCTCTGCCTGCAGGCTCTCATAGACCTGTCATGGTGTGACCCTAGGGTGGGGTTAGTTTATTTGTACAGCAACAGTCGCTAGCTCAAGGCACTCAGGGCCTACAATCTTCCACTGGTAGAAGAGGCAGCTCGCTGGCAGAACAGACCTCGAGGGGCGTCTGCACAGAGTCTGGCCCAATAGGCTCCCACTGGTCCACCATCTGACCATCTGGAAGCTCGTCACTGACCATGACTTTGTTCTTGTACCTGATTGTGCGGCAGTACGTGGCAAGTCAGAAGACAATGCTGCGCTACAGCGAGTGAGAATAGAAGGGCCGAGTTGTCAGTAGCAAAGTGGCTGAGAGCACGAACACCCAGGGTGCATTCGATGCTCAAAAAACACAGCCAGAGAAGACAGGTGTAAACAGACGGATCATGATTTGAGAGGAGGAAAGCATGCCTTGCTGCCTCATCGAGGACGTCTTGCTTCAGCCGGCTTTCCATCTCTTCCACCCTTGCCCTGTCAATGCCCTGTTTGCAGCGGGTGCAAGGCAGCAGACACGAGTCGCACTTGCCAGGAGTGAACTCCGTGCCCACATGCCTGTGCACTGTGCTGCATTGCACAGCCGCACAGAGTGAAGCCACGGCTGGCAGCCGCGCACCGTGTACTCGAGGTTGGAGAAGGGTCTCTCCACCTCCCGCAGCACAAAGGGCCGCCCATTGATGTAGATGACCTGGGAAGCGGCCCAACACAGGACATAGGAGGGGATCAGAACAGCTCCACGAGCAGTCATGCCTGGTCACGATAGCGCCAGTCAGTCCGCACCGTCCGAAGCTCGGCCGGTGCTCGCCTGGTCGCACTCACGGGGGTCGGACGGCGCTGCGATTCAGACGGCTCAGCTGCATGCCAGCATTGCAGTCGCTGCATGCCTGTCTCACGCCCACGGCCTGGCTATGCAGCACGCGGCACAGGAGCCTAGGGACCCACATTCCAGTCTCGCGCGCAGAGCTAGCAGCCCGAGCCGGGCCAGGCGGCTGCCGGCGGCGCCGGGCGGGGGGGCGGGCGCGGGCGAGGAGAGAGGCGGGGCAGGGGGAGCGAGCGGCGGAGATGTGGGCCTGGGTGGTACGCACGGGCTCCTCCCGCATGTTGTGCCAGAGCGTGCGGGCGCCGCCGTCGCGCGCCGTGCCCACGAAGTGGAGGACGTTGCGGATGCCCTCCACGGTTGGGATGGCGACGCCGTAGATGGGCAGGCCGTCGACCTGGCGGTAGTTGGGGGCGCCGTCGATGTGGGGCAGGAGGCGGCGGTTCTGGCAGCCGGGGAAGTGGTCGCTCTTGAGCACGGTCTTGGCGCCCAGCACGGCGCCGCGCCGCGCCAGCAGCACCTGCTCCGGCACCTGCGCCGCCGACGGCGCCGGGGGCGGCGCCATGGCCGCGGCGGGGCCGCCTGGAGGGCCGAGGGACGAGAGCGTGGGGGGGAGATGCGCATCTGGGCAGGAGGGGCCTCGTGGGGCCGCACCGCCGCGTGGCGCCTCACCCCGTCTATACTGTAATGCCCGCCACCGCGGGAACGCCCAGCAGAAAGACGGTCAGCTCGTTCCACTTGGATCACAATGATGGCTGCCAAGAGACGTGACGCTCGTCCAAGAGAGCCGAGCCTGGAAGCGATGGAAGGACGAGGTGCGACCAAGGCCCATGGACGCCCCGCCATCACCGTCGCATCCCCGTGGGCGTCCGACCTGGCGGTGGGCCACCACGTGCCTTGCCGATGTGGTCGTCACTGGAAGGCATCAGAAATTCCCAGCGTTGACCCACGTTGCCGGCCACGCAGTGGAAGGTGAGGTGGCAGCACTGCTGCGACCACCTCCGCCACGACTACCCCCAAGTTGGCCCTTCTCCTGAGGATCACCAGAGGTCCAAATGCAGATGCGCCCGTGGCTGCACACAGAGAAGAGACTAGCACAGGCTCCGGCCGGCCTCACGCAGTGGGTGGAAGAGGGGCCGCGCCCACTGGAGCAGCGCAGTTTCAGAACGAGCCTTATGTGCCGGAGCAGTACTAACAATTTCTCTGGGCTGGCTTTCCACAGCCCTCGCCCCTTCCCGAAAATAAGAACATCAGGAAGAAGAGCCACTTTCTCTCCTCCTTGCGGGCCGAGTGACTAGCTGACTCGGCCCACAAGGCTGAGTGAAGTAGTCACCCAGCCCATACACAGGTTCACCATATTACTACAATCAACAAGTGGGCCCTGAGCTGCCATTCTGCGGCTTCGCTCAGCGCACTTGCATATCAGACGACCTTTCTTAGCACACTGGCTTTCATTCCCGCCCTTGGATGTCAGTACTCTAGTCTCTCAACATTCGCCACATCCTCCAACTCTCGGTGAGCCCAGCAGTGGTCTCCCATCTCGTGCAGTTCCTATCCTGCTCCTCAGGCACACTGCCTCTCTTAGTCCTGCCAGGAATTCAACATAATCAGCTTCCTCCAGAATCAGAACACAGGCCTGCAGCTTGTTCATCCACGTAGTCTGCTGGACCTGCGCTTATTGCAAGTGCCTTACATACGAACTCCACCATCGCATTTAGGCTACACAACTAATGAACTCATGTATCACAAGCACTGAGGCCACTTGCACGCACTGAGCTGCTAGGTCTTGGACTAGTGGCAGATACAAAGCCTCTCAGTGTCACATGCGGAGCTCCCCACATACTCCAGCAGGCTTGTCAGAGGCTGCGTTGCCCTTTCTGGGGCACTCTACTGCTCATCAAAGGGACCCGCGTCCTCTTGCCGATGCACCCAGTTGATAGCTTGTTGCATTGTTGCAAGATTTTGATTCATGATCAGATCGGAAGGGCCAAGCAATGGGGAACCATGGGCTGGAACACTATTGCTAATCAATTGCGTGCCCATCGGGACGTGCTTGACGACCAGCAGCCTCTCGCCTGTCACCCGTGCAGCCTATGCTGCCCGCGCACGCTTGCGCGCCAGGAACCTCTCTCTTGCTGCGTCCAAAATGTCACCACCTTCCAACTTCACCCTCTCCTTTGTGACCTGTGCTGGCAAGCGCCCCTCTCTCATGCAGGGTCCCTCCTTTGCACTTGTATCACTTGCTGGCCGCCCACTGTATAAGATACGGAACAAGCTCCGGATTATACATCCGTGGCATGACAAGTGAGGCATATGAGGCACTTGTTATGTTGCGCCAGAACCAACAATGTGCAGCTTTGTCGACTGGAGAGCCTTGGAGCCTTGAAGCAGCTCACCTCAGTCGCCGGACATTGACATTGTGCAACTTGGGCAGCAGGGGCGCAACCCATGATTCTTCAACGACACACACACTCCGCATGAACGGGCGTGTCGTTGCAACAATCTCATGGTAGATTACCCACTCAGGCAGCAATCCATCATCATCGACTTTCAATGCTGCGGTGGAAGGATGTAGCTGCAGAAGTCACCAGGGAAATGGACATGAGCAAGTGGAGACAAAGGCCTTGAGTCAGGTGCTCGCAGCAACAACACAGTAATAGTACTGAAAATGCATGTGCCACTCGACCCCATAACACCAGCATGAACAAGACTGAAGATGTAACAGCCTCACTGCCTGGAGTTGGCCACTCTCACTTGTACAAGCTGAGCCTTATCATTCACAGTCCTGTATCCGTTGTGCTTGGGCATCCTCCTCGCAAGCCTCCCAGCAGATCCCAGGCAGATGGCCCTCCGAACAGCTTGTGTACCAGCAGCAGACGTACTGGGCTGGCCTTGCTTGTCTGCTGACTCATTCCTCCTCGTGCTGTCAGCTGCAGACTTGTCTGAACGTCCTCTTCGATCCAGCTTCTGCTCCAAAATTGTAGCCAACTGCTTCCGGACATCCTTTGCAAAACGCATCGACCTGAGGTGCAGGCCCCTCTGCTTGCACCACTCCACGTCAAATCCAGCCTGCTCCCAAGCTTCCCAGATCTGCAGCAGCATTATGTGATCTCCAAGTCCGTCCCCATCCGGCAGCCTGCCTCTGGTCTTGTCGGTGGCCCTATCTTGCCGGGGACCTTCAAAGTGCAAGGACTCACAGGACAGCATGGCCACCACTGACAGTGCTCGCCTCAAACAGCCCAGCTCCAGCGCAGCCAGTAGAGTTCTTGCAAGCGCAGGTTCCAGAGGCAAAACTGCAGGAAAACGGCGCAAATCAGGTTGCTGAGCACCCACTCCAGACAAAGCTGCCCTGGGGAGGACACAAAACAGACATGCATGCAGCACACGCGGCCTGCACACACTTGCAGTCCACACTACACCCCTCTTGGACATACTACAAACATACCAGCCATCTGCTTGCCCAAGACTGTGATTTTGCCATCGCCATTGATTGCATCAAGTACATAGAGCTGTCTCAGAGCATCCTCCAACGCCTCGGTCGAAGGACGATCCAAAAATTCAAAATTTAGGAGGTCCATTGCCTCTAGCTCAAGCGACTTCAGGTGGAGCGCCACTGCTGCAAGGGATGAGCGCTGTATCTCCGGGACCGTAACTTCGGGCAGGTCCTGATCATGATGACTTTTGGGGTACAACCTGTAGCACTTTCCCGGCCTCGTGCGGCCAGCTCTACCAGCTCTCTGTGTGGCCTGCACCCTGACAGGACGTTGTCATCAGCCCTATGCAATGCATGCATGGCAGCTGCAGTCGTCATTGCCCTCCGTCTAGCGTGTATTTGGCAATGGGCAACACAGATTATTCCCCGACTCTGCTGCCAGAAATGCTCAACATTGATGCTGCACACATTGTGCATAAAAGGCCTCATGTAGCCTTATGAATTTGCATAGCAGCAACACACAAGCTCCAGCAAGGCCGCCCACCTGCTGATGGGAACAACCACAAGTGAGTCCATGCCAGTGACAGGATTGTACTGCCTCTGCTTCACCACACCGGGATCAATCACGTAGACAATGCCATCCATGGTCAGGGATGTCTCAGCAATATTGGTGGCTACGATAATCCGCCTACAATGTGCCGGCGGCGGCATAAAGACGCGAGCCTGCAGTACAATCATCCATAGGTCGATGGAAGAATCAGACCATTACTTGCATCCTTTTGCTACACCCCAAAGCTTGCACAAACAAAGGCCCGACAGCCTGCTGATTGCTGCTGAAAGCATTGCAAGTCACTGCAGTGTCATATTGAAATAGGAGCCATTTGGAGGTGTTCAACAGATGAAGAAATATATCACAGATGCAACATCAGCGGGGTGGAGGTCGTTTGGGGTTGAGAACATATTGTATTGGGTCAACAGGAAATGGTGCAAAGGTCACGGTGCATGCTTCTTAGCAGCTACCTGAAACTCTGGTGGAAGGGAGGCGTGCAGGGGGAGGATGAGAGCATCCATGCACTCGCCTTCCTGCAAGGAGCTGATTTTATCCTGGACTTTCTTTATAGTCTTCTCAATCTCATCCTGGCCAGTCATGAATAGCAGAATGTCCCCTTCTGGCTGCCTCCTGTGAATGTCTGCATAGCCCGTCCAACTGGGCGGCTCAGGGCTAGTCACGCAGGGTACTGCTTAGCTTCTGGGCTCCAGTGATGCATCCAACAGTAGAGGACGCCGAATGCAGAGGCTAGGTTGATAATGACTTGACGGCCGCTTGTTATCTTGCCTGCGGCACAGGACAAATTGCTGGCGGTGCTAGGTAGGTACACCATGTGCCTGCAAGGTGGCACCCTAAGAGGCCAGGTGCTTCATGCAGAATATGTTTTGCAATCCCAAGGAGTGGAGGCAAGCACACCTAAGACCGTCTCCACAGCAGACTCCAAGTAGCTCGTTGGCTTCTCCAAGCTGTGAAGTATTTGTACAGGAAAGAGCCTGCCCGGCACGTTGAGCACTGGGCAACCATCGAAGAATTTGGAGAAATGCTGGCCGTCAAGCGTGGCAGACGTGATCACCAGCTTGAGCCCGGGCTGGCGCTGACTGACGAGCTTCTTGAGCAGTCCGAAGAGTATGTCGCTGCAGAGGAGACGAGACAAATATATGAGCCGCACGCGTGCTGCTGTCGACGATGGAGCCCTGCTTCTCCCTACAGTGCCCGCCAATGCCAGGAGGGCACCACACACGGGGAAGAGGAAGATGGCCACCGATTGAAGTGCACAGCGGACAGCAGTTTGCAAAGGACTGTTGATGATGTGACTGGATTTGGTCGCCTGGTGTGAACGAGGTTGCCAAGTCGAAAGAAATGGAGATAGAGCGATGGGAGAGTGACTGGCTTGGGCCTACGCACGTCATCGTGACGGCTTGTGCGAGGGGACTCCCAGCACAGTGGAGATTATCAGGAGCAGCGGGTGGACGGGTGGAGGCAGAGCAGCCGCCGGTGTCTGCTCACGTGTTGAGGCTGCGCTCGTGGGCTTCGTCCAGGATGAGGATGGAGTAGTTGCTGAGCTGGGGGTCGTCCAAGCACTCCCGCAGCAGGCAGCCGTCCGTCAGGTACTTGATCCTCGTCCGGCTGGACGTCCGGTCCTCGAAGCGGATCGAGTACCCGACCACCTCGCCTAGCTGCACATCCATCTCCTGGGCAACCCTCCTGCAAGAGCAGGCCACGACAAGTCAGGCCGCATGCCCAGCGGGTCGCGATCGCTGGTCGAGACGGCATCTGCAGCCCCCTCCAGGACGTCCGGCGACGCTCGCGAGATCCGCATGTGCTCGGACCTGGCGACCGAGACGGCGGCCACCCGGCGGGGCTGCGTCACGCCCACGGCACGGTCGCCGGCCAGGCCCGCGGCGAGCAGGTACTGCGCCAGCTGCGTGGTCTTGCCGGACCCCGTCTCGCCGATGACCACGGCGACGGGGCTGGCGGCGACGAGCTCCAGCAGCCGGGCGCGGTACTGGAGGATGGGCAGCGGGGGGGGCGGCGGCGGCGCGGCGGCGGCGGCGGCCATGCGGCCTCCCCGGCGCCGCAGAGGAGCGACTTGAGCACATCGGCCTACATGACCCTGTGTATGTACCTGCACCTGGCTGGCTGCCGTTCACCGTTCACCGTTCACCGTTCACCGTTCACGGCCGCCGCTTCCTTCTTCGCTGTGCGCCTTCGGGCCCTTTTGGGCTGGCTTTTCGCAGTCTCGCTGCAGAGGTCCATGGCCCGTGCGCTGCACCTTCGTGCCGGGAGAGCCCTCGCTGCTGCCTCTGGCTCTGTCCAGGGGACCCACTTCCAGGACCCTAGCCTCTCTGATTTGCGGCTGCTTAGCAGGGGTTACTGAGTAATTTGTAGCTACTTTCGTTCTTTGTGTGCTTTGGTTTCTTAGCGTTCCTCTGGCTTCCTCTGGCCCCCTTCTCGTTCTTTGTTCATTCTTTTTTGGGCTGGCTTGTCCAGTCCCTATCCTCAGCCCAGATGGGTATGCCGGCAGCCTATCTGTCATTTCTGCGACGTCGAGTGTCAACCTGTCTGCAACGAGCTCAGGCGTATGCTCTGCATCAGAAAGCTGGTCGAGCCTTAGCTGCTGGCACAAGAGCTAGTCAATTGCCGTCCGGTATTCGAGCGTCAGCTAGCGACCTCTATGTGCTGACTCGTGGTTACTGAGCGGGTCAGCTTAGCAGCAGGTGACGTACATTTGTCCAATGTGCTTGCCTTTGTACTTGGCCACACATGGCCTCCCCATCTCTTAATATACACGCATTTCCTATCCTCAATGGGCGAGCCCTTTCTTTTCGCAGCCCTTGCCCCCATTGGGAGTACCACTTCTTCTTTCGGAGCCTGTGTATGCCCTTTGGGCTGGCCTCTCACACCTAGTGTCACCTTAGGCACCTTAGTTTAGGTCTCCGCATCATGTAGCCTTGTTTAGCCTCGCCCACACCTCCGACTCGCAGGCGCAGGCGCGATACATGGCTGCTGTGGACAAGGCGGCGTTCACGGACACGCTGCAGCTCCTCCCCGCAAGCGATGTGCGCGGCCGTGCTCGGCTGCTGTCGGCCGCCTCCCCCGGCGTGGCAGCCTGGCTCTCTGCGCTCCCACTGTATGATGCGCTCAGGCTGCCGGACGAGCTGTTCCGCACGGCCACGCATCGCCTGCTGGGCCTCCCCCCGCCCTGCCTGCTGGGCGTGCTGCAGTGCGAATGTGGGGAGCGGTCGACGGACCCGGCGCATCTCCTCCGCTGCGCCACTGGAGGCGAACGAATAGCTGCGCACGACCTCTTGCGTGATGCTATGTTCGGGATCTTTCAGGAGGCGGGCTACACAGTGGCGATGGAGAACGCCTCGGTCATGCCCATCCTCGAGAGGGCTGACGGACACCATACGCGTCGTGTGGACCTGGTGGCGTCCACGCCGGGAGGTGGCGCGCGGATCATAGCCGATGTAGTCACCACCGATGTGGTCGACCGCTCCAACCTGGGGCTCTCTGCCTCGCGGGCCGGCCACGCTGCCTCGAAGGCCGCTCGCTGCAAGGC
>WELB01000009.1:74009-90954 GCA_009602725.1 Spirogloea muscicola
GTTCACCATGGAAGCGACGGGCGATTGCGTGGCGGGCGAGCTGGTTAAGTAGCTCAAGCCACTGAGCGCCCAGTGCCCCATGGATGTCAATTGCCAACGGGAAGAACTCGTCTTCGGGCGGATGGTCGGCGTACTTGATGGTCGGCGTACTCTTTTGCCCGAGCGGCGCAGGCGACCGCATACCCAGCCTTGGTGGCAGACTGGGCTGGGTGGGAGCGGTCGAATGCGTTGGTAGTCACCACGTCCAGAAGCAGACGTGGCCCGCCGGCCTGTGGGGTGGCCACCAGGTCGACGCGACGAGCGTGGAGACCGTCGGCCCTTTCCTGGAGCGGCATGACGCCGGAGTGCTCCGCTGCCACCGCGAAGCCAGCCTCCACCAGGATGCCGTGCATCGCGTCCCGGAGGCGGTCGTGGGCCGCCGTCCTCTCGCCGCCGTGGGAACATCGCAGGACGTGAGCAGCCAGCTCGCCAGGCTCGGCCCCTCGCTCGCCACACTGGCATTGACGCACGCCCTGGAGGCATGGAGGCGGCAGCCCCAGGAGCCGGTGGACGGCAGTGCGAAACACCTCATCTGGGAGGGTCAGGGCGTCAGTGATGGGGAGTGCCTGGAGTCACGCCGCTGCCCCCGGGGAGGAGGCCGATTGTAGTCTCGCGCGCCCGCGCAGGTCGGCCTCAGGGAGCTGCAGCACGGCGGTGGTGTAGGCGGCCTTGTCGACGACGGCCGCGAAGCGCGCTTGGACGCGCAGGTCAGCGGTGTGCGCGAGGTGCGCAAAGGAGACCGCCTGGCCGGCCATGTCGGGGTGCGCCGCGAGCAGCTCCTGGTGGGCGGTGCGAAGCGCCACCTGGAAGGGCAGCACGCCCTTGTCCACCTCCACCACCGCCTGCTCCAGTGCACGCCGGCCATGGACCATGAAGCGCTGAGCCACGGAGGTGGCAGTCTGCGCCCAGCTGCTGAGGTATGCAGCCCGGCATGAGCGGACGAGCGGGCGCAGGCCGAGAACCCCGTGGCTGATGGGTAGCGCCGCCTGGTGGATAGCGGCTGGCGACTGGGGGAAGCCCTGGTGGCGGACCAGGGCCGCCAAGCTCGCCACCATGCCCGCGTCGAAAGCCTCGTACGCCGCCAATGCCTCTGGGGACGGCGGAGTGGCCCGTGTCAAGTACTGGGGCCGCTGCCCGATGGCCTTGGTCAGCATGGCCAACGACAGCTGCATATCCTCCAGCTCGGGGAGCTGGGCCGCGGGCTGAAGGTGCTCCGCGAGGCGGGCTCGCAGCTGCCCCTCCACGAAGGCCGGCGTACCGATGGGGACTCCCAGGAGGGCGAAGCCGTCTGCCGGAGTCCGGCAGCCCGGGGGCAGCGCCAGGGTGGGTAGGATCTCGCCAGGGGACCAAGCCGCGCACTTCGCCTGCCGGATGGTCAGGCCGAGGGTGGCCAGCTGCTGCGTGAAAGTGCCGAAGGCCGCCGCCACGTCTTCCGGAGGGCCGACTATGGTGGTGTCGTCCGCGAAGGTAGGGAGAAGGACTTCTGGGTGGGCCGCTGCGGTAGCCTGCAGAGCCCGGTTGTGCGCGAGCGCAAAGAAGAAGCCGGCGAGGGGGTCCCCTTGCCGCGTGCCCGAGCGGGACTGCAGGACCTCCACCTGATCACCCCCTGTCCGCCAGAGGAGGTCGCTGGGCTGACCGTACCCCGAGCGGAAAAAGGGGACCAGGGAGGGGAAGGAGGCCCGGAGCTCCTCCGCAATGCAGGCGCGCTCCACGGTGTTGAAGGCGTTTGCCACGTCGACGGCAAGCACCAGCCAGCCCGGGTGCTGGTCCAAGGTTGCACGGACCCCGTGGACGACGGCCTCATCCCCACTCCGCAGCCCCGCGCCGTACTGGTGTGGCGCCATAGAGAAGAGGGGCTGGCAAAGCCAGCGCTTTGGCTTTTGATTCCAGGAGCGCCAAACGCTCGTCGGAGGAGGCGGGCTACTCAGTCCGCCAAGCGGCGGGCGCAAAGGAACGTAAATACTCAGATCACCCGGTGGAAGACGAGTTTGTCCCACTCGCCAGCGACGTGCACGGCGCCGTTGGCACAAGCTGGCTTGACCTGCTTCACCGCCTTGCGCGGCGAGCAGCGGCCCGCCGCCACGGGCAGCAGGGCGAGCAGCCTGGCTTCAATGTCGCCGGGTCCCTCGCTAAGGTCTTCCGGATGCGCTTGGCCATCTCTTTGCGGCGCTCCCTTGCCTTTGCCAATCCTTTTGGGCTTTTTGCCTGGCACTGCATGTTGATGCCCGCCGACGTAGTCGGGCGGGTAGCTTAGGCCATTCTAGCGTCCCGCAAGCCATCGTTGCATGTTATAGGATGAGGCTATCATTGAGTCTGCAGCGCTCCCAAGCACTCGCGATTCACCAGCGTGCTGGTCGTGCATTAGCCCAGGCTAATGGCTTCCGTGGAGGTGGTTCGGCTCCTCAGTATAGCTTGTCAGATATGCATGTGCTTACTCGGGGATATAAACGTCCCCCTTAGCCAGCTCAGTACCCAGTTAACAGGACATTTGTAAGGCTAGAATTGGCCTCCCTTTCAATTTCATGCGCACCGCGCGCCTTCTCTCTTTGGGCTGGCTTCTCCCAGCCACCAGTCAATTCGGCCGCGCTTTTCTCCTTTTTGCCGGTTCACTTGCGCGCAGGCCGCGCTTTGGCGGCGGCCTCCGACTCCCGTCAGGGCGACGTCTTTCCACCTGCGAGCTATTCCGACTTGCATCTTCTGACTAGAGGTTACTGAGCCGTAAATTACTGAGCGTCCCCTTGTTGATGTCTTAGTCCTTAGCACTCCGGCTCCTTCTGACCTTGTGTATTCATTTGGGCTGGCCTCTCCCAGCCACCAGTTGATGTGGCCGCGCTTGCTTGCATCCTTTGGCTGCTGCTTCTGGGTCTCGTCAAGTTGGAGTGTGTACCAAGTGATGGCCGCGCTGGCCGCGCTATGGCTGCTGCCTCCGGGTCTCGGCAGAGTGCCGCTTTTCCTGCTTCGAGTTATTCTGATTTGCTGTTGCTCACTCGTGGTTACTGAGCATCCATCTGCATCATTTCGTGTCTTGGTGTGTACTTCTGTCTTTCTGGACACTGTTTTGTGGCCTTTGAGGCCTGTGGACATTGTCCATTCTTTTCTGGGCTGGCTTTGCTAGCACCTCTCTTTCCCACTTATCAGGAGCCTAGCATCTCTGATCTGTGACTGCTTAGCAGGGGGTTCCTGAGTGATTCGTAGCTGCTTTGCTTCTTTTTGTGCTAGTTTTCTTAGCGCTTCCCCCGGCCCCCATCTCGTGCTTTGTTCATTCTTGTTTGGGCTGGCTTTTCCAGCCCCTAACCTCAAGGGGCGAGCACTTTCTTCGTTTTCTGTTGGGCCGCGCTCTTCTGATGGAGGGCCTGTGTGGCAACGTATACGGGCAAGCACATCGTCGTAATGACTTGCTGTAATTTGGCCGCACTTTCTGTTTTCTGTAGTCACTTGTATAGCTGTTTCTTTTCTCCAACTTGTCCATTCTTCCTGGCTGGCTTTTCACAGCCCTGCCCCCTTAGCAAGCTCCTTCATCGTGCCAGCTGTTTCTTCTGCCCACACTGACTCCGACTTGCGGCTGCTGACTAGAAGGATTTCGTGTAGTTGAAACATATGACGGCCAAATGGCCAAGTAGAAGAAGTAGAAGTACAATGGCAAGCACATCTGAAGACCTACATGCTGACTAGGGGTTGCTGAGCTCGATCCGCTGTAGCCAATTGCATGGCTTTCTTCCTCTGTGTGGTCTTAGCGCCTATCGGCCCTTTGGTCTGATGTCATTTCATTTGGGCTGGCTTTCACAGCCCTCGCCCCCTTAAAGAAGAAAAAAGCTCTTTGGAGGAGCTGCTTCTTCCCAAGATGCAGCTCTTTTGAAGGGGCTATGGCTGTGAGAGGCCAGCCCAAAGAAATAAACAAGAGGGGCAGCACTATTGAAGAGGCGAGGGCTGTGAAAAGCCATCCCACAAAGGACTGGACAAGGTCTGAAGGGGCCAGAAAGTGCACTTGACAAACTTACAATGAGTGACCAATACGAACGGGTGCTCAAGATTTCTTACCAAACAACCGCAACCTGGATCATGTAGCAGCGGGAGAAAAGTCACCCTGCTGAATCGCAGAGGCAGTAGCCAAGGCGCGACCCGCCCGCAAATGCACGGCGAACGCCTAGGATTGCTGCAGCAGAGTGGGAAAGCGCATATGGTACACCTGAGCGAGCGACCCGGCAGCCTTAAAGCCGGGCTGCTCGCTCTGCTGACCTTAACGTCAGCTTATTGAGAGTAGTTCAGGCAATTCGCTCCAAGAAGCCCCGTGGACGTCAATTGCCAGCAGCAAATTTGTCACTGTCAGGGAGGTCTACATACTTGCGCTCCTAAGCACCTGCATTGCCAACCGCGTGCCCTGCCGCTTCCGCCAATTGATTGACCACTGAAAGTAAGAGAGTTCGTGGTGACAACATCCGCTACAATACAGGGCCCCCTGCTAGGCGTAATGGCGATGAGGTCGGCCTGCCGCATGCGAGGACGGCTGTCCGCCCCGGTCTGGATTGGAATGACGCCGGCATGTCATTGCTTACAGGGCCTGATATGAAGTAAGGCCCTTCTTAAGCCCTTAGTATGTCCAACTGCTCCTTTCCAGGGCTACCGCGGCTTGGCGACCGACAGGCACAGACTGTCCCTGCAAGCAAACGAGGCGACCAGTCGCACAGTCTGCCGACTCTTGGCCCAGTCATATTTATGTGGAGTATCACCCATGCATGTGTGCCTGGCAGCTTGGCTCGGCATCAGGTGCCAACGTAGTCGTAAGGGTCGTGTTAAGTGAAGTGCGCAGGCCTTCATTCACTCATGATAACGCCCACAACGACTCCTACTCCTTCCCAGCAGACGGCAGCTCAAAATAAAGCAGGACTTCGAGTATGCACATTGATGTGTACGATCCCCCCATCAGTCCAATACGATGCACTGTCCACCAGCAGAACGCGCTTGGTTGCCCAAGCTTCCTTGCCCATCAATGACAACGTGAATACGAAGGCTGGAGGAAGGTCTCTCTATACGCTCAAGAAAACAAAAAAAGGGGTTGGATAAGTGAGGCGAAAGCCCTCACGAAGGCCGATGACTGCGACAAATTTTCAAGAGTTACACAGTCTAGGCATGAAATGGCCAGCAAGGGCAGAGAGCCAAGAAACTAGCAGGCTCATCGGCACAGAGTAATAGGTAGCCCAAATGTTGGAGAAGGTGGCCTAAGAAATCAAGGAGGGACTAGAGTAGCCTATCTTCACTACAGTGGCTACAATTGCAGGAGTGTCAATCCTGGAAATCTTCTCATGAAGAAGCTCCTTCAAACTGTGGCGTGCTGGATTTAATTGAACTGCAATTTGCAGTTACAAGCAATATTATGTTGCTATTGAGTCATGAGAATGTGGTCTAAATTTACTGCCCTGTCTTCTGTCCTCGAGCCAGTCTTTGCCGCGGATATAGGACAACATGAGGTAGCATGGCGTTTGTAGCAGATGTTGACCAACACCATTCCTACCTTACAGAGTAAGACGTTTTGTTCAGCCGAGAGCAAGTTGTTCAAGTAGTAGCACTGCTGCAGAATCACTGGCCAACTTCTTGGTTGGCATAGCCACGCCAGAACTGCAGCGTGTGCCAAGCTCTCCCATACAAATGGTTGCTGTCGCTCTGAAACTGGAGGAGATCCCCCCAGAATTTGCAACAGTCCAACAAAAGCATCCTTGTCAGAGCATGTTGGTACGCCATGTCCTTATCTCAAGGTGGCCTTCAAATACTCTCCTCTTTGCATCCACGTATTGTGGCACTATGCATCAGGGTGCAGTCATGTTTGACGCCACCAGCAACGGGAGAGGTATACAAATGAAGCAGAACGGCTTACACTGGAGAGTGAGGTGGTCCTGTTGATTCGTGCTTGTAACTGATGACCCACTTTCTCTTGGAACAGGCCTCATATAGAAGTGTTCTTGCTTGGCCTGTTGGTAGATTTGACGGCTTCGGCGATGCCTCATCGACTATTCCTGCCACGTCAAGCATGATGTATCATAGTCATCAATTCATTGGCTGGAGAGCACGAGTAGAAGATGCTGCCCAAGAAGAGATTCCCTGGAAGTGTAGCCAGTGCTGCAGAACGAAGTGACTATCTTGCCGAAGGCACATCATGTAACGTAACAAAAAATTTCTTCAGCATGTCATTGATGGCACCAGCATAATACAAGTGCTACTACTCATGAGTAGAGTACCTGTTGGAGGCCTTTCACAGGGACTCGGCTCCAGCACCTGAAAATGATCGTCAACAGCTCTGCTATCACCTGCAACTTGGAGAGCTGGAGTCTTGGAAGTGGAGAGCTGCTGAAGAGTATCTCTGCTTGTGATGGGGTCTAAGGTCTTCTCAGACACTGCAGCAAGACGATTCCACTCTGCACTTGCCTCCTGGATGGTTAAATCTGAGTCAAGATGGCAAGTACTGGTGCCTCCAATTTCCCTGCCCTCTTCAGTACGCGAAACGAGTCCATTCTGGCTCATATGATCTCTCATAGCACCAAGGTAGGCAGCCAACTGGTCAGGGCTGCTACCTTTCGCCTCGACACAGGCCGGCGCCAAGTCTTTCTTAAGGTGACCATTCTGAGCAGGGACCACGTTCGAGGAGGCAACTGCTTCCTTGGAAGGTATATCAAGATTGCTGCGTGCAGCAACGAGCCTGCAGATTCGGGCCAGCTGATCAGCATGGCATCTACCAGTGGATGAGTCACTGGTCTTGGGGGCAGGGGGTCTGGTGCTTAAGCTAGCAATGGCTGACGCAGCCACCTCCCTAGGCTCGGAGCGCAGCAGTTTGTCTGTGAGCTCTGTGGTCAATGGCTGCTGAAGCTGGTCGCCACTTGCAGTCCGAAACTTCGACTTCATACTTCCTGGAGGTTTGGTGCTCAGGGCAGCCTGTGCAGGCACCACAGACCAAGGAACTCCTTATTGAAAAGTACATCAAAGTAGTGCTGCGTAAGTTGCAAGGCGAGCTGACAAGCTGGTGCTCAGCGACTGCAGGGAGGGCTAACAGCCACCAAGACATCAGTCTGACCTTGAGCATATTGAAAGCCCTCACGGCAGCAAGCTTCCTAGCAGTCGTCCTTGACTGGTCATGCCCCGCAGATGTGAGCACAGCCCCTTCTATGACGACATCTACATCCACGCCGGGCTCACCATCCCGTGTCCTCAAGACATATTCCAATTTCAAACCATTTCGTTGGCACAGCTCCTGCAAAATAACGACAAGATCAGACTGCTTTGTCCTGATGAAGTCATGTCCTGAATACATATCAAGCACATGAGAGGGTCGATGTACAAGGTCACAGTCATGCTGGAGATACGGCCTTTAATCATGATTGGGACTGCCAAGATGGTCATCCAAGAGTTAAATAGCATTCCTAGAGCAGAGAGTCAACTTGGGCTGTGTTTCCTGGGATGACAACCAGTAGCACTCTAATAGCAGATCTGGGACTCTGGAAAAGGGCAGAGACAAGACAAACCTGAAGTGCACGATTGGCCTGCAATTGCACAGTGTCAGGTGTGGGCAGGGGCGTTATGAGGGGTTCGAAGATTCTCCACGTAGCTGCCATGTCATAACCAGTGTCCACAAAGACAGCACCAGCCAAGCTCTCCAGGAGGTCACCGAGGACCTAGCAAAGCCAGATGACATGCTTCCAGCCTGTAAGCTCAGCAGGCCATCTCGACCTTGCAAACCAGAGTTTGTCAACAGAAAGTTCGCAACGTGACGCGTGACAACGTCAACGTCAAGACGGACTAGGAGGAGGACAGATTGCAACCTATACTGCTGACCTTGGGCGCCATGTCTTCACACCCAAACTGGTCGATGTCATCCCCTGTCTGCAGCGACTGTATGAAAATGGTGATCTGCCTCAGCAACGATGCCGACCTGTGCCGCAGTCGCTTGTGAAGCTCCAGGGGGGCCTTGCATGCAATTACTGCGAAATGCTCGTTGTTTACAGACTCAGATCTCAGGTCTGTGAGCATGCCAGGATCTGCATTGGCGTGCAGGACAAACAACTTGTCCGTGATCATGTAGTCCAGAAGAGCGTCACCCAGGAACTCCAGCCTCTGTGTGATACATCCGAGTGCCAACAGTACAGAACATCAAGTGAGTGCAAGTGATGCACAACCAATTGCCATGTTCATGTCCAAGAGATAATCCAACTTCAGCAACAACCTTCAAAGTGTGACTACTACATTGGCTACCCGTAAGTTGACTTGACCATGTCTAACTTATTGCTCTTGCTGCATCAGCTATCTACCTGATAAGACTGGCTCTCTCTGTTGAGGTCAAAGTGCGAGGCGTGTGTGAGCGCCTCCAGTAGTAACGTCTTTCTGTTGAACGTGTAGCCCAAATCGGCTTCCAGCCGGCTGAGGTCCACATCACAAGAAGCAGGGTCAAGCCGGTCGTCAAGTCCCTCTGCCTCCCTGGCCAGCTTGCCAGTCAACTCATTAAGCTCGCACAGCTCGTCATCCATGCCCAGCCAGGTCAAGAATTTCAGTGCTGCGCCCATTCCACCCTCTGCAAGGAAGGCTGCCAGTAGTGCCTCGACTGAGTCCGCAATGGCCTTTTCTGTGATAGGCCTACATCCAAGGTCACACCTTGCAAAGGCCACCTCATTTTCCTGCATGAGCTTTTCGGCAACGAGCAAGGCGCCATGTTCTCCTGCATTTTCTTGTCCTTGCTTCTGAGCTGCCTCCTTAACATCCTGCTCGGTTCCAAGTATTGCAGGTTGAATCAACTCATTGGGCAGAACCTCCATAGACTTGGGTGCTTTGAGTATGTGTTGATCCTCCAACCTTTCTGTTTCAACCTTGGGTACCATCAACGCTTCCTCCTTATCAAGGTTACAATCTGCCACAGGTGCATGGTGATTGCACTTGCCAAAGGACATGCCTGGATAGAGCCAATCAGAAATGATGAATTTGTCCGCTCGTATGTATTCCTGCACAAGGAAAGCCTCTATATATAAGAAGTACTTCTCAGAGGTCGCGGGCCCACACAGCAGGGCAATATGCTGCGACCTTATCAGGTATTGACCTCGACACAAATAAAGGAAGATGCTGAACCAGCACACTCACTTCACATACACAGCAGCAGATACACAACATATTGGCTTAGAACCTCCTGTTGGCTTTACATATCCAGGATGCCTGATTTAGTTGCTCCTTTTATTAACATCTTGTTGGCCTTACGTGCTGTCGTATACTGAAATGCAGCCATATGTTCTGACCCTATGCAAAGGCAGGCAAATCCGAGCTGCTGTGACAAAAAGAGCAGTTTGAAGCCGACCATAGAGGACACTGCTTACCTCCAGGTTCTTCAGGAGTGCAAGCTGGCAAAGGTTGCTGTTGCAGATTTGAGCAGTCCGCCTCTTGGATAGCTGTCCTTCTTGCCACAAGGTATGCTTGGTGAAAAGGGCCAGGCTCACTGAATACTTAAGAAAAGCGTCGCCCATCAGCTCAAGCCTTTCCAAAGAAAAGACCTCTTGGCACTTGCCAGTTGTCAGTGCCTCGAGAACCTGCAGTAGACGAGCATTCACAGTAAGCGCCTATGTTTCCAGCACATGAAGGACTTCAGCATGTACAGAGAGGGGAACGCCAGTGCATACCCTGTCAACAGAGATGTTGAGCCCTTCCGTGGATATGGCCCGTGCTTCTAGCTCGCCTTTGATCCTGGCCAGCAGATCACCCGCTACGAGAAGCCCTTCGACACGATTCATGACCGATGGCACAAATTGAGCAGCTCTGATCAAGCATGCCGAGAGGCCAGTGGGTTCGCAAAGCTCCGGAGGCAGAAGCTGGCAGCCATGCATGCTTGCATCGATACCAGGCCCTACAGAAGGTTCAACAGATAGGCAAGTAGGTGAAATGTAAATAGGTAACTAAGTGATAAGGAGGCCTTCAATAAACTAGGCTCAAGAGCAATGATGCAGCGAGGCCACGACCTTGTCCTTTGCATTCTTATAATCTATCTAAAAAAGTCGACCACAGTCAAAATCCTTAATCATTTTACTCCGCCCAACACCTTAGACTCAATCTCATTCCTGCTCTTCCAGCACAGTCACCCGCATCTCATGCTCCTGCTTGCGGATGGATTGTGTCTAATACCTGCTTTCAATATGCTTGGAGACAGGAGGTTGTTGTTGATCTTGCGAAATAAGCAGACCCTCAACAGGGCCTGCTTTGGATGATGTAAAGGAATGTTGTACCTGCCATCAGTTGTTGGTCAACAGTTATTTGACAAGGTACGTGCTCATCTGAAGTGGTCACACAGCAGCATGCAACGGCTGAGTGCTAGTTTGTGCTGTGCTTGAACAAACGAGGAGCAAAGCTGCTCACTTTTCCAGGAAATAGTGTGTGAAGCTCGTGTAGCTCTTCTTGACCTCCTTGTCGCCCTTAATGTCGTAATTCGGGAAGGGGCTATCTGCACATATACGCTCCTGAACGCCAAGCACATGGTAGTGCAGGCCGGTATGCAGGGACACCACTGACATATCTGTCAGACTGTCCTTGGAAACCACTTGATCTCCCGCCATTATCAAGGCTGTACTATCAGGAGCAACGACAGCTGTGTCAGACGCCTGTGGACATGGAGAGGCGTCGTGTGTCGGGGGCATCCCCTCCGTCTGCTGTTGCGCTTTTCTTTGCTGTGCCCATGCAAGGACTCCTCTCAAGCTGTCCCAGTCAACAGCAGCAGGCTTGCTGTTAGCTCGAATCTGTGCCGGTAATACCAAGTAAAACCTTGGCAGCTTCCAGGCTTCCAAATCAGGCCCCTGTAATAAGGCCGCCGTTGCCGCTGCCCCAAATCCATTTATCCTACCATCCTGTGATTTGCTCAAGAGGTATCCAAAAACTTTGCTATGAAACTCCATTGCCTCACGCAGCTGCACAGTCCAAGAGAATGAAACGATTGGCCAAACGACATCGTCACTCTTCTAAAAATACAGCCTTATCGGGTGAGCCAGCTGCACAACAAAGACAAAGGCTGATCTTCCATCTGGTGGGACTCACCTCTGTCGCTGACAATTGCACAGTTCCGCATGCTGCTAAGGTTGCTTGAGCTCTTCGTCTCCCATGTAAGCAGAGCTCAAGGTCCATTCTATCCCCAACCTCGTGCAGGACATTCGCGGTGAGTAGCACAAGCCTTTGCCATTTGTCATGGAGCTCATCACGACGACCTTGTAGTCGCTTATAGTCCAACGAGTATGCATACATGAGAGTGGTACTAGCTTGTTGAGTAATTGCCATGTCAATTCTGTCGTCTTTACAAACTGCCCGAGGAATAGCACAGGGCGCGATGATTGTTTGTCGCCTGGACACTCCTGCACAAGCAAGGAATCGAGAATACATCACCGTGTGAGCAGCCAAGTACCATGGACAAGCTACTTCATATGTCATGCAAAGCTGGTAAGAGGAGCACAGAAGTCATCATAAGTAGTTAAGCAACGCACCGCTTGTCTTTGTCTTCTTCTTGGTGCTACCAATGCTGTGCCCTTGCTCTCCATCTTCCATGGTGTCTAGTACTGGGACAAGGTGGTCGGACAAGGCCCCCAGTTGGTGGAGACGCTTGCAAGCCTCAAGGCAGACTGACTGCTTGGCCGTCTCCTTGCACGATCGCTGCTGGCCCCTCAAAAGAGGGAAGGGCGCGTTCATTGGGAGCCTCACAGTGCACACATGCATGGCCCCCTCCTCTTCCAGCTTAAAGTGTGGCCTTGACAAGTAGTACCTGCGCATGTCAGAGCTAGAAGCTCTCTGATAGCTGTTCCCCCATGTCATTGGAGTGTCTGCAGCTACACACATGCAACCAGGCTGATGCAGACACTACAGCAACACTGTGCTGACACACACATCCTCATTGCCACTGCTTACTTGTCATGCGCTAGCTTGTCACAATACAGATGAAGCCTGGAGACAGCAGTTCGGGTCGTGAGAAGGGCGCCTGTGCTCTCCACACGGTACTCCTCAAAACCATCCTCTGTGCTAGGATCACTTGACTCATCTGAGCCCTTTGTTCTATCGAGGGCTTCCGTTCGCATTGTCTCCTCGCTCTGCTGCAGTAGCCTCAGATGTTCCAGGTCTTGTGCAGCTCCACTGCAAGTCAGGAAGCTACTATCAACATATCGGGTGCTGCAAATATCCTTCTAGGGCCCAAGCTGGGCTCCTGAGAGATATTACGTGAGGTGGCAGAGATGCAGGTACATGAAGTGCGACATATGTTGATATTCATGAAGCAAGCTGTTTTGGGTATGAAAGCTGGTGACAGCTTATATTCTACAGGCAGTGCAAATACGATCATATAGACAACTGGTACTAGATGCAGTAGATTAGTTTTGGGTACATAAAGCTGGTGACAGCTTATATTCTACAGGCAGTACAAATACGATCATAGAGACAACTGGTACTAGATGCAGTGGACCAGTCCACCTTGCTAAAAGTGACTCTTGCAGTCAAGTCTTACACGCTTTACATCCTGCAAGGAGAGAGAAAACTATTTGACCTCAGCAGGCTAGGGAATGCCAACCTGCCCACCTCACCTGGCCAGAAGTATGATGTAGTCAGAGCCAGGGCGACGAGCCCGCCCCCTGCTCTGGATCTGGCCCCGTACAGTCTTTGGAAGGTCAAAGCGCACAACAGCTTGACAGGCGGCGATGTCGACGCCCTCCTCTGACACGTCCGTGGACACTAGCAGATCAATCTGCACAATGAGAGTGTGTGGTTGCTTTCATATCAAGCCCTACTCCACACAATCACCATGACTACTTGTTCAACGCAACGAGACCATAATCCCTTGTTGCCTCCTGCACGTGTTCATGGTGCAGCTTAGGAATATATGCGCCCTACAATCTGCTCGCCAGACTCACAAGCTGTCTGCTCCCATAACAACAACAGTGTAGTAGGCAGCTTGACAATACATGTTAATACAGGGAAGAACTTATAGATCCCGGCGCACATCATGCGGAACAGACCCACCTCGCCCTTCCGAAAGCCGTCAATGGCCCTCTGCTGGTGCTTTTGACTCATGGCCGACTGCCCCGTGATGTAGGTACAGCGGAGGGAGGCCAAGCACTCAATCCGGTTCAAGAGCTTTGACAGGACCTCAGCAACCACCAGTCTCTCCACAAACACAATGCAGCGCATTGCAGATTCAGTCCTGCCAAAAGCACCATCCTTGTGCAGAACTGTCATTATTTTGGCAGAAGCAGTAGCCAACAAAAGAGAAGAGCCACTTTGACAGTCTTTCTATGACACTGATACAAGCAGGATATGCTGCTTACAATGACATCATACTCCAGTCAACTATGTTAGCATTGCCTGATGTGCTTCTGCAGCCTAGCAGCTGCAGCTTGACCACAGCGCCCATTCACTAGTGGGACTGCTTGTCTGCGTGATAGGGCAACTTGAGCAAAAGTGATTAGGGGAAACTGCTGTAGAAGCGGGGCGGTTGGCTTCTCCAGACACTGAATGGCTTGGCGCCATCACCGCGGCTCCCCATAGCTATGCCAATGCTGACTCTTGGAGAAAGTATCTGTACTCGTCTGACATCAGCTGTCAATGACAAAGACCCCCTGGAAAGCGCCGAAACCTTCAGGGCTTGACGGCTCATTTCTGCTAGCAGTCGTCCAGAGCCATCACTGTCACACAGCTTGGATAACAACCTCCAGCAGGTGTATGCACCCTCCAATTCGCTGCTGTGGCTGGTAGACAGCCTTGTCAAGGTCTGACGTGTCCCCAGCTTGGGTGTCCTCTTGACAAGGCTGTCCACCAGCCACAAGAGCCAACTGCTGGTGTGCAACATGCTCCAATGACAGCACTATCCGAGGTGAGTGGATGACAACCAACCAAATTGCTCCACAGAATAGGTGTCAGAAGATTGCAAGACTTCCTGATGGCAGAAGAAGGGCCAGGCAGTGGCCAAGAAGACAACCTGCAGCTGGAGAGGTACTGGATGAGCGCTTTCACTTTTGACGAGATGATACCCGATTCGACCTCTTCCTGAAATTCTTGCGCTTTGTTCGTAAACTTCTTCCGTTTGCCTGACATTCGCCAAACATCAAAAGATACCCCATGTCAAGAAGATTCCAGACTGTTTGTAGGACACAAAAGTGCAATATGGAGCTCAGGTGATGGTCCACACCAGCAGGTAGTGTGCCAGACAGCAACTTAGCGGCACCCTTGAGGTAGTCTGCCCTCAGGATGACCAGCTGGTCATGGTGCCGGCGGACAAGGTGGTGCTTGTAAGCATCTACATCCCCTCTGCTTTCCCTGCTCAATGCAGAGCAAGCCTGGACACACAGCAGTCGAGACTGTCCTCAGGATAGGTGCTCACGACTAAGATAAGTGCTAGCCAAGGCCAACCTGAGCGGGACTACTTGGCGTACCTCCACGGCACACCACAGACCGAGCTCTTCAAGGCAGAAGATGAGCTGGCTGTGCAGAAGATTGATGCCCCTGCTCAGATGCTTACACATCACATTGACTTCCTCCTCTATCCAGCTGTCCGCCTCACTTTCACTAGTTTGCTGCAGTAGCAGAAGACCCGGCAACAAGACAGGCAGGGTGATCAGTTGTGGCGTGAAGCATCCATACTATCACATCCAGGCCATATCTAGGCAACGTCCACCCTTGTGCTTGCTCAATAGCAAGAAGTCACCTGCAGAAGCATATTGCAGTTCTCCAATATCTTCGCCAGGCACCGTACACGTTGCTGGTCGAGGAGCTCTTCCACGTGTTTGTACTTGTCTGGTATTGGTGGCTCAAAGTAGTATATTTTCTGGTTTGGCGTCGGGACATATAAGTCAACCTCCTGCTTGTCACGGGGTCGCTGAACCTGCACTTTGCAGAGTGATGCCTTAATGCCCAGATTCAGGGAAGAGAATACTACGTCTGTGGTGAGCCTTCCTCCAAGAGGGAATACATGCTAGCACTTGCTGCTGCCTCGTGCATGCACAAGCTGAGTGCAGTAAAGCAGCACAATTCTACAGACAAACCTGGGCATCAAGCAGCACTTCCAACTCACAGAGCTGCTTGGCGCAGTCTCTCGCAGTCTTCACACCTTGTGACATCCGAGAAATCAGGAAGTAAGAGCTACAGAGTGACCCTCATAATGGCCACCAACAGATAACCTCAGAAGGCGTCAAGCTGACATATAATTCATCAATCAGTGCTCAATAACTGGTGACTTGTTGAGCAGTCTATCAACATACCCTTTTGCACCACAGGGGATGCTGTCATGCCAAAGACTATTGGACAGGGACCGCCTTGCTGCTTCAGTGGATGATAGAATATCTGGGCATGCAGTACAGAAAAGTGGGGACGTCACAAGTGCACCATGGAGCGAGCGAGCCCTGGGTATGATGCAACCCTGAGGCTAACCCTATCCAAGAAGCCTGAAGGCAGGCGCCTTTGACAAGTACAAGCTCTGTACATCTTGATTGTGATGCTATTGACAGCCCAGAGATAAGCTCAGGCTGCATAACAGAGGCCAGCACGAGCAGTGTAGAGCAGACAGCCCAAGGACAGGCTGCGACAGCTGCTCAGATGGACACTTTGACTGACATGGTACTTACCTGCATAATAGAGGCATATGGATGCTTCTTCTGCGCGTGGTGGCACTCGTCAATGATGAGAAGGTCAATCGTCTGCATCTTGAGGAAACCAGCCTCCAGTACATTCAGGAGGATCTGCGCCGTTAACACAAGGACCTGCAGCACTTGGACAGAAGCTTGATGTATAAGCGAACCCTGCACTCCTGAACTGTGATGCCGAGTGTCTGCTGTAATCAAGTAACAGTGCCTCAAGCTATACAGGACGATTGGCTGACATAGCATGCTCGTCTCCTGCAGTGGCACTTGTTGTCGTACCTCCAAGCTCGCAAGTCAGATAGTTTACAGTTCCTTGGCACACAAGTAATCTCAAGGAAATTAAGCACAGCGGAGCACAGAAAGGTTGTGCACCTCTTTCTCCTGGAATTCGTTCAGCCACATGGCACGGTCCCAGTAGTCAATCCCCATGGCTCCAAAGTAGCGGCCGATGACAAAGTCCGTGTGCATCCCAATGACATCTGCTTGCTGCACCACATGCACTTGAGTGTGAGTGTCCTGCCGACAAGCTCTATTCTCCGAAACAGAGGGCCAGGGGTTTTTCAAGAGGTTCCAGCGATTTCGCGTGACTGATCAACAACGCTTTGCAATGCTTACAGTTTCAGAATTACGGCAAGAGCTCCGTGGTGACGAGAACCAAACACCCTCGAATTTGTAGTCACTTTTGCAATGCTGACAAGGTCCGCACTACGGCAGAGCTCCAGGTGGCAAATGCTAGCCTCCCTCAGCCTCCCAAAATCCTAAACCCTCTGTATGCAGCTGGCTGGCTTCTGAAGCCGCTCTTTCTGAATCAGCAGCCGCGTTCACACAGAATTGGCGATGCAACTGCCGAGGAAGGATGAATGGGAGCCGTGACCGGAGCTCAGGCGGCGAGCCAACCTGGGTGACGAGGCAGACTTTGGGGACGATGAAGACGGCCAACTTCTTGTCGCCCGGCGTGCGCAGCGCGTGCGCGCGGGAGCGCAGGAGCAGCACCGCGATGAGCGTCTTGCCGCAGCCCGTCTCCAGGTACGCGATAGTGTTCTGCTCCTTGGCCAGCGCCAGGATCTCCATCTGGTACCTGCCGCGCCCTCCGGCCCTCGGCGGACGCCGTCAGCCAGCAGGTGGCGACGACGGACAGTGCCAGCAGCCGCAGCAAAGGCAGAGCGGCCTTAGAAGGCCGGGGGCTGGCACGGCGAGGAGCGCGGTACGGGGCGAGGCGCGGACCCCCTGGCGATGCCCTCGGGGTCGACCCGCGCCGCCGCGGCCGCCGCCGCCGCGGGCGCCATGGCGCC
>WELB01000009.1:94373-127966 GCA_009602725.1 Spirogloea muscicola
GGAGGTGCACGGCGTTGGTTGTGGGTGGGGCTCGAAGCCCGTGAGTAGAGCAGCATGAGAAGCAGTGGGAGAGGATACTGGGGGAGGGGGTCCTGTGCCCCTCTCCATGTTGTCCTCCTCCATGGCAATCTCGGATGATGTTGGGGCCGTGGTTGGGACAGCCGTCTCGTCCATCCCTGGGCCTGGTGGGGCCTGGGATGAGCGCGTAGCGCAGCAGCTCCTGGAGCTCCGGTGCACTGCTCTCGCAATGGCCGCCAGTGCGGTTGCCTCCCCGGCACAAGTGAGCCGAGGGTTTGATCGCAGCCGGCCGCGCCAGCTTGTGGGCTGGGCAGCCGGACCCATGTCCCCCGCACGAGGCTGTGCAAGCTGCCTAGGTGCCGTATCCTCCCTCGCCACCGCCGTGGCCGCCGCGGCGCACGGCGTGGCATGAGGGACCCCGCCAGCTGGGGGCCGCGCTGCGGGCGGCACTGTGCGCGGCGAGCTCCGAGGAGCGCGCCGCGCAGGTGCGCGCCGTGCCTTGGCAGGCGGCGGCATGCGCGCCCGGCGGCGCTCAGGCGCTCGAGCGCCCCGGGGGGTTGGCAAGGCGCCGCAGCGCCCGGGGGGGCGGCGGCGCCGGCGGCGAGCTAGGGAGCCGTTGGATCGGTCAAATGAGGAGGAGCTAAAGCCCAGAACCCTCCTCCCGTCGCTGTCGCTCGTTAGCCCTCGTCTCCTGAACGTCAGCAGCCGCAGTCTTTCATGCTCCAGTGCAGCTGGCCATCCCACTTGGCGCGCCTGCTGTGCCTGTCGCTTCCTTGGGGCCTGTCGTGCCACAGGGCGTCGATTGCCACAGAGCGTCGAGAAGTCAGATTAGTACGGAAGCAGGCAAGAAATCAGTCTGGCGTGGTGGGCACTCAATAATTGAGGTGGAAATAGGTCCGCGAGGAATTTAGGAGCTACTTGGATATCGAATGAAAAAAACACAACAGAAAATAACAGAATAGGAGTAACCAACAGATGACATGGTTGGCAATAGAGAACTTGGAATGGAAATGATCAATTACTTAAAATGGGATCGAATGGACAAGTCACAAGCAAAGCGCGTGAATAAGAGGCAAGAACAAGCCAAGTACCCTCAAAGAGAGTTTCTTTCGTGAACAGGATCAGGAAACAGTACCCTCAGAGAGGGTTTCCTTTGTGAACAGTAACGGATCGATATTCGGAACAGTAACCACGAATCAATGTAGTGGCAGTGACAGCGAACGTTTTGGGCACTAACCCAGGTAACCGAACCGAGCCGGGAAATGTCCAAAGGACAAACTCCCACGAAACACAGTGACAATGGAGAGATCGGAATGGAGGAAGCTCTCAATGCAGTTGATGCTATGGAGCAGAATGAGAGTCGCTTGCGTGTGTTCAGCAAGGCTCTCTGATGGTCCAAGGTTATGCTTGGACTTTGGGTAGGATCGCACAAGGTCGCGATTGTCGCGGCTTACCAAGTGCGCCCCCGGTCTGACGCGACCGGATGCGGGGCTCGTCGGAGTGAGGCTCTTTGCAGGTCTGTGCTTGTGCCTGTGCCCACGCCTTCGTGGCGTGGCCCTGGGCGCGCGCGCTACGCTTACTGTGCAGTGGCAGCAGCAGACCCACTTCCAGGACCCTAGCCTCTCTGATTTGCGGCTGCTTAGCAGGGGTTACTGAGTGATTTGTAGCTGCTTTCTTTCTTTGTGTGCTTTGGTTTCTTAGCGCTTCCTCTGGCTTCCCCTGGCCCCCTTCTCGTTCTTTGTTCATTCTTTTTTGGGCTGGCTTGTCCAGCCCCTATCCTCAATGGGCGAGCCCTTTCCTTCGTGGCGTGGCCCTGGGCGCGCGCGCTACGCTTACTGTGCAGTGGCAGCAGCAGCGGCGGCGGCAGCGGCAGCGGCGGCGGCAAAGGTTGGCAGCAGCCAAAGGAAGAGTCTAGGCCGAGCGAGTTGCTCGGCCCCCGGCCCTCCACACCCTTTATGCTTGGTCAGATAAAGAATGACATTGTTTGTTGGGGTGGGCCATTTGGCCCATTTGGGTTCCCCAGCCTCAAGGCTAGTGTAGCCTGAGACTCGCTTCCACCACTACCTACCATTACCCTACCACTGCCCTACTGGTCCCTCACGGCTTATCGAGGCATATCACACCTTCGACGTGCTTTCGTGAGCTTTCTTGGCTTAAATAAATCAGCAGGGCTTTGTGTGGCGAAGGTGGCAAGATGATGCTCCGACGCCGACCAAATCGAAACGTATCTTTTCTGACCGAAGCGGGTTGGAGATGCCGCGCTCGCGACCCACCTTCACACCAAATTGAGAGATGACTCACCCTCGAATATCGACGTGAGCAGCCACCTCCGCATCCTTGTCAACACCGACACCAATGAGCCACCGACGGGATATCGCACGACAGGCCAGCCTCTCACGAAGGCAAGATCGAGCACCCAGTGGCCACTTGAGTCGCTGTGCGCTTCAGCAGCTTCTCAATAGAGGACAGCGCTTTTCAACAGCCATCGACCTGTACTGGAAGAGTCTCTCTCTCACACGCCTTCCTCACGCCTTGCATCTGCGAGCTGGCCGTGCTCTAGCTGCGCCTCTGGCTATCATCATGGGGACTGCTTCCTTTCTTCTTTCCGGCCAGCTGGTCTGACTTGCAGCTGCTTATTAAGTGACCATCATTCTTGGTACTTGATTGTTGTGTGTTCCAGCACTTTCCGGCGTATTTCCGGGAGCTAGTATTCACTGAGCTCCAACATGCCACTAGTGGCTATGCTTATCTAGCTCCCACTTGTGTTCATCATTCAAGTTTCATCGTGTTGCGCTATTTCCACCCCCTCAAAGATTAAATCCATTGAATTTTGGGTTCGCCTCTCACTTTCCATCGTCCTTTTTGAAGAGCTTCTGCTTCTCTTCTTAAGGAGAGGCAGTGATGAGGCTTCCCCCTTAGACCTCGTACTCCCGGGTGGGCTGTCACAGCAGCCGCCTGCTCCTTGGAGCAGCCTTTACTGACCGGCCAGAGTGCCCCAGCGGCTGCACTACTACAGCTAATTAGTCAATGCCTACGAAGCAGCTCTTCCATGGGGGGCGATGGATTTGAAAGGCGCAGCAGCAAGCTCTGCTGCAGCCCTGCACAGGGGGCTGCTAGCGGCTACTGCGTGCCCCTGCCAGAGCCACCTGACCAGGCAGGTGAAAACCTGACAACAGTTCGTAGCAGAAGCAACAAGCATGTCTTGCATGCTTTGCTGCCTGCCTGCTGCAGGAGCCGCATCGTGCACGCAATTGCAGGCGACTTAGCTCAGCCCCCTGACAAGCGGCGCACTCTCCAAGTCAAGGATACTGCAAGCACAATCATTCGTGCCACTTGAGGAATCCTTAAGAGGCCACAGCTTCATTGGACAGTGAGCTGGATCAGCCTAAGACCCCTTGTACAACAGCAAGCGTGTGCCACCAGCCGCACGCGATTGCTTGCACAGTTTCCCCGCTGCGCAGCGGCATGAATACTTCGGTGGGGCGATCACAATCGTTTGTCGAGCCAGTACCCAACTGCAGGTGTGAAGATGGAACCTGTGCGTCAAGCCGTGAAGGTTCTACAGAGCACCAAGCTGCACAACTTTGACCATGTGCTCTGTCAATGAGATTGGCATCGTACCTGTCCATATTTGTTCCATCCCCAGCAATACACGCGTCTAGTATCTGCAGCGAAACAACAAATGAAAGCAGGCCATGAACAAGTTGCTGTCTGCATACGAGGGCTCAGACTCGAGTAGCAGACAAGTCCCAGCATGTCTGCAAGCTCTGCAGAGATTGTGCAATCAACACATCCATGGAAAGTGCACTAGACCTGTGAGAGCTGCTGTGTGTCGAGCGCCGCAGTGTATGCTACGCACTCCATCATCGCCGGCAGGGGGGCGGTGTCTCACCTCCTTGGGCAAGACCTGCTCCTCGCAATTATACAACAGATTGTATAGCAGCCAGCTGCCAAGACAGTAGATCAGCTGCTTACTTTGCTCTCTGGTTGCTGCAGAAAATTGGCACCACTGCCAATCATGATAGGCTGAGGTGCCGATTTCGGGTTGCTTGACGTAGCCGCCCCCAGCGCATAGTGCCAGATGTCAACTGTGCCGCATGATCACACACCTCCGCAAGGTCACCACCAGTGCCCAGCTGGCCAAATTGATTGCCGCCCCAGGCATACGCCTCGCCAGCCTCTGTGCAACAGGTGGTGTGCCAGAGCCCAGCAGCGACAGCCGTCACTCTCACGCCGCCAAGAGCCGTCACCTGTCGAGGCCGTGGTTCGTCTTCCAGGGTGCCGTGTCCACACTGCGGCCAAGTTGTAGGGGCACAGCCGCTGTCAGCGGTGTCACTTGGATTGCACCAGATATTCCGGACAACTCTGCGCAAGAAGACACAATTTGCAAAGGGATCGTCCACCCACGCCATGAGCACCAACATGATTTCTCATAAGGCGCGACAGATGTCGGTATGAGCATGCGCTCCTCCTGCCTTTTACCTGCCCATACAGTCCCCAGCCAAAGGTTACTACTTCGCCTTCCTCTGCGCTGCGCAGGCAGACAGTGGTGGCAGTCAAGTGAAAGTCTGCTCCGGCTTGCAGCTACTGAGCAAGCCCCGCAACGCATGCCAGTGACAGGGCCGGCGATTCTGTTGTGAACACTCACCAGTCAGTGCAACGCTGTGGCGACTGCCGCAGGCCACTGCCGACAGGCGGGCTGCGTGCCTAACACCCAGCTGGCACGAGATCAGCTGTGGATCACGAAAGGTCGCAGCATCCGGCCCAAGGCCCAGCTGGCCTTGGGCATTAGTCCCCCAGCCAAACAGGTCGCCACCGTCTGCTCAGTGACACAATATTGCCGCGAGTTGGTCCACAGCAGACACACGTTTTCGTACACCGATCGGAATCCCAACTCAACAGCATCATAAGCAGTATCATCATAATCATGTCCATCTGCACTCACGTTGGCCGATCCCTCGGATTATCACAAGCAGGCAAGCTGCTGCAACAACTCACATGCTGCTAAGAGAAGGACATCATAATCTCATCATATGATTGCCATGGGCAGTGCGTGAACCTGTGACAGCAAGAGCGTGGCGCTCCCCAGCAGCAATGGTCGTCAGCCTGAGCGCCCATGGGAAAGAAACGTGCCTCACGGTGTGCCCTCGGCTCGGATGACCAGCACTGTTTGACTTTGCACCCCCTGGCTCATTGTTGTCACCATCCTCGCAGCCGAGGAATGGGCCACTCCAGCCCCAGGCGAAGACATCGCCTGACTCTACAGCATCCCGAGGTCGTAGAGCACCTCAGATAGCGGAGTCGAAGGGTGGCGGAACCACCTAGCCGTCAGCGGCCAAGTTGCGCTGAACGCTGAGCATGCTCAGGCCTATCAAGCAAGGCGACCTTACAGCCGGCCGGAGCCCAAGTGGGGCTGTCAAGGTGTCCCCTCTCTGAGGCTCGCAGAAGGGCGCACCTGTGACCGCGAAGCAGTGCGCTGGTGCAGCTGCCGCTGACACAACGGCAGTGGCGCAGCCAAGCTCGACGGGCACTGGTGGCCGCTCCTGCAGCAGGCCGTTTTGTGTGAGATGAGAGGGGGCAGAGTTGCCTGCCAAGGACGCCGAAGCGCGGGATTTGCCGGCATGCCGTGGTAGCACGCTGGCCGGCGCTAGCTCAAGTCGTCCTCAGCTCAGGGGCTCAATTTTCAGCTCGCGAAATGGGTTGCGGAGCTACGGTGTGGACCTGCGTCGGCGAGTGCAGGCGGCCGAGCTGGCCGTGGTCGTTGGCGAGCCCCCAGGCGAGGAGCTGGCCAGATCCTGCAGCGCCTCCAACGCGACAACGGCAAAGGTGGCCTTAATGGTGGCGCCTTCACGCTGGCTGCAGCAGCGCCGGAGAAGGCGCGAGGGCGTGCCAATGCGAGGCTGACCGGCGATGGCGAGCGCGAAGCCGCTGCCGCCGGCGCACGGCTGCGCCCAGCCGCCGCCCGGCGGCGCTGCCACCTCCACCGGCTCCGCAGCGCCGGGTCCGGCGCCGCCGAAGAAGCCCCAGGCCAGGAGGCGCCCGCCGCCGCCGCCGCCGCCCATGGCGCAGACGAGGTAGCGAGAGAAGGGCCACTGAAGCCGACGGCTGCCAACGTAAGCCAACACGTTGTCCAGGCAAGAAGGGAGAAGAACGAACGAGCTGCCCCTTCCCAGCGTCGCGGACCAGACGGTCGAGGACCCACTTGGAGGAGCCACCCCAGCAACACCGCTCCTTCCCAAGGCCGCCCCTCCCCCCGGCACCACCTCGTGGCCAAGCCGCCATAGCCCCCCCCCCGATCGCCGCCAAGGCCCGCGCCGCCGAGCTCGCTGCGTGCGCGCGGCGCGCGATCTCCCCGCCGCGCCGTTGCGCAGCCGCCCGAAGCGCGGCTCCTCGGCGACCAGGGGCTGCCGTCCCATCAGGAACCTCTTGGGGCTTGCCCGCGGACCCCCCGCCTGACCGACAGCAGGCCACGGCGTTCTGGTGCGGCGGCGAGCCCGCGGGCCGTCCTGGCCGTGCACGGGGGGCCGCTGCGAGGCGCGGCCGCCGCCCATGGGCATGGACCTGGACGGCTGGATCGAGAAGGTGCGGCGCTGCAAGTACCTGCTGGAGGACGAGCTCAAGCAGCTCTGCGAATACGTGAGACCCCGCCGAAGTCCCCGTCACGTCCCGCAGTTCCCATGCTCCTCACCCGCGCGGCGCTTCTACTGCACTCCTTCGACGCCAGCTCGCTCGAGAACGACATGCAAGGCGATGTATCGCACTTTGATGGACATGGGCAGCGTAGTATGGATCAAGAGCTGTTTAGCACACAACTTGAAGGCGACCGAGTCGAGAGCGAGCGCGTGCGAAGCCTCGGGACAGGCTTGCAGAAGCCGCTGAGAGAGGCGTCAACTGCGGCGGCTGCTGCCAGCATCTCATTCGTGTTGCACGGTGGCAAGGGGCAAGCAGGTCAAGGATATCTTGGTGGAGGAGTCCAATGTGCAGCCGGTCAATAGTCCCGTCACGGTCTGCGGCGACATCCATGGCCAGTTCCACGACCTCATGAAGCTCTTCCAGACTGGTGGCCAGGTTCCAGACACCAACTACATTTTCATGGTCAGCCATGGCCCTTGTCTTCCCAACCCTGCTAGAACGCTTGCCCATTTCATGGAGCTTATGACCTTCACTGATTTCTACTGCAGCTCCAGGCTCAAGGCTCTGAGTCTGTCAAGGATGTAGGGCTCAACGTTCTAAATAGGGGTACAGGTTTGGGGTTTATGGCTACATAGGTTTCATGTGGTGCCTCGTACATCGTGTGTTGGCACAGCTGCCAAGGGAAGAACAATGGTTGGACTTCTGACAATGGCCCTGGCAACCTGACTGGCACCTTGGACGTGCCTGATGAGATGGCAGGGAGACTTTGTAGATCGTGGTTACAACAGTTTGGAGGTCTTCAGTATCCTTCTGCTTCTGAAAGCAAGGTGAGTCGCAGACCTGACAGTACTGGCTTGGGCCGCAATCTTTTCGACCAGGTCTTGCAATCTCTTGAATAAGTCAGGCCAGCAAACAAGTCAAGCATCTCTCTCGAGTACTGCTTCTTTGACGCACTCTGTCGACCAGGTCAGAATCATGAAGGCCAAGTTCACAAGTTTGCAAAGCTTGGGGAACTCAATGGGAAATGCACGTGCTTTTGCAGATATCCTGCTCATATGACGTTGCTGAGAGGCAATCACGAGAGCAGACAGATCACACAGGTCAGTCGCCTTCCATAGGAAGGCTAGAAAGGGTTCTTGGAACACTATGCTCGTTGGGTGGTCTTGACTGCTAGCCTCACATGTCACTGTTATGTCTATCTTCGCCAGGTTTATGGCTTTTATGACGAGTGCCAAAGGAAGTACGGCAACGCAAATGCTTGGAGATACTGCACTGATGTCTTTGACTACCTCACAGTGTCGGCCCTAATAGATGGTCGGGTAAGTGGCTCTTTACTTGCTACCAACTGCAACTTTTGTGCTTATTGAAGGCGTGCTTGCTCAGCTAATGGTGGCTTGTATGGTCTATTTCATTTGCAGGTACTGTGTGTACATGGAGGCCTATCTCCAGATCTTCGAACTTTAGATCAGGTACTTAAAGTGGCCGATATGTAAGTCAGGAAGACCAAAATCAATAGTTGGCTCTCCTGCTGCTGAATTTGTGCGCGTAGTGATCATTGCATCCACTTTACTTTTGTCGTTCGCTATTTCCTCTCTCTCTGACATGCTGTCATGCGTACATCGTACAGGCTTGCCTTTGTTGTGTTGGTACTCTAGAGCTTGATATGTCTTCTACACATTTGTCTCTGTGCAGATCAGGGTTATTGAACGACAATGCGAGATTCCTCACGAGGGGCCCTTCTGTGGTATGTCCTTCTTTCTGGTTCCTGGTTGGCTTTTCAAACGTGTTCAGCAAGTTGGCCTCAAGGCTAGTTTGACTCCAGAAGCTGTGTGGTGATGGTGAAGCTCACTGTATGGACATGAGGCATGCTGCAGACTTGATGTGGAGTGACCCAGAGGACATAGAAACGTGGGGTGTAAGCCCTCGAGGGGCTGGCTGGTTGTTTGGGGCTCGTGTCACGACCGAGGTGAGCGTACGTCAGGGACTTGCTCGGCTTGTTACAATTATCTGCATACCGTATGCTACTTGCAGAACGCCAGCTCATTTGTGTGCTGAATGGCTTGACTTGGCAGTTCAATCATGTCAACGGCTTGGAGCTAGTGTGCCGTGCTCACCAACTTGTGCAGGAGGGGTTGAAGTACATGTTCCCGGACCAGTCTTTAGTGACAGTACGCCCTTCTTGCGAAGCTGCACACTGCAGATGCGCGGTTTTTACTTAAATCAAGTCAGAGGGATCTGAAAAGGGAAAGCTTAGCTCCAGTTGCTGCTGTGAAATTGTAAAGCATCTTTGCAATTCAATTACAGACTGCGCCCCTGATACTTCATGGTTCATGTGGAAATTGGCAGGTATGGTCGGCCCCTAACTACTGCTATCGATGTGGGAATGTGGCTTCTATCCTAAGCTTCAATGATCAGATGGTAAGAATATGCGGGGGTGTGGGGGAACACTTTGAAACAGTGAGAAGATGCTTGACTATGACAATACATTGCAGAGCTTCTGGCTGTTGTGCCCACATCCTTGCTGCGGCTCTTTGTCTAAGAAGCACGGCATTTGCACATGAAACTCCTGTGAACAGCCCCGTACTGCTTGTCTGCATTCCAGGAGAGAGATGTCAAATACTTCCGGGAGACTGAGGAGAACACAACGATGATGGCCCCTCGTGCAGCTGTCCCTTACTTCTTGTAGCCCTTCAGTGCGACGCGTTGTCATTGCAGCGCGTCTAACGCATGTATTATACAGCTGCTAGCTCGAGCAGGCTTCCTTGGCCAGTGTACATGGTACCTTGAGCAAGAAACGTGTCTTCCATTGGCATCACAGCTGGGGTACAGATGATCGGATTATTTGGCGCTGGCATCAACTTATACAGCAAATCGATTAGGTTAATCTGAATTACTGGCTCAGGACGGAGCGTTATTGATAGAGCAACCAGATGTTGGGGTCGGTTGGTCGTGGGAGGGATAAGGACATAGGATTGGCTATTAGTTTGCTGCTCCGTCGTCAATTAGAAGCAGAGTTGCATGAGGAGTCGGGCTGGCCCCCAGGACAGGCTGATCCAGACGCTGCTCGCTTGGCTGACTGGTCAGCATAAGCTGGGACGGGAACTGGCGGTGTAGCCCTGACCTCGATTGACCAATATACCTAGGTATACCTTGCACCCCCAGCCGAGGGTGTCAGCCTGCCTGAGGGTAGCCTTGCAGCCACTGGGCTGTCCAAGCAACGGCTCTGTGAAATCTCCCTAAAATTTGTCTGGTCACTTTGGTGCTGGCATTTCACAGCATTTCACAGCCCTATAGCCATAACCTACTTGCAGAGGATAAGTTTGGCTGTGAAAGGCCAGCCCAGCAAAGAAAGGACGAGGTCCGAAGGGTCGGACTCGCTAAACTGCACTGCTGCGCAAGTGGCTGTGCAGTCTGGGTGCTTAACAGACCTAAGTCAGCAGCAGCAAGTCACAATAGCTTGCAGCTGGGCAAGTGTGACCATGGCAAAGCCCAGAAGCAGCAACCAAAGCGCGCCCTGCCCGCGAGTGCGCTGCAAAAGAAGAAGCAGCTCTTTGAGTGTAAGGCAATGGCTGAGAGAGGCCAGCCCATGCGAATGTACAGGATCACAAGGGCCGCAAGGCGCAAGCAGCACAAGACTGCTATCCGTGGCTTCCGCGCGAGGGCGCTCAACATCGCCTCTGGTCGTCAGCGAAGTGTGCCGAGTTTCCCACCGGAGTGGCTGTCACCACCGGTCGAGCCCCAGGCCGTCAGCGTCAGGGGCGTCAGGGTGGTTTCCCCCGGCCAGGTCAGCGGCGCCCCGTGGCAGGGTGACCCGCACGCCCCCCGCACTCCCACCAGCGCCATGGCGGCGGCGGCGGCGGCGNGCGGCGCGGCAGCGGCCACCGGGCGGCGCCGCTCCCGCGCGCCGCTCAGCTGGCACAAGCCGTGAGTGGAAACAGAGCTGCAGTCGCCGCCGCCGCCGCCGCCGCCGCTGCTGCGGCCAGCTCGCCTCCCGGCCGTGAGCTTGACCACCTTGACGGTGTCACCTGCGGCTGGCTGCAGGCCGAGTAGGCGGCTGCCAAGGCTGCAGAGCGCGCAGCCGGTTGGCGTCCGCCTCAGTCACGGCTCTGGACACGCCTCCGGCGTCGGCGGCAGCGGCCTCCCTGTAACAGCGGCGGCGGCGGAGGCGGCGGCGGCGGCGGCGGCCGAAGCTGCCGGGCCTGCGGCCTCCGCGCTGGACATCGTGCTGCCTGCGGAGGATTTCCGGCGGGCTGCGCTCGTCTCGTCACGAGACCAGGTCGGGCGCTTCAGTGCAGCACGGCCGGTGTGACTCCGCCATCTGACATCTCAGTGGCTCGCTCTCGTAGCAGCAGGCTGAGCGTCAGCTCGGCTCGTGGCCGCTGCCGCAGTATGAGGCCATGTACCAGCAGTCTGTGGAGGACCCCGACAGCTTCTGGGCGGACATCGCCAATAGCTTCCATTGGCACAAGCCCTTTCCAGTCGCCGAGGGCGGCCTTGTCCACTCCGAGAACCTGGACGTGCGCAAGGGCCCCATTCACATTGAGGTGCTGGCAGCATCATGCCCCGCTTCTTGTGTCGATTGTCAAGCCTGGCCTCACAGTACTGGCGTACTGTTGCAGACTGTCATCAGCTTACTACTTATCAGTCATCTGTGTACTGAAAGTCCTGTGCCCCCGGCACTACTCGGCATGCGCCCGCCGGCCAGTGGTTCAAAGGCGGCACGACCAACATCTGCTACAATGCAGTGGACCGGCACGTGGCGGAGGGCCGAGGCGATAGGCCTGCGATCCTGTGGGAGGGCAATGAGCCACAGCACAGCTCCCAGCTGACCTTCGGCGAGCTGAAAGCCCGCGTGTGTCAGGTCTGCTCTTGCGATGCACCGGGCGTCCAAGGCCTCTCTTGTCGATGGTGCAGCTACTTGAAGACTGAGGTTATGACGCCCGCTTGGCGCAGCTGGCGAACTTCCTGCGAGAGCGAGGGGTGGCACGGGGCGACAGCGTGGCCATCTACATGCCGATGCTGCCCGAGCTGCCCATTGCCATGCTCGCCTGTGCCCGCATCGGGGCTGTCCACTCGGTGCGCACCCACTCGCCAAGAGGCTGCTGCATTGCCCGGAATAATTGTATCTTGTACACTCTGTTGATGGGGCTGCTGCAAGCATCGCAGGTGGTCTTTGGGGGCTTCTCTGCAGAGGCCCTGGCCCAGCGCATCCTGGACAGTAGACCGAGTGTGGTTCTGACAGCCAGCGGCGTCATGCGGGGGACCAAGCTCATCAAGCTCAAGGCCATCGTTGATCAGGCGCTGGAATTGTGCAACACTCAGGCCTTCCGACCAGGTGCAGGGCTGGTTCGGCCCGGCACCTGACTGGCCCTTGCTCTCTGCGTGCTGCTGAGGTGCTGAGGGCACAGGTTTGTCACGTGCAGAGACCTGCCTGGTGCTGGAGAACGCGACTGCGCTGGCCAAGGACCAGACGCCCTTCACGCCTGGCCGCGATGTCTGGTGGCAGGTGATAAGAGTTGCATGTCTTGAGTGATCCTCTAATACTTTTGTGGCCTTCTCGTCCATCATGCCATCTGTGATGTGCATGTCATGCCTTGAAATTTTGCTGTCGCTGTATTCAACGCAGACCTAGTTCTTCTCAGCAGGAGGAGGTGAGGACGCAGAGCGAGGCCAGCCCCGTGGAGTGGGTGGACGCTGAGCACCCCCTGTTCCTGCTCTACACTTCTGGCTCGACCGGCAAGCCCAAGGTGAGCGACCGCAGCAGCAGCTGCTGCTTCCCAGCTATCTTGAACCAACATTTCCCTCAATCTGACAAAACAGATGGTTGCCTTTTGTGTAGGGCGTCGTCCACACCACGGGCGGCTACATGGTCTACACGGCCACCACTTTCAAGCACTCCTTTGACTACCGCGAAGGAGATGTCTACTGGTCTTGCCACTCACCTAGATGGGCTCAGGCTCCCAGTATCCTGAAGGCTATGGTTACATGAGCCAACAGAAGGTTGCTCACTGTGGCAGGTGCACTGCAGACTGTGGCTGGATCACCGGGCACAGCTACCTGACATACGGGCCGCTCCTGAATGGTGCATCCGTTGTTGTCTTTGAAGGGGTGAGGCTTGCTCTACTACCCAATGCAATGATATGCAAATGATAGTCAGTCCTTCTTGCACCATTGTCATCCGTGCATCTTGGGGTGCTCTGAAGGAGTCCTGATAGGAGAATTGAGCTGACCAGCTTGCTCACTGCAGGTCCCCAACTACCCGGACGCGGGCCGCTGCTGGCAGGTGGTAGACAAGTACAAGGTGTCCATCTTCTACACTGCTCCCACGGCCATCCGAGCCCTGCAACGCGATGGGGATCAGGTAATTGAAGTCGAGCTTTGCCTCCTGTCAGCAAGAGTGGCAGTGGCACTCATGCCGCGTGCATGGGCCAGTCTTCATCATACTTGTTTGTACCTGGTGGTGCAGTATGTGACGCAGCACTCTCGGCAGAGCTTGCGAGTCCTAGGGACGGTGGGAGAGCCCATAAATCCAAGCGCCTGGAGGTGCGGTGAAACCTTACAATGCCCCTGGACTCAGTGTGCCTGATGTAAGTGCACCGCCGTGTCAGTTGGCGTGTCTTTGCTGTCCTGAGGCCAAAGTTTGTGGCTCCAAGGCAGGTGGTATTATGATGTGGTCGGCGGGGGCCGCTGCCCGATCTCAGACACATGGTGGCAGACTGAGACTGGTGGCCACATGGTACTTGCAAGCTTCCTGTGTGGATCAACAGCATGCAGATGATGTGTACTTGTCCTTGAAAGCTGCACTTAAGATGACGTCATTGCCGCTCCCTTCTACGTCTGGACCTCTCGAACAGATAACACCGCTGCCAGGAGCATGGCCATTGAAACCCGGCTCCGCTACACTCCCATTCTTTGGGGTGCAGGTAGAATCACTCAGATACAAAAGCATGCATGCGCTCACCATCCTTTTCGTGGTTGCTTTGCGCAGAGCAATCATGCAGGGCTGTAGGAATGCATGGTCAAGTACACTGTGACAGTCTAAAGAGACCTGCCAAGAGCTTGCAGTGCTGGTCTTGAAAGTAGGTGCTCTTTCTGAATCCTCTCTTTTCTTGCCAAATTCCCGCTGGGTTTTTATCAGCCAACAATACTGGACGAAAATGGCAAGGAGCTAAATGGGGAAGCCAGCGGCTACCTTTGTATCAAGGCCTCCTGGCCAGGCGCCTTCAGGACGTTATACAAGGATCACGACCGCTACGAGGCCGCGTACTTCTCCACCTTTCGGTCGTTCTACTTCTCCGGCGATGGCTGCCGCAGGTCTGCGATACTGCTGCTTTCTTGCAGGAAGATTGCTTGTCAAATAGCAGTGCTTCCAACTTGGAGAGGCATGACTACAACAATTCTGACATCTTGACGTGATTGTGTGCAGGGATGCTGACGGGTACTTTTGGTTAACGGGCCGTGTGGATGATGTCATCAATGTGAGCGGGCATCGCATTGGCACAGCGGAGGTGGAGTCGGCCCTTGTTTCACACCACCTGTGTACGGAGTCAGCGGTGGTTCCCTTTGATCACGAGGTATGACCATAATCTTTTCTACATGAGCATGTTAACTTGAAAAGGGGGAGCGGTCATGCTAAACGTGAGACACTGTGGATTCCAGATAAAAGGACAAGGCATCCATGCATTTGTGATTCTGCAAGAGGGAGCCCAATTTAGCGAGGATATCAGGCGTGAGCTTATATCTGCTGTAAGGAATCAGGTATCTTGGCTCCACTACACCTTGAAAGCTTCTCTGCTGGAGCCACGTGTTGTGATGATGGCATTGGTGCCATGAGGCTTGACTATAGGGCACTGATGAACCAGTACTGGTGTTGCAGATAGGAGCGTTCGCTGCGCCGGACCGTGTCCAGTTAGCACCAGGATTGCCAAAAACACGCTCTGGCAAGATCATGCGCCGAATATTGCGCAAGATTGCAGCTGGAGAGTCTGCTGAGTCACTTGGAGACACCACCACCTTGGCTGACCCCTCTGTAGTGAATCAGCTGTTGGATTCTCGACCATGACTAGCCAGTTGTTTCTCTTTGGTAGCAGTGCAGAAGTGTCCAGCAAAAGTACAAAAGCAGTGACTATCTCCGTGGACCCTCAAGTGCTTACCACACTCCGCACAAATCTTCCTTAATATGGTGTGAGCAACTCGCAGTCTTGATAGCCAGGGCATGTGCTTTATGCTGAACTAGCATGGTAAGCTCTAGGCAAACAATTGTGTCAAGCCTGCTCGCTGCTTGCAGAGCAGATCTTGTCGAAGCGTATCGTCAATGCAAACGTTTCCTTGTGAGAGAATAGTGGATGGCGGGAAGTAGGGGGGCCAAAAGTCACAACTTCATAGGGTATGCCATGTGCTGTTAGCTGGTCGCTGGACGTTGCTGGCTGTTGAGGGCAAGATGCAGGTGCAAGGAAGCTGTGGGCCAGTCCAGGGCAGGGGCAGCCTGGGGCCGGAGTGTCAAGGTTGGTTTGCTTAGCAAGAGCATTGTTATGCTGCGCGGATTCAAGAGCAATAATTCGTGGAGAATACAATCTGCATCCCAGTGTGCAGTAACCACAAGGGTGGCATAGTGTCTGTTGACTCCAGTTACACCTTTTGGATGAACCACGGCTTGCAGACTGCACACTGAAGGACCATAGCTGATCTTCTACTCATGGGTTGAGGGAAGTTGCAGGTCCCAAGCATCCGAACATGAGACTATCACACTTACGGTGGTGTTATGAACCTATATCTAAATCTCATGCTCGCAAGTCTGTAATTCAACATAGCTTGCATGCTTTGAGTACAGAGGTGCTGAGTCCTTGCGCAAGGTCTGGACTAATTTTGTCAAGGAAAGGTCTGGCTGTTTGCTCAGTAGGCTACAGAAGGATCATCATGAGTTGGCAGATAGCATGTGGAACCTGGCCACTGCTGATATGCAGCCGACGATACTTTGGACCGCGTGTGGGCTTTGACGTTGCACTGACAGACCAGTGAGTTCTGCATGCTGTACGAAACGCCGCGCGCTAACAAAGACCGGTAGACCTCGAGTACTCCATCACAGATCGTTTAGCAACTTGACGTTAGGCATCCTCGATAAATTGTTCCTGCAGTGAGCCTCGAGTGGTGTAAACTGTGTGGGCTTTGCTAGCCTCGCAAGCACCCACAACAGGTCCCAGCGGCTTGGAGTGCAGAAGGGAGTGGCCACAGAGCTTGGCGACCGCTTCCCATCTTTGCCCGCACATAGTACTAGCATCTATGGCTCAATACGCCCCTCTGGAGGATGCTACAGGCGAGGCTTGGTCATTCCTTTTGCAGTATGATCGACTGAAAGGTGACAATGTCCCTCACCACAGACCTATCACTCAGCTCGTCCGAAGAGACACCCTCGGCAGCCAGAAGAATGTGCTCGCCCAGAGAGAAGAGTGGCTGGCAGAGCCAGCCCAAAAAGAATGGACAAGATCCCAAGCCAAAGAAAGAGGAGCCAGAAACCTTGACCTTCAGATTCACGTCGTCTCTTCTTGGTCTGCATGCAGCTCCCTCCCACGTCAGGGAGTTGCTGCTAACAGGTCTTCTCTTTTGCTCGCAGCCTTTAGCCCCTTCTATACTAAGCTCTCTACCTTTATCTGCAGCAGCTTCGCCTTGGCTCCTTCAAGTGCCTGGCTCCTACCACAGTGTAGGGTGCACGGATGTCTCTCAAGATCTCTGACAGAAGAAGCTGATCACTCACTGCAGCGTAGCCTCAGGAAGCAGTGTCTTTGAGCTATCACCCGCACATATTTCGCTTAGATAGAATCTGATCAAAGCGTAGCGTTTGACAGTGTTTGCATGCTGGCCGCTCACCACGCCTGCAAGCTCCAACCACGGCTGCGCTTCGTCTCTCTCTGCTCGCCTCTCTCTGCACCTTGTTTCACATTTGTGAGCTGACAATCCATGCAGCTTCTTAGTGGAGCAGCGCATGAGCTGTAATGTGCAAACAACAGCTCAGCTGTGCTATCAAGACACATAAGGCTGAAAGCATGGATGCATTTATTCGAGTTATAATTTTGAGTTGTCCAACCCTCAACATGATCTCTCTGAAGGCATTTCGTGAGCCATTTTGTGAGTGAATCAAGGCACTCACTCGAACCTGTTTGCAGACGTGTCTATGCATTCCCAGACCCTATATCAGTTGACAATCAAGAGGAGCGGACTTCGTTCAACGGAGCATGGGCATTTCAGCTTACAGTTGGCATGCAGAAGCAAGCTAGTACTACTCTACGGCATTACAAGGTTTATATAAGGGGCTGGTCAAGGTTACAGCGCTAGCTCATAACATATACACCTACCAGATCTTCACTTCACAGAGGACAAAGCCAAGTCACCACATGGACACACGTCTTATACCCGTCTCCAGTGACTAGCCATGAACTGCTCAAGATCCGACCTTCATGGATGTCTTGTAGGGTTTATGTAAGCACAGGTACCCCCCGGCTATTGTAGTGAGAGATGTTGCTTTCGCATGTCAGCCTCGTACACCTTCTAAGCTGATATGGCCCATCTCCGTTTTGTGCTAGTCAACATACATAGCATGTCAGTGAACAAGTAAAGGGCAGGCAATGCTTCTGCAGATTGGAGCACACACAAATTGGGTAAGGTGTGCTATTGACTAATCAAGCGCAGTTGCTGAATTTCAGCTTCTTGTCCTAATGCAGAGTCATTGCAGTCACGAAGTCCAAGGGACTGCCTCATTCGCAGGATGTGCAAGGAGAAAGTGGATGTAGGAGTTCCTAAAAAGTGGTTGGCCATTGTGCAGATTATTTTCTCCACAGCGAGTTCTGCATGCATGCTACCCTCCAGTCCCGCCTGTACCCAAGACTCTGCATTCCAGAGAGAGTGCGTTCTATTCTCCAGCTTATATCTGCAGTGCCAACAGACATCCACCTACCAGTGAGAGGAGCTGCACTCTGTGAACTGCAATTTATGATCAATGTCGTTGCCAAGGTGCTAGGTGGTAAGCTAATGCATCAGCATGACAGTGGGCCCTTGTTATCAGCAGGGAGTCTTGCAATTGCTCAGAACAGCATGCAAATCTTCTCAGCTGTCAGGACTCTTTGGCTAAATCTGTGTCACAACGGGGATCTCAGAGAGTTGGTTGCTATGTAAGGAAAGTCATTCACCTAGGTGGTTCAGGAAGAGTCACAATAGTCAGCCCATGTCCTTTGTGAGAATACCTGGCTAACCTTGACTTCAATAGAGACACTGCAAATCAATGGCCAGGCACATGAGATCTTTCCACGGGGTTAGTCCACACAACAGAGCTATATCTGACCAATATTGATTGCTCATGAGCTGCCCACATTGAGCAAGTTTCTTGAAGCACAGCACTGCCAAGCTTGCATGGATGTGATCAAGCACTACAGCTCTCAGTCGGATTGTTGAGTGGATGTGACTGCTCAGGACCAACAATGTTGAGGAAGTGTGCTCACTCTCCAAAGGATGCGCGTTTGTTGCAACATATATAGTCGTCACACCCAGGGCTTGCACTTTCTAGTTGGAAGAGATCCAGCAAGCGCAATGCAACAAAAAGACGAGTGGTGAATGAGAACAATGATAAGGACAGCTTTCCTAATGTTCACAGCTCAGGGTTGTTTTAGAATTGCTGCAGCCATCTGCACACTTTGAAAAGAGTGAAAGCATGCAGCCATGATTGACTTGAAGAGCGGTGGACGCCACCAATAAATTGCCACGCACCCCCAGCTAGTGAGAGGACAGATCTACTTTCTTAGACAATAACGAGTAGCCGAAATTAGCGAGATGTATTTAGCAAACCTCATTCAAATATTCAGCAATCTCGGCAATGGAGCGGTAACACCAGGCTTTATTCCCGCGTGAACAAAATCGCTGTGCACGGTAAAAGTCTCCACGCCGTATGTGAACAGCTATAAATTGTCGACCTGCAAACAACCAGATGGTAAAATGTATTGTAAACCTTTGCTTGATTGACCTGGAGATAGTTGTGGAGAGAAAGGAGACGCAGGGCACCTGGGAGGCCTCCTATGATCGTCAAGGCAGTAGAAGACGAACAGGTTCACCTCCTATCCTTGTTATGTGAGCATGCTTGTGTGATCACGGAATGTACTTAGCAGGCCTGTCCCTAAGTAGAATATATCTGAGCCGAGGTGGACATGATCAGATCGCGGGAGAAGAGTCGCAACTCACCTAAGAACATTCTCACCAAAATTTTGGCCATGTCAATGATGGCCTGGTGCGGGCGCACAGGGAGCATGCATGAGCGGCGAAAGGGGCCATACGGCCGAGCATTGTAGAGACCGTCTTTGACTGAGAATCCAAAGAGATCCCCCAAGCACAGCAATTGGGCCTCGGAAGCACCAAAAGTGGACTTAAACTGAGATGCAGTCAACTTCCTGCGTGTGATTGCCTTGCTGCCATCGGGTGGCCATACGAGATCCGGTCGTCCATGGGCAACGTCAGGTAATAAAGTGCAGTCGTGGGTATTCTGCCAAGGCCACGCCCACTTTGATGGCTAAGAAGTAGCATACTCATTAGTTTGCAAATGTGTAAGCAATCTTGTTGCTGACTTACTCTACTACAACTTGCGCAAGAGCAGAGCCTGTATGTGCATAATGTCCCAATATCTGTGACTGTGCATAAGGACACTGGTTGTGCTGGTCAATTTAGATGCCTGGTCCAATCAGGTTGTGCTTTTTCTGCCTTACCTTCAGGCACGTCACTTCGTGAATTGTAACAGTGCCATCCGGCTCCGGATGGCGAGCCTTGTATTCATCCATACTGATCACAGTATCCTTGCCGAAACATGCTTCACTGTGTTCCACATCCCAAAATACATCCCAACTCCAATTCCACTTTCCGTGGACCATGACTGTTTTCCTGCAATCAGCACCGGAACGAGGCAAGGGGTCCTTGTAATCCATTCAGCATCTTGTCTTTGACCATGCCTGAGGAATATAAGACCCTTGAATACAGCTCTTTGCACCTGAGAGGACTGGCTGGACTCCAAGTACACACAGTTACTTACAAGCCTGTCCCGACAGATCCGGGCACGGAAGCAAGTCAATCTTCAACATTGCTAGGCGAGGACAGACGTGGAGTCAAGCAGCAGCTGCACCTGTCCACGACCAAGGTACGGTTGAGGAGTCCAGCGGCAATGAGTTGACTCTCCATGCAGTCAATCTGGTTGCTGACTTCGCCAAAATAGCATGTCGCCAGCAGATACCTTCCAGGCTTCACGAAGTCGCAAGATGGACTAGATCAGAATCCTACGGCTAGCATTCCTGTCTTGTGTCCAGGACTGCATCTGCAAAAGCGGGCATAGATTCAATCTAACATGTTAAATAAATTGCAAGCTCTTGCCAGCTTGTTGATATGATGCCATGAGACCAGGTCCGTCAAGGCCCGCAAGTGGAGTTGCTGTGTGGCACAACAAGTGTTGCAGCAATCTCTGTGACAAGTGGCTATCTCATGCGCACTTTTAAGTAGATTTCTCTCAAGAACAGGCGGCTCAAGGGGGTCTTGTGCATCTTACGGAGGGAATCCAGGGCACTTCCTCCTCGGGCCTCAGTACCCTTTGCGGCATGCTGCTTCGCAGGACTGCAAAGGGACAGTTTCTGTAGATGTGCTTATTGACCATCTCTGCCATGCTCCTCCTGTCCAGGTGCTCCTGTGGCCCATCAATATGCTGCACTGCCTGTGTGATAGTATGACCAGCTTCCCCTTCGTGTTGAAGTCTGTCAACGCAAAGTGGAGAGGCTGCAGGCTGTCAGGATGCACACTCGCTGCTGGAACACGACTGACCAAACCAACAGTGGGGACAGACAGGGCAAACAACAGCCGGACCATGACTGTGCCGAGAGGTGTAAAGTCAGGCTGCACTTCTTGGAGCCAGCCTGGCTCAGGCTTGCAGCCTGACGGCAGTCCTCCCACGTGACTTTTGGCACTACAGTCAAGGAGGCCTGGGAGGTCTCCGCGTTCACTTTTGGAGACGGTCACGATAAACCACGAGCTGGCAAGAAGCCATCTCTTGCTGGGCACTACGTTGCGCCTGGACCGTGGCCTTTGTGACTGTGGAGACATGACCTTGACAATTGTGCGAGCAAGCTAAGTCTCGCACACCTCAGGGACCACCTGGCCGAGCTTGAGCAGGTGCTTCAGCCACCTTTAGGAGTGTGCTGGCGCTCTGCGTCGACTCGCACCGACAAGGCATCAGTACACGAGCTCCAGGCAACACTCACCGCATCGGGGGCCTCGGCGTCGACGAGTCTGGTGCGGCCGCCGGGGACTCGGGGAGGCAGCAGGTGAAGAGCAGCGCCAGCGTGGCCGCCGACGACCAGCAGCGAGCTCCTGCGGCCGTGCGGGGAAGGGAGCGAGGCCACGCCGCCGAGCGCCTGCCGCTGCATCCAGGAGTCGGAGGGATGCTGGCCTCCGCCATGGCCGCGACTCCGGCACATCACGTAGGCGCAGCTCGGGGCCTGCCGGCCGCCTCCATCCGCGCTTGCTGGTGGATGGCGGTGGCGCAGGGCCCCGGAGCGGCAGCGACGGTCGCCGGCCGCGAGAGNTGAGTTGAGCGCCAGAGGGAGGTGACGGTGGGGCGGCGCGGCCGGCACGGCCGGCGGGCCCGGGGCCCACTGGCGCGGCCGTGGGCGCGGGCCGTCTTTTTTGCGTGTACTTGTGCGGAAAGCAAACCCACAAGCGGCCGAGTACAACGGCAAGCACGTCTGGGCACGTACATTCATCACCATCACCCCGCTGCAACTCGGCCCTGCTCATCAGCCATAGAAGAAGTGGCACTCCCAGTGGGGCAAAGGGCTGCGACAAGCCAGCCCGGAAAGAATCGACAAAAGGTTTGGAGGGGCCTACAAGCGATCAGCAGCTACAAAGGGGGCCTGAAGATGCTCTGGCAGTACAGCCATTCGGTCAGCCAACATGGAGAGTGGTCGAGAGAGAACAGCGCGGCCGAATTGACTGGTGGCTGGGAGAAGCCAGCCCGAAATGAAGAAGGCTCGCCCATAGAGAAAGAGGGGCTGGCAAAGCCAGCCCAAAAGGAATGGACAAGGTCAAGAGGAGCCGAATGGCGCAGAAAGCAGGGGACTAAGTGCTAAAGAGAGAGAAGAGCCGCGCGGTGCGCAAAAGACGAGTGGGTCGACACTTCAAGCCCAGTACATTGTTCACGCATCACAGGCACCACCCCCTGCGAAGCGCGTACGGCCTGGCGGCCATCCACGCTGCCCCAGGTCGGCCCGCCTCTGCCCGGACCCCCAGGCAGGTGCCTGCCACAGCACTGCCGCCCATGCCATGCCGCCCCTCCCCGGTGCCACTGCCCCCACTCATGTTGTGCTCAACAGGGAATAGTGAGCAACCCAGGGCCACTTGAGTCGCTGTGTGCTTCAGCTCTTTCTGTCAATGTGGAAGAGCTGTTTCTCCCTTATCTGGCCCCTTCGAACCATGTCTTCCTTTCTTCTCTGGGCTAGCCAAACACAGCCATCGCCCCTCTACTAGTCTCACTCTCTCTCTTAGGTGACGTACATTTGTCAATGTGCTTGCCTTTGTACTTGACCACACATGGCCTCCCATATCTTAACACACACGCATCATCTCTCTCTCTCTCTCTCTCTCTCTCTCTCTCTCTCTCTCTCTCTCTCTCTCNCTCTCTCTCTCTCTCTCTCTCTCTCTCTCTCTCTCTCTCTCTCTCTCTCTCTCTCTCTCTCTCTCTCTCTCTCTCTCTCTCTCTCTCTCCCTCCCTCCAATCCTTCTGTCATTTCTTTTCGGGCTGACTGTTCACAGCTGTACGTAGATCTGAGCTGCACGTAGATCTAAGCTGCTCGCACTACCGCGTCAAGCTGCAGCCTGGTACTCCGGGTTGGTCAGAAAAGAACAAGGCATGCTCCGGAAGGGTGTCGAGGGAGTCAATGACCCCGCTGCAAGAAAAGAAAACAAGGGGTTAGGTTGAAGTAAGCTGAGCCTATGGCCCCTCTGAATACGCGCAACATTCGTGATGGCGAGGCAAGGGCTGTGACCATGTCCAGGAAGGCCCCGTCTCCTGAACTTGCAAATTCTGCAGATGCATTCAGGACAGATTTTTGCGGGCCACCCGACACTTCGACCCACTGCTTACAAGGTCCTTACTGACGCAACCACCCAAGCACAGCCTCGCGCTGAAACCCACTCTCCGCCGTGAAATGAATGAATATTCCACACAAGCAATGTGACTTGGGGAAGTCCCTTTTCCTCTCCTAAGTGTATAGATGTCATAGTTTGCTGGAAATGAAAGTCTGGGTCTCCTCTAAAACTCGTCCACCACTTTCTGGACTGGCCTTCAGCAGCCACAGCCGCCTCTTGGAAAGAGCACTTTCCTAATCTGCACAAGGAAGCACTGATTTGCATGCCAAGGAGTTTGGAGCTGCTGAGTCACCCCGACATTGGTGTCAACAGGCAGAATGTCAGGGCTTACTGCGCCTGCGCAGCATGTTGCCGGCAGCCGGTCTGACCTCAAGCTGTCATCTTTTGGCTGCTGAATCGGTGTCATTGTCAGGTCAGGGCTGCGCCGGCTTGACACTGTTCCTGCCCCAACCTTTGTGGCCATCCGTTGCAAACAATAGCTTTGCTGAGTGGTATGCGCATTCGTGTTGGAGCTTTTTCCTGAGCTTGTCCATCTTTTGGACTGCCGTTTCACAAACATCGCCTCCCTGTAGATGAGCTTTTCACTCGTGGAATACTCATTGGGGCCAAACTGCCTACGGCCCTTGCACCAATTGTGGAGAAGCTTGCTCGGACGCCACTTCGTAGCAGAAAGAAATTGCTCGCCCCACAGAGTGCAGGGGCTGGGAAAGGCCAGCCCAAAATGAAGGGTCGAGGTCCAAAGAGCCAGAAGGTGCTGGTAAAAGCAACAGCGCTGGTAAAAGAAACCAAACAGCTAGACACGAGACGATCGCTGTGAGCCCGTGTCAGAAAGAAGACGCTTCAGGAGAGGGCGGTGGCTGGGAGAGGCCAGCCCATAAAAGGGAAAACGCTAAAACACACGCGGAATCAAATAGCTACGAAACACTCAGTTACCCCTACTGAGCAGCCACAGGTCGGAGAAACTAGTCTCCTGGTAGCGGGTCACCTGGCTAGGGCCAGAGGCTGCAGCGAGGGCACGACCGGCACGAAGATGCAGCGCGTGAGCCATGGACCGCTGCAGCGAGACGACCAAGCGCATGCGATACACCTGCGCTAGCGAGCCTGCTGCATGGAAATCCACCGGCTCCCCGAGGCTGCGGCGGCAGATAGCGATGCGTGAGAGCTTGTGGAGCAGCTCGAGCCACCGAGCGCCTAACGCACCGTGGGTGTCAGCTCCGCTCGTCTGGACGATGTCCAATTACCCTGTGACGTTCTCCCGAGCGGCCAACGCCTTCACGCAGGTCGCCAGGACATCGCCTTCTCCAGCTGTCGTCGTGGCGGTTTGCGCTGTGCGTGCACACCTGCTGCAAGCCTCTGTACGGCGGAGTTTGAAAGAAGGGTGTCTTCCAGAGGAGCAGGTCGGTATAGCAGGAGGCGGCAGGTGCCTAGCCTGCGAATCTTGTCTTTCCTGGCCCTTTGTCCTTCCATGATTAGAAAAGGCGCGCTGTGCGCGTGTCACGAGTCAGTTCTGTTTCGTGATTTTGCGGTTCCGGCACTTCCGGACCTTGTTCATTCGTTTTGGGCTGGCCTCTTACAGCCATCGCCTTACACTGAAGGGCTGTTCATCTGGCTGGCTTCTCATAGCCATTGCCTTTACTCGTACTTCTGAAATAGCTGACATATTGAAGGAATGCCTAACACAGCCAGCGACCCTTGTCTGTAGAGAATGTTTCGCTGTAGAGAATGGCCAAGCGGATTACTGACAAATGTACGCAACCTGCTGCGAAGTTGACCCGCTCAGTAACCACGAGTCAGCACATAGAGGTCGTTGACTGATGCCCGAATACCCGACGGCATCGACAAGCTCTTGTGCCTCCAGCTAAGGCTCGACCAGCTATCTGATGCAACACATGAGCCTGAGCTCGCTGCAGACAGACTGGTACTCGACGTCGCAAAAACGACAAGTAGGCTGCCGGCATGCCCGTCTGGGCTGGAAGCATATCCTCACGTCAAGCATATCCCAGACTTGCGGTATTCTCTATGGAAGCTAGGACCCATGCAACCGAAAGTGTCAATGGCGGCTGGTAGGAGGTGATCACTGCAGGGGTAGTCAAAGTAGTGTAGGAGCTTTCTCTGCTCTGCACGTCCCACTACGTGGCCAGCAATGTGAGTTGGTGCTGAAATCTTGTACGCCTCTGTCACAACCACATCAACCAAGGCCCGTGGGCCTCCGCCATTGTACACTCATAATGTCCAGGGTGCGACGGTGATGGCGTCCCTGAGAATCCGTGGAGATGGGCATTATATTGCTCACTTCCACAATATCACGGTAGCCGGCGTCGCGCATCAAGTCCGCCAGGGCGTCCCTGTACTTTGTTCATTCTTTTTTGGGCTGGCTTTTCCAGGCCCTATCCTCAATGGGCGCACCCTTTCGTCTGGTAGGAGATTATGCACGCCCACCACTTCAGGGCCTGTGGGACAAAGGGGGCCGGGGCTGTGAAAAGCCAGCCCAGAGAAACTGGTAAGGTCCGAAGGGCCAAAAAGCGCCAAAAATACCACGCTAGGCAAGAGATAGAGCCAATGGGAGCTTAGTAACCCCGACAGTAGCATAGAAGGGACTACAGATAGCGAGCTCCAATTTAGTAAGAAGTCTTCATACACGTACTTTGCCACGGGGGGCCGCGATGGCTGGTGATAGGCCAAGAGAAAGAGAGGAACAGCTCTTCCAATGTCCTATATACGGCAATGACCAGCCCAAAGGGAATGAACAAGGCCTGAAAGGGCCGGAAGGTGAGAGCGTGGATGGAGCGGGCAGGTTTAGCAGGAGAAGCTCTGCCAAGCTCTTCCGAAGGTGCGATGAGGTGAGAGTGTACACCCGGTCTAGCTGCAACCACGGGCTCGCAGACTGTGAAGACCATCCTATGGACAGACTCGGTTCCCTGGAATCCGTCCCACATTGTCCGCTGTACTTTACAAACTCGTGTTGTTTAGACCTACGTTGTCCACCCTGTTCAACCCTGTGCAGCGGCTCGCGCAACGAGCGTGTCTCGGCGGCAGGGGCAGCGGAGGGAGCAGCCAGAATCAGCTGCTGCGGGAATTCTGGCCTTTGTTTGATGCATCCGTCTGTCCAAGACGCAGCAATTCCAGACCTTTGCTTTGTATTTAGGAGAAAGGGCTCGCCCATTGAGGATATGGGCTGGAACAGCCAGCCCAAAAAAGAATGAACAAAGTACAAGAAGGGGGCTAGGCGAAGCACTAAGGAAGACAAGCACAATAAGAAGCTAAGCAGCTACAAAGCACTCAGTAACCCCTGCTGAGCAGTCGCAGGTCAGAGATGCTAGGCTGCTGGAAGGGGGTCCCCTGGCCAGAGCCAGAGGCGGCAGCGAGGGCGCGGCCGGCACGAAGGTGCAGCGCGCGTGCCATTGACCATTTAGGAGCTGGCCGTGCCGTGCCTGCTGCTTCTCATGCTACTGGCAGGCCGACTCCTTCCTTGTCGTGGCTTTGTGCCTTCCGGCCCTTTCAGACCTTTGCTCTGTAATGTAGTCCTTTTCTGGCTTCTCTTTCGTTGGCTTTGGACATTGTCCATTCTTTTTGGGCTGGCTTTGCCAGCCCCTCTTCTCTATGGGCGAGCACTTTCTTTGCGCTGGCTGTTCACAGCCACTGCCTTACGTTGAAAGAGCTATCTGTTTCCCCACTGCAAAATCATGCCGACTTGCGGCTGTTGACTAGGAGTTACTGAGTATTTATCAATTTTAGCCACCTGCTTTGCTGCAGAGTGGTGTTCGCTTTCTGATTCCTTTACACCTTCATCCTTAGGTCCAACTGCCTGGGCTGGCCTTCCGTATCGGAAATGGAGCCATGCTTGATTCACCTCATTTCGTGGCTTGAACGTTGGGAGGTTGAACTCCAAGACAATCAATGAGATACTAAGAAGCGGATTAGATATGGCGCACAAGCTTCTGTTGCTTTGCACCTGCCTCCACTATCCAGATGTACAAGTAGTAAAATTACATCTAAATTCATGTAGTCTGAAGCATTTTCGTTTGGCCCGACTTTCACATTCTCTGCATGGATTGTGTCCCTGTCATGCGACCGACCACTCCGTGCCCTTTCCCTCTCGTCACTCTCTTCATCCACTCCCCTCCCCTCTCTATTTCGAGCCCATATTCCTCATCTGCCCTCCTCAATCCACCCAACAGTTAGTCAACATCAGCGCTCAGCGCCTCCGTGTCTGTCAGTCTCGTACATTGTTCCGCCATATGTACGTTCCCTTGTCTGGTCTAGCCAATCACAGCCATCGCCCTCTACTGGAAGTCTTTCCCACACTCCATTCTGCCTCGAAGCTGGCGAAGCAGCCTGCGGCTGCTTAGCCGGGGTCACTGAGTGCTTCGTAGTTACTTGATTCCCTGTGTGCCTCGAGGACGACGGACGAGACTAGGGAGACGAGCAAGGGTCGCCTGGCCAACCCTCGATGTAAACGCTACTCGTTGGCGCAGGACAGGACGAGACGAGGTGATGGGGAATGCAGTGTGTGCTGAGCGATGGAGGGCCTGAGTGGCCGAGCACAAGGCAAGCACATTGACAGATTGTACATCACCTGCTGCTAAGAGACAGAAAGGCCTAAGCTAAGCTGAGCTGAGCTTAGAAGAAGAAGAGCTTAGGCTGACCCGGAGGGCGGGTGGGGTCATTGGTTTATGTTCCAAGAGTTGGGGGTTGAAGGGTCGGAGCCCGAAGCCCTGAGCCCTAAACCCTAACCCTAAACGCCGTGGCTGACAAAACCGTCGCCCCGCCGCCGCCCCCCTCGCCGCGCCCGCCGCCGCCATGGCCGCCGCGGCTGCCGGCCTCNCTCCCGCCGCCGCCATGGCCTGGCGGCGCCTGCGGCGACGGCGCCGGCCGCAAACGGCAGCGGCGGCGGCGGCAAGGCGCGTGTGATGGTGATCGGCGGCGACGGGTACTGCGGCTGGGCGTCGGCGCTGCACCTGTCGGCGCGCGGCCACGAGGTGGCGGTGGTGGACAGCCTCGTGCGGCGGCTCATGGACGAGCAGCTCGGCTCCGCCACGCTCACGCCCATCGCCTCCGTGCACGCGCGCGTCGCCAAGTGGGCCGAGCTCACCGGCGCCCACCTCCCGCTCTTCATCGGCGACATCTGCGACTTCGAGTTCCTCGCCGACGCCTTCCAGGTCACCCACCGCCTATCTGTGACATATACATAGCTGCCTTGTTGCCTTATCGGCGCCCACTTGCTAACGTCTTGGAGCATGGTATCTTGCTTTTGGGGCTATCCGGCCCCTTCAGACCTCGTACATTCCTTTCGGCTGGCCTATCACAGCCACTGCCTCATGTTGGAAGAGTTGTCTCCTCCTTCCCTTTATTGGCGGCCTTGCGAGGCCCTGCCTGTTGCTGGGCCACTTTCGGCCACTGTGTTGCTACCGCCAGTGGCAGGCATTGGCTTTTCTGGGCAGGCTTGGAATGGGTTCGACTGGGTTCTACTCGCAGCATTTCTCCAGTTGGCGAGGCGCTCGCTCACGTCGTTTTGGGCTGGCGCTGTGCAGAAGTTCAAGCCCGACGCGGTGGTGCACTTTGGGGAGCAGCGCTCGGCGCCCTACTCCATGATCGACCGCAACCGCGCGGTGTTCACGCAGTACAACAACGTCATTGGCACCATCAACGTCATGTTTGCCATCAAGGTCCACCTCATTTCAACGTCTTCCCGTTTAGCCCCAAACACTGGAAGCAGTCTGCTAAATGGCACACTTGCCTTCCCTCAAGCCCTAGCTCAAAAAGCTTCTGCCAGCCAGCCAACAGTGACGCATGTGGTCCTCTGCTACCAGTCCTTTGCCACCCGCTTGCCCTCACGCTGGGTGTTTCTGGTTTCGAGCAAAATTTGCCAACGTGCATCTTATGGTCTTCACGCGAGACTCTTGAGGTTGTCATCTGGCCTCCTAGAGTGCTCACTCTGAAGATTTTGCAGGACCAGACCCAGCTTCTGATCCACGCATCTTACCGAGAGTAGGAGACTGCCGTGCAGCAGTCTTCAGCTATACTTGCTGTGGCCTCCAACTCACACTCATGCTTGATTTGCTATTGTTGGCATGCAGGAGTTTGCGCCCGAGTGCCACCTCGTGAAGCTGGGGACGATGGGGGAGTATGGCACACCCAACATCGACATTGAAGAAGGGTTCATTACCATCACACACAATGGCCGCACTGATACGCTGCCGTATCCCAAGCAGGCCAGCTCTTTCTACCACCTGAGCAAAGTCCACGACTCCCACAACATCGCGTTTGCATGCAAGGCGTGGAGCCTGAGGGCCACCGACCTCAATCAGGTCATTCTATCAAATGCTTCCGATAACACACTTTCTCCCAGAAACGCACACTGCAATGTGAAGAGGCTATGACGTACTCTTTCATGTCAACTTTGATTGTAGTCCACCTAGTAACAGGCATTTTGGTACTGATAGCGTGGCAGAGTAACAAGTTTTAAAGGGATGCTATGCTGTTCAATGCAGAATCTTGTATTACTATAGGGACACCAGGTACGTTGGAGGCTGAGCTACAACAGTCCATTGTCAATGGTGCAGGGCGTGGTGTATGGCGTGACGACCCCCGAGACCTCTATGGACGAGGTGCTCATCAACCGTCTTGATTATGACGGTGTCTTTGGGACAGCCCTGAACAGATTCGTTGTCCAGGCTGCAGTGGGGCATCCCCTCACCATCTACGGCAAGGGTGGTCAGGTACTTGCACCAGCAGCACTGATCGAAGTGTTGTTCAGCTCCAACCTGCTAATATGTTTCAGCATCTATCCTTTGATGCTGCACATATCAACCAGGTTGACAGATCTTGGAATGTCAGCAATCTGTCCAGCATCACTTTTTATCCAACATAAAGTGGTTGCTAGCCAATCTACCAAGTAAAGGGGATAGTTCTCTACGGGGCTATCTGGTGGATGTGATGAAGTCTGTTGGAGAGCTTGTTACTGCTGCCAGGGTTATGTGATGGTAATAGAACACGAAGCACGTGCTGACTGTATTCAGTCAAGCATTGGCAGCCTGGACATTGACATGTTTTTATGCTGCTGGTGCTTTGACTGACATGCGAATTTGACACTGTGCGTCAGACTCGGGGCTGCCTGGACATTCGGGACACGGTGCAGTGCATCGAGCTGGCAATAAAGTCTCCTGCAAATCTTGGCGAGTTCCGGGTATTTAACCAGTTTACAGAGCAATTCAGTGTCAGGGACCTGGCAGCCGTGGTTACCAAGGCCGGTGCGAAGCTTGATCTTGAAGTGAAGTCCCAAAATGTTCCAAACCCAAGAGTTGAAGCTGAGGAACACTACTACAATGCTAAGCACACCAAGCTTGTCGGTGAGAGCTGTGCGCCTGACGCTTTTGGTGTGCACATGGAAACTGTGGAACTGGGGTTTCTAGCAACTCTTCATGAAGTTGTGAGACGTCTAACCGGGCATCTATGTGTTCGCTGAAGCCGAGTCAGCATTAGGATCAGCATGGTGTTGTCACACTCTTGCCTGGTCTGAATAACTCAGTGTCTTGGATGCAGAATTGGGCCTGGAACCCCACTTGCTGGGGGATGCCCTTCTGGACAGCCTTCTCAATTTTGCAATCAAGTACCAAGATCGAGTGGACCGCTCTCAAATCATGCCGGCAGTCTCATGGAAAAAGATTGGGGTCGCACCCAAGACAGTGGGATCCAATGTGCCTCTTAAGTCGTAACCTGCAATTGCGGGACAGTCCATTGCACCTTGGTGTTGTACAGGTCTCCTCTTCTGTAGGCCTTTCAGCCCACGACATGAGTGCTCGCACTTAGCTAAGATGTTATCAGCATGGGGAGGAATTCTTGCGGGTAATTTGTTGACCTTGTAGCCGAGGCAGTGAGGGTGATGGTATGCTCTGGCCAGGATAGCTAACGGAGCATGCCTTAGCCCATGTGAGCAAGTTGTGGAAACGTCCGTGCTGGGACGTCAGAAACAGCTCCTCGCACTCTTGTACACCATATTTGAAGACGGAATGACATTGTCCAGCTCCCAGGTGGACCATAGACTAGTCGGACTTTGTGACGCTTGTGGAACAGGCTGGCACCAGTCCCAGCATCTTGAGGTGTTGTAATGTGCAGCTCGAGGATCTAGCCACCAATGCACTTCTGATGAGCTAATCGAGGATGGCCAGTCATGGACAAGCACAGCAATTGATCATGCAAATCTCGACACTCTACTCTGCGATGTACAGGTTCGAGAGAAGCATTTGTCCAGGGCTGGTGCGCTTGCAAGGCTTGTGAAGGGCTCCACACCATAAGAATAACCAGTGTAAAGACGCTGCTTGCCGTGAACTACAGAGCCGGGAGTGTCCCAAGTTGGCAAGGTTTGGGGTTGCGACCCACTTAACGACAGTAATATTGGGTCAGGAAGGCGCCTGCAGAGGCTGACGCATCCAAGGTTTGGCTGCGACCAGGCGCGTACCCGAGCTCGACTTTGTGCAAGAAGAGGAGCTCGACAGTCCAAAGAGGGCGGCGCTCTTGCAAAGGGGGCAGTAGCTGAGACAGGCAAGGGCAGCCGAGGTCAATGCTTTTCCAGAAGAAACAGCTCTTTCAAAGTAAGGCAATGGCCGTGAGCGGCCAAGCCCAGAGGGAAAGTACAAGGTCTACAAGGTCCGGAAGGCGCACGATACAAGAACGGCCAGAAGGGCTGGTGACATAGAGGCCGGCCTCTACGGAGTGACGCAACAGAGTATGCAGAGGAGGAACAACAGCCCGAGTCTGCGCATGCGACATAGACGATGATCCCAGCTCCACGAACAGGCGCAGCAGGTGAATGTGCAGACATGAGCTCGCTCGACGGCCTCTCCACCTGTTTGAGGCAGGCGGCGGCTGTCAAAAGCCAGCCCAAAAAGGTGGACAAGGTTCAGGGGAACCCCCCTCAAGAACTGAAGCTTTTCCAATATGGAGGCAATGGCTGCGAGAAGCCTCCTAAGAGAGAATGGACAAGGTCCATTCTAGGTTAGATTGTTCCAGTGAGCCGGAAAGCACAGTTTATTACAATAGCAACTGACCACGAAGGATGGCTGCTCACGAGGAGACGCGCGGTGCGCATGAATTGAGAGGGGGGCCGGAGCAAGCCAGTACATTGTATGTGAGAAGAACAAAGTAATTTCTAGCATGGGCTTAGGTGAAGGGAGACTGAGGGGGGACTCTAGCAGCCACGAGTGAGCACGAGACGAAGAAGTAAGGCGCTTCCAGGAGAGGGCGGTGGAAGAAAGAAAAGGAAGAGCTCTTGCAAGCGAAAGCGATGGCCGAAGAGGACTAGCCCAGAGAAACTGAACAACTTACGCAGGGGCCCATAACGTGCTAAACCACACAGGTAGTACGAGTGGGCGCCCAATATCCCCAGTCAGCAGCCGCCAGTCCGAGTAGCATGCAGTCGGAAAGGTGTCAACACAGCAAAGTCAGCAGCAGCGAAGGTGAGCAAGGGAAATAAATCCAACCTCCACCGGGTGGACAGCACACTTTGGCCTGGCCCCCTGGCCTCCCGGCTCAGACGGGTTCCTCTGACCTGCGGCTGCTCAGCAGGGGACATTGAGCACCCAGCGGCCACTTGGGTCGCTGTGCTTTTTAGCGCTTCTCGGCCATTTTAGCGCTTTTCGGCCACCGCCCCCTCTCCTGGAAGCGTCTCTCTCTCTTGGCTCTTCATCAACGTGCAGGGCGCGCTCTAAAACAGGCCTCCGGCTTTCGCGGCGGCGCTCCAGCTCCCCAAGTTAGCTTGTCAGATTTGTTTGTGCTCACCCGTGGGTACTAATGTCATCTTAGGTACCTTAGATTAGGTCTCCGTATTATGTAGCCTTGTTTAGTCTGCACTCGACTCTGCCTGAACAATGTATTGGCTTGAATTGGCCTCCCTTTCAATTCATGCGCCCCGCGCGCCTTCTCTCTCTCTTGGCCCCTTCGCACTCTCTCCTATCTTCTGGGTTGGCCAATCACAGCCACCACCATCAACCGGAAGAGTCTCTCTTCTCAGGCGCTTTTCGGTTCCCTTTTTGTCAGAGTTCACTCGAGCTGGCTGCTCTTCCCTTTGCTCACCCGTGGGTACTAATGTCATCTTAGGTACCTTAGATTAGGTCTCCGTATTATGTAGCATTGTTTGTTCTGCACTCGACTCTGCCTGAACAATGTATTGGCTTGAATTGGCCTCCCTTTCAATTCATGCGCCCCGCGCGCCTTCTCTCCCTGAGCACTTTCTTCTGCTGTTCACAGCCCGCGGCTGTGAAAGAAGCTCTCCCGAAGGCAACGTTGGGAGAGCCACTTTCTACCTTCCTCTCTGCCTCCTCAGGCCCCTTTGTAGCTGCTCACCGCTCTTAGGCCCCTCTGAGCCTTTGTGAGTTCTTTTTGGGCTGGCTTTTCGCAGCCCTTGCCCCCATTGGGAGTGCCACTTCTTCTCTGCCCTTCGTGCCCAGCGAGGGCCAAGTGGGCGGCGAAGCCCGGGCGACGGGCAGAGCAGCCCCAGACCGTCGGATGGCGCGGCGAGCCAAAAGAGATCGGACGGCCATGCCGGAGCCGCCCGCCCACGTGGCAGCCCCGCGCGGCGCCGTCCGATGCAACGCCATCCGGCGGCCGCCGGCGCGCGGGGCCGGCGCGCGGCGGTGGGGGGGCTGCCACGTGTCGCGTTTCCGCGATCCGCGGCGAAAAGGCCGGGCGCCTAAACGGTCGGATCCCGGGTTCGGTAAGTCCACCGCTCGCTACCCCGCGCCGCCACGTGGCGCCCCCGCCGCGCCCGCCGCCGGCGCCGGCGCCTG
>WELB01000009.1:142170-168655 GCA_009602725.1 Spirogloea muscicola
CTCGACCCCCACCCCCGGTGTTCCCCCCTCCGCCGCCAGGCAACCCAACGCCACCCAGCTCGTGTCCAGTGATACCAGCTGGTGACAACGACTGCTGCGCCAACTCGGTGAGAGGCCTACACCCTCCTCATCCGCTTGACCTGCCTGAGCTCGCGTGGACAGCTCCTCCATGCAGCCTCTACTCGAGCACTAGCTGCTACATGCTGATCACCATCGCTTGCTTGCATGTGGCAGGGCAACGGCTTGGTGAAGAACGTGGACGACCCCGACTGCCACACATACTGCTTCTGCTTCAACTCCGTGTCGCTGTACAAGGGCAGCTGCCCGTCCGGCTCGTTCTTTAACTTCGACTTCCTGCTCGGCGGCTTCTGCGACTCGTTCAGCGAGCCCACGCACTTGGGCTGCACACTCGTGCCCTGAGGTGCCCAGATGTGACAGCTTCCCAAGCAATGAACTGTGAACCCAGCATGACCCAATTGCAGGTCAGCAGCTGGGCACCCGCTAGATGTCGAGTCTTCTCGGCATCGCGTGGCTCGGTGGCATCGCTGCTGGCCATTCGCCAACCCTGTGAGATGCTCCAGCCGGCATGGAGCTATCCATCTGTTGGCTGGCCGTCGTGACAGCGACATTGAGTTGCGAGCAGCTGTGGGCGGTCGTCGCCCCTGGTAGTTGACACTAGAGCCCTCCTATAGGCAAAGACTGAGTAGCGGCAGTCTGTGTGGCCTTGCTCGGCCACCACATTCGTCTGTGTGGCAAAGAAGCTAGCGCCAAACAAGGGGGGCAGCCAGCCGTGCTCTGATCTATTGCCTGTCAGACCACTGGTGCAATTCCCACCAATTCAGGACATTACTAGGACAGCCAGCAATTGTAAGCCAATGGATACCTTCACCTCTGATTTACGCGTTGACCAAGTAGCAGACAGGCAGACAGCTCCAAGGCATGCAGATCTGATCTACGCGTTGACCAAGTAGCAGACAGGCAGACGGCTCCAAGGCATGCAGAAGCTGAAGAAATGCAAGGGACCCTGGGTAGGCATTGGTCAGGCAAGTTAAGGCCAGATTGGTCTTGTGACACTCAAGCGGCCGCACAAATTCCTCTACACTGCTGCAATGAAGGAGCAGTTTCGATCAGCTAATTGAGCTGTATGGTGTGGCTCCTAGCTGTGATTGCAGTAGAGCCAGATGGTCTTGCAGGAACTTATACACGCTCTCAGTATTCAACCCACCTAGTCTGACAAGTAGGCCCTCCTGTCGAGATCAACAGATGTGACCATGTGAGTGCCTGAGCGTAATTAGCACTGCTGTGTGCAAGTCCCAGCAATGAATTGGTGGCGGACATCAATGAAAGATTTGGAGGGGTTGTAGATTGAATGAGACTCTAGAATTTAACAACATAATCCCAACGCAGTGCCATGTCTCCTACTGTGATCACTTCAGATAGCAAGCAACAAGCTGGAGCACTTCATGAGCGGAGCATGATGGAAAATTTCGTCAAACTCTACCTCGTCATTCAGAGAGCTATAAGAGGCTGTGAGTCCTAGCAGGCCGAGGCCAGATCGTCTTGCTGAGCTCCTGACTCCAACCTGGTTCAGGCTCTCAACCCCATCTTTCATCTTCCTCATCACCTCTGACACCCTGGGCCTGCACAACATTGTGCAGAGACAAATTAGTCATCCAGCATACAGGTGATTGACTGGTGCAAGTGCAGCTGTGGACCAAGTATGAACGTCAAGCAGGACTGCAGGACCATACCCATAAAGGATGACAGTGGCAAAGACATGGCAGTTCCCCATTCTCTGTGCGACCGATAAGCCGGCACCTTGCTCCAGCAGCAGCTGCGAGGTGGCAGGTGATGATCATCAGCTCCCTCCCTGTTGGGTGCGTGCAAAGCACCAACCTTGTAAGCATCGCATAGCATTTTGGCTCCACATCCATGCGCCTCACTGACCTTGTCTATGAAGTGGGGTTGGCCACCAATTGAGAGCCTGTTGGTGCTAGAGTACTTCTGGAAGCTCCAGACCTCGCCTCGGTCGCGCCTGCCGGCTGTCAGCCAGTCGACTGCCACCAGGCTCGCACCCTTGCCGGTGAGTCTGAAATTCTGGACCTGCTCGTATGCTGCTTCCGCGAAGCACGTAACAGGGTCTGGGAGTAGCGCAAAGAGCGCGCCATCTCCTATCACAGCCTGGAAAGACTCAGTGCAGCAGCTTCTGCGAGTATCAAAATCTGTGCAAGTCCTATCTCCCACACAGCTACTAGAAATGCTAGCTGGAGGGGAAGGAAGGAGGCCAGTACAATAATGGCTCAAGGTCTGCTATGTACTTGCTTGTACTATCGTCGAGCACTGCATTGTGGAATACAGAATCAAAACGAGTGCTCACAGTCAAGTGCTGCACAGCGGCCTTTCCATTGACAGACCTGTAGATCTGTCAAAGAAGAAGCAACCAGCAGTAAGCACGTAGTCTCTGTGACGATTGCTGGATCAGTCAACAGCAATTTCCTGACATGGAAGTACTATGCCACTGCCAGCAATGCTGCGCGAGCCTACCACACCTTTGTGGAGGCCTGAGTGGTCATGACGACCGTGCAGTTGTCAGCAATGTCCAATGACAGAGTTACCAGATCGCCCTGCAGCAGCTCAGGTCCAAACATTGTCAATGAGGATAAGCACTTGTTATCTTCATGTGACATTCTATGCGCATCCACAATACTAAAGCAGGAGGAAGAGGTGCAGGCCTCATTGTAGTATGTATTGTTGCTTGGTTGACCAGTAATGCAGGCATTGCCATCGAGTCCAGATTACTCACGGACAATATTCCGCCTCCATAAGTCAGCATGTAGATCCACACTGCATCAATATTGTTCTCAGCCACCTGCCACAAGGTGGTCTCAACACGCATGTCTGAGGGGCTTTCTCTTTGTTCACATGCGTCCTGGTGAAGCTGAGATGATTTCAATTTGGGAGTGATCTTTGTCAAGCGAGTCGTCTGTACTCACTCGCTTGGGTACGATGAACTTCAGAGGATAGGAGGCAAAGACGGATGTTGCTGTACTTCGGCCAGACACCTTGTGCACCTGTATCCTTCCCTGCAGCCTGTCTTGCCCCGATGGTTGGTCACCGTGAAGCAAGCGCTGTAGCTGGTCGTCCAAGCTCTTTGAGCTGTCCATCTGCTTAATCTGGGTTTGCCTAACTTGCCTACCTAACAGGCACTAGTTCTTGGACCTGTCTGTCACAATCTGCTGCAGACCCTACCTGCCATTCACCTAATAATTGACTTCCGAGTCGCTTTCAAGTCAAGAAAAGCTTGGAGAATAGCAGGTTGTGGCCAGCCTGGACAAGGTCGAGCAGCGGTGCGGTCTGAGTAGCGGCGTGGATGCCCCTCCCTTGGCTGTGGCGCAGGACAGCCTCGCCGCGAGCAGCCAGGCGCTGCAGAGTGGCGGCGCTCTCCAGGGGCCCGGTGACATTGAGCCGCGTTGCTGCGGACAGGATGTCCCGGAGCGTGATGTAGAGGAACGCCCGCTGCGTGGTGGCCGCCTCCATGCCCACCAAGGAGCAGACCATGCCAAACACCACGGCATGGTGGCCATGCACCCGCATCGGAGGGTCCTTGGGGTCCTCGGAAGCGTCGCTACGTCTGTGCCGCAGCTCGACTTCTCGGATAGACGAGCTGGGGGCTTTGGATCTGAGAGCTGCATGTAGGTCTCGGAGCAGGCCGAACTTAGGAAAGGCTGCTGCGCACACGCGAAGGAGTGCGGCACCTTGAGCTAGCGACGCCCTTCTAGCAACGTGGTTTGTCATCGTCGCGTTCAGTGCTCCATCGAGCTGCATCAGCTGTCGCGTTGCCGCCGCCAGAGCCTCCTCCATAGGCAGCCCGGCCGCTGCGGGCACCTGGCTCGCTGAAACGTGGGCCTCTGCAACAAAGGGCAGGAGCAGGCTGCAGGCGTTCTCCATGGCTGCCAGGGCAAAGTCCTCGAGAGCGCCCACGTCGGCGATCATGCCGCGCTGCACAGCAGCTTCCAAGCCGCCAGAGTGCGCGAAGCTCCCAGTTGGGAGCAGCGAGTCCAGCAGCTGCCATGTGGCCCAGTCACATGGCGCCGACTGTACACTTTCCCTTTCACTTACTGCCTCTGAGGGCGATGCTGTGATTTCCATGTCACCTCGCAGCAGTATAGCCCTTCACTTGCATTTGTTTAGCGAGCACGTCCTGACAACCTGTATCTTGTCCAAGCACCTGTCTATATCTATGTGCTAGAAGAGGAAGTAGTTTTGGGAGAGCGGGAGCGTCTCAGCTGCTGCGCAGACGAGCGGCAGCCCGTCTGCCGTCACCTTGTACGTCTCAGGGTCTACCGTAATGACCGGTGTTGCGTCGTTCAGCTTCATGTCCTTCTTAGTCAGACCTCTCGTCTTCTTGATGGCTTCGATATGCTTTGTAATACCATAAGCCTCTGCTGTGCCAGCCTGAGCGCATGCCTGTGTACAAGCAATCAACACAAGAAGATGAAGAGATCTGATGCCTCCTTCATCTTGGGTGTAGGCCATGTCACAATGTAGACAAATATCCCACATCATAATAGTCATGGGATTGCGACTCCACCTGGCTGACAAAAGCAATGCTTCTTGGCCCCACAGCTTTGCCCAGGGCTCCAAACATGGGCCTCATGATCACCTGATAAATAGAAAATATAGCTCAGGTGACCTCTGATACTGGTTGCCCTGAGCTCAATGCTGTGAGCAGTGACAGTGAGCAGTTTCGAGTCTTTATGCAACTTGCTGCAAAAAATTTATCTGTCAAGCCAATGCCTGGCAACGGAGGTGCCCACGGGCTTACAGGCTCTGGGGTAGGAATGCTGCCATTTGCATCGCCCATTTGAGACCAGGCAATTGCTCCCCCCTTCAGGACCATCTCCGGTTTGGCACCGAAGAAAGCTGGGTGGTAGATGGTGAGGTCTGCCCACTTCCCCACCTGTGAATGAAAACAAGCAATATGGTCAACAAGAATGCTTGTCTTTCTGAGTTATTCCTCCATGCATTTGCTGTAGGATGTCACTACAATCCGAGTCTGCACCATGGGGCCTTGATTTCGAAGGTGGAGGGCAAGCACACATCATCTTGTCAGTGTCAATAACACGGGCAACGTTTTGAAGAAAATGCACGTACATTCAGGCAGTACAAGTGGAAGTTCAGATTAGACTTACCTCTACTGACCCAACAAGGTGGGAGAAGCCGTGCGCAATTGCTGGGTTGATTGTGTACTTGGCAACATACCGTTTGATACGGTTGTTATCATTCCCAGAATCTACGTCTTCGGATAGTTGACCCCGCTGCTGCTTCATTTTGTGAGCTGTTTGCCAAGTTCTTGTCACCACCTGTGACATTTTAGAACATTCTATCACTATTGTTGGCCAACACTTGAAGCTAAAAAATCATCAATTTATTTTCTAGTCTAGGTCCTCAATTGACTGGCCAGTAACAAAATGGATGCGCCGTGAAGGGCATGAGAGCACCTCGCCTATGCGGCCCATCGCCTGGGAGTCTGAGGACATCATAGAGATGGCTCCAAGGTCGTGGAGAATGTCCTCTGCTTGTATGGTCTCGGCCCTGATCCTGCTCTCAGCGAAGTCCACATCCTCTTTGTTGTTTGGGTCCAGGTGGTGGCACACCATCTGTTGCAACAAGGACAATGTCAATCACGGTCTTTCTGGCATCCTGGTCGGCAGGCAGCTCAGAAGCACCTCAAGCTCACAAGATGTTGGCTGCCTGAAGCATACTGTGCTGTGCTCAACGTCTTTTACAAGCTACAAGCCACTTGTTTCTACTTGGTGTGCACCAGCATATCAAGGTGCTCGTCAATTGTGTTCTTGGTGAACGGCCGGGTGGGATTGGTTGACGACGGCAGAACATTCATTGCACCACAGATCTTGAGAATGTCGGGAGCGTGGCCGCCGCCCGCTCCTTCACTGCAAAATAGCAAGTCATCCGAGTCAAGGCAATCCTTTCTGTATGCCAACTTCTAGTCGTAGTCAAGTGAGTAGATGGTCAGTCATTGAGCAATGCTGTGCCACTTATCTGGCTGAAGAGGGCTTGCCTGTGGTAAGTATGAATAGTTCTCTCCTTGAAAGCAGCAATAGTGTGCTCCACGCAGGACGACTCGTTGAGTGTGTCCGTGTGTATTGTGACCTGGGCCCAGAGCACAGCGGCCTTAGCATCTGAAAACGTTCGCTGATTGCATCACGTCCTAAGCATCTGTAGGATATCCCATGCTCACAGTGGACTAGTTTGCATGGATTAGGAGCATTGATGATGCACCTGGATGTCATACTCCTCAGCTACTGAAAGACAGTTGTCAATGGCAGCTGGAGTGGTCCCCCAGTCCTCATGCAGCTTCAGCCCGATTGCGCCGGCCTCCACAATTTCTCGGAGTCCCTCTGGCTTACTTGTGTTACCCTGACATTTGTGTTTCCGTGAAGATAGCAATCATCAAGCACTGATGACAAAGCTAGCCCCAGCAGTGTACGTGCAGAAATCAGAAGGACTTAGTCCACTGTGTCACACAAAGCATGTCTGACAAACATGCAATTTATACGTCACTGTGCTTGGTGCGACAATACAGAAAGTTGCTCCAAGCTAACCTTCCCAGTGAACCCAATATTCATGGGGATGCCGTCAGTGGCCTGCAGCATGAAGCAGAGGGCATCTGGGGACGGCGTGCAGGTGGTTGCACACGTGCCATGCGCCGGGCCAGTACCGCCTCCAACAAGCGTGGTCAGTCCTGGTTGAGTGGCATGTCAGTGGCGATGTAATTAGAGATCGGTTAGTTGCCACAAGCAAGGCCCTAATAATTTCGCCTTGTAAGTGAGATCAGCATCAGCTTGCCGTGCATGCATAGCACAGACCATTCGGTCAGACTGCATACAAGCATGGACTGTGTCGTGTCAAGGGCATGGCAAATACCACTGGCTATGGCCTCGTCAGTAATCTGTGGGCAGATGAAGTGGATGTGAGTGTCAATGCCTCCTGCCGTGACAATCTTTCCCTCGCAAGCAATGACCTCCGTGTTGACCTGCAATAAGGGAACTACTAGTGGCTTGGTAAGTAGCTTATCTCCTCCTAAACGCTAAAGCTTGATGCTTAGGCCTGAAGCTTAAGGCCCGGCGTTTTTCCAAGATAAATGATGATCAAGACGCCCTCAGTCTTGACAGTTGCATAAGCACTGACAGATATTTTTGGTGGCGTAGGGGGCTGCGCTCTACCCCGACAATCATGCCGGGCGTCACCGCGTCCATGACATCTGGATTGCCAGCTTTGCCGATTCCGATAATCCTGCAGCCCTTGATTCCAACGTCAGCTTTGTAGATTCCAGTGTAGTCCACAATGAGGGCGTTCACCAACACCAGGTCAAGGCTACCCTGCGGCTGGGTGCCAGTTGCCTGCACATAGAAACAGTGCGTAGGCAACGGCTCAAAGTCAAGCTAGAGGAGGGACATATGGACCTATGCCCTCGCTCAGAACCATGGACTGGAAATGATTAATCCCATATCTTTGACCATGCACATGAACAGTTCTTGCTACTCCACAGGTCAAGTATGCCGGTCCTGCATATAGAGTGTAGAAGCTGCGGCGCAAGGTAAGATGCATACTGCACAACAGCCACACAGAGGGCCCAATAGGAATGCTTGGTCTGGACCTGGCCCATGCCCTCGCGGAGCACCTTCCCCCCGCCGAACTTGCACTCATCACCGTAGACAGTGAAGTCCTTCTCCACCTCTGCGAAGAGGTCCGTGTCGCCCAGCCTCACTTTGTCGCCGGTTGTGGGGCCAAAGACGGATGCATAGTGCTCTCTGCTCATGACTGCTGTGAGCTCCTCATCCTTGCCTGTCATTCCACTCCTGACAACCACAGATACTTCAAGAGCTTAGTAGAGTGACAACTCTTAGGCTCAAAGATTTAGCATGCGTATCCTTCAAATTTGCAGCCAAGTTGGATGAAATACTCCTCCTCATCATGAGCAGTGACTGCAATGCCCTGAAACCGACCGATTTTTGCTTCTTGACTCCTCATCAATCACATGTAAATTCGACATGGGTTTTGCGAGCTCACAAAGCATCAAGCTCGTCACTGTGGCCAAAGCCCAGCCGCGAGATCTTGTCCATGATCCCTGGAAGTGCTTCCGGCAGCACTGGACCGTCTGCAAGGCCATTGCCACCATAGATTGCCTTCTTGCCAGCAATGCTGACCAGCACCACAGATTTGCTGTCCCCGGGCTGCAGAGGAGGCGTTCAGCACTTGTATGAGAATCTAGCTATCAAAGCAGAGTTGAAGATGCAGAGACATGGACAATAATTGGTTTAAGCTATGGTTGAAAGTCACGGGCTTTTGTGTTATGTGTTCAAGGTTCACCTCAAAGCGCACAGCAGTGCCTGCAACTATGTTCAGGCGCTTGCCGTAGGCCTTCTTCCGGTCAAATACAAGATAGGGGTTCACTTCAATGAAGTGAAAATGGCTCCCCACCTGTGACTTGCAACAAAGATCAATGTGAAGCATTTGAAGCCTATGCAAAAAATTCTCTCGTGGCTGTGAAGTCATATAGCAAGGAACTTTGTCGAGATCGATGTAACAAAGGAAGCCATAAATGTGTAACACTATTGCTCATCACAAAGTGCTGATGCTCAGAAGCGGCCAGCTTCACACGGCACCTGAATCGGCCGATCGCAGCGGCTGACCACTGTCAGGCGGACAGCCTCGCGGCCCTCGTTGATTGTGAGCTTGCCGGGCATGGTCACAACCACCCCTGGAGCCTGAACCTCCTCGGCTGCCGCAAAAGCGCCCTCCTTTGGAACTGCACGCGTGAGAGGCGTCTAGTCACTGATTGCCCAGAGGCTTAGTTTGCTCTCCATTTTAGAATGGAGCTGCATGGCAGAGGCAGGTTCATGTGCAGAGCATACCTGGGAGGAAGGAGCCATGCAGGGCGAGTGCAAGGTCGCCGTGTTCCCTGCTGATAGGATGATGGACAGTCACCAGCTTCGTCCCGTCTGGGAAGGTACCCTCCACCTGGCAGGTGAGTGATGCAACTTTGTGAGGAGCCCGACACTGTGCGCCCATCAGTAGATGGCCCTTACGAAGTTATTGCTGGATGGAGCAAGTGGCTCATCATGCAGGACACAATTCAAGGTTTCTGTTGACTGTTACTAGTGTGATTAGATTAAGCTGTTGCAGCTGCTAGGAAAGAGCACTGCTGTTTTGACATCAGCAGTATGCTCGGCTCGTGGCATTGGCCACCTGAACAGATTCCAGCATGTGCGGGATGGCTGGGAGCACATTCCGCCTGCCACAGCCACATATCGAGGATGTTTCAGTCGTCACATATGCAACTGAACACTGAGCAGCATCACACTGAGGTTGCCGGATCATCTTAATGGCAGCAGGACAGGATCTCCTTATGACTATGCTCACCGGCCGAGGAGCTGCATACCCAGGTCCATGAGCTCCGCCACGCTCTTTCCTTCCCTGATAAATTCCAGGACCTGAGCAAAGGAGCATAGCAGGTGAGATTGTACAATAGTTACTTATATGATATTGCTGCCTTCCAGGTCCTTGGGCCAGTAATATCACTTCAACTGCATACTGATTCTCAGCGAATTGCATGCAAGCTTGCCAGAAGACCACGAGAGCCTCAGGAAGCGAGCGAATCCTTGACAAGTCTCATAAGAGTCCTCACTTGGGTGGCAATGAGGGCCACAGCCTCGGCATAGTTGAGGCGGAGGCCACGGGCGAGGCGCTTCTGCGCCACAAAGCCCGCTTGGTGCAGCCGCAGCTTGTCCACTTCCCGCGGGCTGAGCTTCATGTTGGCGACCACCCAGTTGCGCAGTACCTCAGCGCCTCAGGCCCTCAACGACCTGCACCTTCTCTTTCTGGAGGCCGAGGGTGCAGCAGCTGTTGCGACGCTCCTGATGGTGTGCAGCCTCCAAAGAGTGGTACTAAGACACAAATGGTCCAGCCGTATGGAGGATAGGCGGGGAACTGAAGCCCAAGTCACGAATTCCCTGCACCTGCACGCAAAATTAGCACCAATGAGCTGCATTACGACGGCAGTAGTGGCAGTCGGAAAAGGTGCTGCATTGTGGGCTGATAAGTTGTGCATGATCGAGGATCACACAGACATCTGAGGCCGTAGTGCATTTAAAGAAAGGGGCCAGCCAGCCACCACAGTACCAAGGCGATGCAGCATTGCCCGACAAACAGCGTCTGCCGCCTGGTGAAAAGTGGGTGAGCGAATGTGGCATCACCTCGGCCTTGTCGCAGCAGAGGGGAGGCGTATGCGGAAGACGATGACCCGCTTCGGCCTGGTCGCTGTACTCTGCAACGGGCTGTCGTCCAGCCGCCGTCCGCTGGCAAGCGAGGTGCTGCGCCTGACGGCGTCCGCGAAGGTCCCGCTGCCACTGCCGCGAAGGCCCAGCTCGGACGAGCGGCCTCCTGCACAGCTGGCGGCGAGGCCGGCCGGCACTGCAGCTGCTGTTTGGCGTGGAGCTACCCTGCCTGACTGCATCAGCACAAGGAAAGGACCAGGCGGCCAGCGTCAGCGGCAGCGTCGGCGTCGTAGTCGGAGTCAGCTCCTGCGTCATCGTCAGCTTATGGCAGCCGCTGGGGCCGCGGTGAGGTTTGCGAGGCTCGACCGGCAGCTCCTCGTCGGCGGCGCTTGGCTGCCGCGGGCAGCGGAGCGGCCGAGGCGCGTGGCGGGCCCTGCGGCGCAGCCGCCGGCGGGAGGCGGCGGCGGCGGCGGCGGCGGAGGCGGCGAGGCGTGGCTGGCTGGGGCGAGAGCGGAGGTCCTGCAAGAAGGGCCAGCAGCGAGGGCGCTGGTCAGGCCGGCCTAAACCCTAACCCTGGACCCCAAATCCTAAGCCTAGGCCCGTTGCGCAGAGCAGGCCTGCGCGGGGCCGACCTCGACGCCGGGGGGGGCGGAGGAGCCTGCGACGCTGGCGCAGNCGCGTCCGCGGGCCGCGCCGCACTCCGCGGCGGCGGGCGCGGCGCGAGGGGCGGGCGGACACTGCGATCCTCCCGGCGTTCGGGCACAGCTCTCCGATTGGCCGCCGAGCCGCAAGGCCCCCACGTGGGACTCCACGTCAGCACGACACCCGGCGCGTCGTCGGGCGCCCGACGAAGCCGGCAGGTCCGCCCGACGGTTCGGCACCCTGGGCTGGGCGAGAGGCGGCTGGCTGGCGGACGATTGCGGCCCGGGCGGCCGATGACGGCAGACGCTGCCGCCAATCGTCCGCAGCGGGAGCCCCAGGGGGTGTCGTATCCGAGGTCGCCTAATCTGGCCTCTTAGCTGTCGGGCATTTAGCTGTCCACCAGTCGACAGTAGTCGAAGCGCCCGCGGCTGCCGTTAAGGATTCACCGATAACTCACCGCTGACCAACTTCTCTCACACTGCTCTCCAGCGCCAACTCGGCAGCGCGTCCTGCAGCTGGCTCTCGCCGCGGCGGCGGCGGCGGCGGCAACGGCGGCGGCGGCGGCAAAGCCGGCTCGGCTGAGCCTCAGATCGAGATGACAGCAGCCGCGCTCGCTCCAGCGGCGGCCTTCTCTGAGGCTGCTCGGGTCCCGTCACGGCTGCCTTGCCGGCGAGCGCCGGGGTCGTCAGCTTCCCACGTTGCGATATGCCGTCCGGCGACGCGCCTCGGGAGCTGGCCTCGCCTACGATGCAGGCGCAGTGGAGCAGCTGACAGGCCGGCTCTGCCAGCGCGCTCGATCGCTGCGCGAGCCGCGGCGGCTGCCGCCAGCGCCGCAGCTGGCGGCTCCGAGCAGGAGTCTGCGGGAGGCAGTTACACGCGCAGAGCCTCTGACGATGGTACGGCTCAGCCCGAATTCCACTACAGTGCCGAACGCTATCCAGCACTTGGCTTGAGAGCTGCTGCTTGGCAGGCAGCCCACCCTGACAAGCCGGCTCAATACAAGGAAACCTTAGCACCTTCATGCGCAATGACCCTGATGATCCGTGTTGCGAAAGTGTCGTCGCACATATTAATGCACGGTCTGCTGAAGCATGTGTGTTCTGAAGCCCCGTCAGGGACTCTGCACAATGACATCTGTTTGATGAAGAGAGAGCGGTGCGTTTACTGCTGCTTCTGAGTAGACTGGTCTGGACGAGCTCGCACAGAAGGCGCCTCGCTGACAGAGCAGCTTCTGCAGGCTTTTAGAGCGCACTTCTCAGCAACAGTGTGACTAGCGAAGCATGCGCTCTCTGTAAGCTATGAGCTGCTCATTGAGCAAGCTGCATTGACACACCTGCGCGGCTTGTTGGCCCTGCCAGGTAACCTTGTGCGTGTCGCCCGCATTGTGGGAACCTCTGCTGCAATCAGCAAGGCCATTGTGGGGCTCCACTGCACCTCACAAAAGCGTATCAAGAGCAGCTTTCATGAGAGTGTTTTAACAGCTGAATTCTCGCACAGATCACCTGCTCTTGCTATGCGGTCTGACATGCTCATCACCTTGACAAGAGAGCGCAAATTTTGCATTGTGCCTAGCCAGGGGACATGCCGTGAGGCTTTGCTTGCTGCTGCTTTTGGCGTGGGCCCTGTCATGGAAGCTCTGAGGTGAGGTCTCTGGCATCTCTCTCCTTTCCTGACAGCGCTGCTCACACGCAGTCTAAAAGCTGAACTTCTGGACACCATAGCCTAATACACCTGATCACATGGCCCCTTGAATCCAAAGTGTTGACTTTTTCTAAGAAGCCTGGATGGCCACCCGACGGCAACTCTGATTGACTGGAGCTCTCTGAGCATATTACTTCGTTACATAACAAGTACCAAGACATGCATTGGGTTGTTCATGCAGTTACTCGTCAATGATACCAGGCTTCTTCATCGGGCTTCTTGGAGGTGTTGCAGACCCCTGCCAGGCTGTTGAAACAGTTCTCTTTTCTGCTAATGGGAGATGCTTGACATTACCCGCCTGCATCCTATCCTGCAGCCTTGCTGCTGTCTTCCCTGACGATGCAAGCTTGTCAGAGAAGGATACTTATGGCAACCTTCTTGTGTTGTAGGAATAAATGGTCCATTTCATGGTTCCATCACGGCAGCACTGAGGTTTGCAACCGCAAAGCTCATCTGTGACTCCTATCCGCAGTGAAATTGCTGGGATCTGCTTGTCGCTACTGATAAAGCCAACACGCAGGCTATTCTATACTATAAGAAACTCATAGCAGCTGATCCAACAAAACAAGCAGCCAATTCATCTCATGCACCTCTTGAGGGTGCAGCAAGAGGAGCAAAGAGGAGGCCCAAGAGCTAATACAGAAGGTCTCCACGCTTGTCACATTGGTAGCATCTGCACCCTCACTTGATACAACATGGCAGGACTTTTAGTGACATGTTCTTTCTAGGTATTGCAACCTGCCATATTTTGTGAGGCTAGCTGCTGCAAGAATCAAGAGCTTAACAAGCCTTTGCTGGTGATACGTTGGCTCAGGTATTTTCAATCGTCAGCCTGGCCATATTCGTCTTCGCTGGACCTATCATCAGATTGTGTGCACCCGGGTGGGGCTTCAGCAATCTTTCCTGGCTGCCTGTCACCCCATCTCGCAGTGGCGATCATTACAAGTCTCAGCTTCTGGCATCTCCATCGCAGGCTGGTGGGGGCTCCTCTGGAGCGAGCTGCAACTGTGAGCATAGCCACCATGCAGGTCAGCATGAAGCCTTGATTAAGGGAGGTTGAAGGACGAGAATGTGGGGCTTCATGGGAGAGCTTGATTTGACTGTCTTTTATTGCATGCAGATGGAGTCTTGGTCATTACCATCACTGTAGCCCACTTGCATAGGCCTGATCCTAGCACAGAAAATATGCAAGCACCAGCTTCATCTGATTCCCACAGATTGATCTCGTGTTGCAGCTGAAGCTGATGGCACCTGTGGGACTTTTGTCGGCACTCAATGGTGTTGGATTTGGGAGCCTCACGTATGAACACAACTGGCCGATTATTACATCTATTGCTCATTGACCTGCTATGAAGTGAGAGACGAGGCCTAAGGTGTAGATGTCCCTGGCTCAGTGGTGACTTACTAATTTTAAATTGGATTCTGTTTGCTTTCGCTGCAGAGCTGCTGGCGTCTATGGACTACCTTCACTTAGTCCCTCTTTAGTCAGCCTTAGCATCATGGGGGCGGTTCGTAGACCTTGTTGCTGATGTATTGCCAAGCTTGCTGCATCATCCAATTTATGCTGCAGCTTGTTGATGACAGCAGCTACTGCTCCGTCAAACCAACAAGCCCACGTCTCTTGAAGTTGAATTTATTGTATATGAACATTGCTTGCTTCAGTGCATATAGTCTCTGGCTTCTCTGTGCTTATAACAGTATGTAGGATGAAGAACTTTTAAATTGTATCACAGGCTTATGCTCAATCTGTTCACTTTGGACCTGCAGGTAGTGATTCATTGGCTGCGCACTGGTTCAGCAGATGCCGCGCAGCACCGCATGGCAGGTTGGTATCTCTCCGTCAGCCTTCGCTGATGCTTCTCTTGATCATGATCAGGCACCCACAGATTGTTGGCCTCCATGCAAATGCAAGCATCCTCTGTTTGCGGCTGCAGGAGGCGTGTCCATTGCTGCAGGTTTGCTGTTCGGCATCTGCTGCCAGTTCCTATTCCAGGCAAGGAGAATGACAAGGCCCTGTAAGACTATTTCCTTGGTTGTGGGTCATTCAGGCAACCCTTGCTGTGGGACTAGCACTCCTTGACGTACACATTTTGTCTCCTTGTCTCAGCGAGCAACATAGCAATGTAGCATATGTCCCTGCAAAGCTCGCAAGTTGTAACTCCATGCATGTGTGCTTCACTTCTGCGGTTGCAACAATAGACCACAGCCCTTTCTTTCACAAAGTCAGAGTCAAGTCTATTAGCTGTAGCAGCGCAGATTGTGCCACTGATAAAACACCGCGCTTGGCTTGTCTGCAGACGACAGCTCAAGCCAAAGCTGGCATGGGGTCCTTTCGACTCCGATTCAAGAATCTCTTCAAGGATGAGGGTGTCAAGGAGGTTGCTTGACCCATATCACACTGATACAGCTTCCTGCTTGCCTCTAAGAAGAGCGCAGCTCTGTCATAATTTCGTCTTAGTAGTTCTCCCCAGTCAGCAGTGATATGGTATCCCACTTATGTAGCAACTCAGGTCTGGAGGTTCTGACAGTCTTTGAATCGTCTGTGGATCTCATGGGTTTTGCAGGTCATGGATGTGATGATTCCTGCTTCTGTGGCCTCTGGGATGCTCCAGTTTGCAACATACACAGACCTCTACTTTGCTTCCTTCATCCCAGGCTCTGCAGCTGCATTGAATTGTGAGGGCAGCTAAAATCGTGCTTACCAGCATCAGCATGATCACTTCGATTGCAATCTGAGCATCCCCAGTCCATGCCTCTATTTGTTTCTTGATACACAACAGTGGGGTTAATGTCGTGTGCAGTTACATTGCTGTAGCTTTAAAGAAGTACATTGCCCTTCATACTGCAGATGCAAACTTGTTGGTGATGGCTCCCTTGGGTGTGCTTTCCACGTCCCTCCTGGTTCCTATCCTCCCTGTCTTTGCCCGCCTTTCGGATGTGAGTTGACCACAAAAACATCCACTCACTAGTCAATGGTCCACTCTTACTCTGCTGAATGTGTAATGCAAGCACACCTGATATGTGGGTCGACAAGAACAATCACTCCACTTGTGTCACCACTAAGTAGCAAGACTGCTTGGGAGAGCACCTCCAATTAGCAATGTGTAAATTAAGATCAACTTGGTTCATTCAGCAGTACTGCTTGTGCAGCCTTCCAGGTGGTCTGAGCTGAAGCAGAGGGTGCGGGAAGGCCTCGTCGTAGCAGCGGTATCAGCTTTCATAGGACCAAGAGCATAACTTGCAACATGTATTGGGCTTTTCTTGTGGTGGCCGGTTCTTTGTTGATCTTGTAAGCATGTAGCATCAAGCTGCACAATGACAAAAACTCAAGTTATCGCCATGCTTGTGGTCCTTGGGTTGCTGTGGACATAGTAACAGTAATGCAGGGCTGCTTCTTGATGTCAGGCAGTGACGTTGCCCCTGAGCGCCATCATGATTCCCTTGGCGAATCCCATTGTCCGGACCTTGCTGGAGCGAAGCACTTTCAATGCTGCCGCCTCATCCTCGGTGTCATCTCTTGTTATCTGCTGTCAGTGTGCCTCATTTTCCTTCAGGCAGCTTGATGTGACTTTTTGCATGCTCAAGATTGGCATCTAGGTGCTCACAGGTGCTGAGTACAACTTGGTGACTGGACTTTGATAGTTGTATGGCAGCTGGGTCTGTATGAATAGTGAATGCACATCTCCAGAAATAACAGCGCACAACGTTGTCGTGTTTGCTGCAGATGTCATAGGAGCAACATCATACTTGGCTAGAGACGTGCTAGTCAGGGTCTTCTACGCACTTGGTGATGGCCAGCTGCCCTTCCGAGTCAGCATTCTGGCGGTCCTGGCGAACGCCTTTCTGGACTGGCTCCTCGTCCGCAAGCTTGGCTATGGAGCTCAGGGCCTGGTCTGTTGCCACATCCCCTGTCGTTGTGCTTTTTTGTGAAGGTTCTCATTTGGTGTGAATGATATACTAAAATACCCCTTGGTAGGCTACACTTCTGATATGTTCCTTGCATGGGGGGATAACATTTAGTGTTAATAATGAAGTGCTCTGCAGCTTATTGCAAAATATCTATAAAAGCTAAACCCTTATTCTAGATCCTAGAGACTTTCTTCTAGAAGCTGCAGAGTGATGGTCTTTGCAAGATGTTTGGTTGTGATTTGACGAGTACACTTGGTCCGCGTAATCAGATTCTCGCTACACTGGCCTGCAACACTGGCTCGGCAGTGGCGTTCCTACTCATCCTCTCCAAACGCCTCGGTGGTGAGCCCCTGCAGAAGCAAAGCAGCCTCTATCTGCTGCACACTTGTTCATTAAGCTTGGCACCATTATTCTTCCTGGACTGTGCGCTTGCATTGCCAGCAACTCCATCTCCTCTCTCCAGTCTATGGCCGTGGCTCAGAGTGTCATGCAATATCAAGCCTGTACATGTTGAAATCAAGAACAAGGTACACAGCGCCACCAAATAGAATGTGATGAATCTAAAACGTGGGCACTAGGCACTTGACCATGTGAAGGCCACAACCCTGCCAGAGATGTGGCTCATCATTGAACACTCCTTGTCTATCATTGCTGCCCAGGGCTTGGCTTGAAGGACTGGGCTAAACCCTTCTTAACATTGCTAGCATTGGCCGTTCTCTCCTCCGTCATTGCATACCTCGCCTTCCCTCCCTGCTTCCAGCTGCTCCGATTACTAGCATTGCGAGTGGCACTTGGCACACTCTCCCCCAGGTATGCATGCTGGACGGTACATATTCGACATGCAATGGTTGTTGTAGGCTTCGTCATTCGCTTCCCACTGTGTCTTAGCTGCAATATTGGAGCCTGTGGGCTGCTTCGGGTTGCTTATGTTGCACATGCCCAACCTTGAACGATAAGATATTTCATGCTTGAACAGATCAGCATGTTGGGGATTGAAGCTTTGCGTCTTTGCGGTTGTTTCAGACTACTGTCTGCTAAGTCTGACTAGACACACTCACTGTTCACTTTATGTTGTGTGCAGGCTTTACTGGATGGTGGAGGGTTGTGCAGTAGGAGTAGTGTCTCTTATCTCCCTTGTCTCGTTTTTCGGGGCCCTCTACTACATCCAGCTGCCGGAGCTTGAGAATGCAATCAATGTGAAAGTTGCACATACCAGAAGAAAGTCTTAACGACTTGGCCAGTGAATGGCCCGTGAAGATCCAGTGACAGTCTATATGTCAACTGATTGATACTTGATTCTCCTTTTGCTTGATTTCAAGCCCAAGACTTGAAATCTTGGGTTTTCTGGCCTGCTTAACGGGGAAGGACCTGCACTGGATTTGTCAATTGTAACTCATTGCCCTATGCCGATCAAAGAAGAGTGCACACATACTCTGGCTTGTTTCTCCTATTTGTGAAGCATTGTTCTCCGATCTGTAGTTTTGACTCTTGAACCTGCTATTGTTGCTATATTTGGTCGCACATCACATGACAGGATCCAGAACAGCCCTATCACAGAGCAAGCAAAGCAGCGAGGCGAGTGACCGACGGGCTCTTTGGTCTGCAGTCTGTACAGACAATCAAGAGTCCAAGCAAATGATTTAGGCACTGTCTCTCATGGAAGTTTGCATTGGCTGCTTCAGATAAGAGCCGGACCTTAATGGTGACAAGTCAGGTCAAAAGATTAAGAAGGATGTGTTCGAGTCTAAGGTCCTCCTTAGAAGCGCCGCTTGTCATAGAAAACAAGGCCGTGTATGCCACCTTCCATCTGAGCGGCACCAGTTCTCACCTGGTGACACAAGCAGCAGCCTGCCAATCAGCATGAAGTGCGCGTGGAGCTCCAAGTATGAGAAAAACCACTGCCTCAGCAAAGCTTCAGGTGTCACAGCCATTGTCTGCTTCTATGAAGTAAAGAACCTGTAAGCATGAGACTGCAGGCAACCTCTACACGAGGATGCCAGATTATTCACCTCGAGGCGAATGTCTCCTGCGTCCAATGCAGCCCTGGCAGCAGGCAAGTCCCGGACACCCAAGTCTTGAAACCCCTGTGCTTGCAGAAAGTTGACAAGCAAGCTCAGGGAGCTGAAAATGCGACGATGCAGAGCCACAGTGTACTCTGAACTTGAGAAGGATGTGGGCTTGTCCCTGTTAAGCAGCTCAGGATAAGATCTTGATTCTAGCAGAAGTCTCCTGAAGCGCTAGGTGACAGTGAGGACCTGCTTGACAGCTTGCATTGTGTACGGCACGAGGCAAAAGACGGAGCCCTTGTCAGCAACTGCGCCCGCGACTCCCTGCGCCACCTTGAGCTTGGACTGGTCACCAAGGTATCGCGCGTCACTGCCCTTCTCTTGTGCCTCCAGCGACCCCATGCCCCGAAACCTCTTCAAGCGCTGCCCGTCCTGTTGAGGCAGCAGAGGCAGCGAGGAGGAAACCTTGAGTGTAATATAGATGAGAATTTCCCCAATACCAGTGCACGATTGGTTCTAAAGTGATCATTGAGTCGCAATGTCTGCTATGTAAAATCTTGACACCGGCCATGGATATACAAACACACCAATAATCAGAGTGGCACCAACAGCAGGCCGTATACTTGTAGGACAAATAATCCTCATGGACATGCAAGTGTAGTGCCTGAAGGTCTCAGCCTATGATTGTTCTGTCATCTTTGCAAAGAAGAGGACGCTGTGCCACCCTTCCAATCATGCAGTCGACTAGAGCCAGAAAATGTAGTCATTTGATGACTTCCAAAGTGAGGGAGACCTGCAACAACATTGTTGCATACCTTTGTGAAGTACTGCCCCGGGGTTTCGGACGTGCCTGCCAAGAAGCTCCCGCACATGACACAAGATGCGCCCAGCGCAAGCGCCTTGACAATGTGGCCCGAGTTGGCGATGCCACCGTCAGCGATGATCGGGACGTCCATGGCTGCCGCAACCTGGGCAGTGCTGTAGACTGCTGTTGCCTGCAGGTGGCAGAGGGCATGGTCAGCTATTACATACTACCATGCCATGCAACCATGCAATAGTCATAGTGCTAAAGTTGACGACTAAAAAGTCATGAAAAACCGAATATGATGAGAAAACTTGCACTTAATAGGATACGCAGTCAAGGCTTCAGGCACTGCGTTTTGGCAATTGTAGGGGCAAAGACATGAAGCCCACCTGGCCTCTGCCCACAGCGCAGACCTCCTGCGTGGTGCAAATGGACCCAGAGCCCATGCCGACACGCAGGCCGTCGGCGCCCGCCTCAATCAAGTGCCGAGCCTGTCGAGCCGTTACGACGTTGCCAGCAATGACTTCCAGCTCCATGGGCTGCGTTCGCTTGATGTGTGCCAACATCTCCATCTGGTATGTTGAGTGCCCCTGGGAGGAGTCCAGGATGACTGCCCAAGCAAGATGCGAGGAGGCAGCAGCTGTCAGCCACTGAACACCTTATACACCCTGACATTCATTCCTATCTGAGTGGCCCCAAAGCCCAAGGTCCTGGCTGGAGCTTTAGTACACCAACATAGGCAAGATATGATTGACAAGATGCTATATTGTCATTTCAGGTAGTCAACAACGATGGACAGATATAGCTGTTGAAGAGAAGCTAGCGCACGCAGCAAGAGCAGCACATGAGGAAGGAAAGTCTCAGTGAGCTCTTAAACTGTGCATCCAATATGAGGCCATTCTACGCCCAAGGGCGGCCTCACCTGCATTGACGCCTGCTTTGACAAGAAGCTCCAGTCTGACTTTGTCTGCCTCCCTGCCAAGCGACGAGGTTGAGCTGTCATTAGCACATGTCACACAACTCCCACTTACACACTTTGTGGCAGCTTGTTATAGCAGCTCTGGCAGCACCCCTAGCTTGTTTTCAATGAATCTCCTCCGTCCATTGGTGTAATTGACGCACTTTGAGTGGACGATCAGGCAGAATATTGGCCACAACCAATACTAAGCTTCACATGACGATAAGTCGAGGCTGCTGAACCTCACCTGGTGCCGATGGCGGCACCCACAAGCACCCGGCCATCTACTCCCATCGAGGGCGGCCCGAGTGGAGGGAACCTGCAGACTCTTTTCAAAGCCGACCGACATGCTAAGCCTGCATACAGAACGCCGCAGTGGACACTGACATAAGTTCGTACTATGACATGATGCAAGACTGGTGCCAAGTGTTTTCATGGAGGTCCCCAACACATAAGCGCACCACAACAGCACCAAAGGGCTGTGATATATCACATGCCGGTGAGCTCCAATGTGTCATTGACCAGTGGCAGTATGCTCTTCTTGCAGGCCCGCAGGGCGAGGACGGCCTGATCCCGCGTGCATGTCTCAGGGGCGGTGACGACGTCCACAGTCATCACGTCGCGCAGCGGGCGCGTCAGGTCTTCGTCAAAGTCGACATCGCTGCCAGTCACGACACCTGGCGATGCTCTGCGGCAGACATGGTCAGCACTATGGCTCCTGTGCCGACTGGACGAGCAAACCCACAAGCGCTACCTCTACACGTGCCATACATGGTGGAGGTCAGCCCCTGTATAGAAATCTCAAATTTGCAATGGTTCATAGACCAAGAAGGGTCTGCACCAATCCAGGTCTACGTTCTGGGCACTGTCTGACCCACAGTCTGAAACCCACCGAGAAGCCTGCTGCCCATGCAGCCGTCCTGTGTGATGCACGCGCTCACGCTTCCGGAGCTCTCCCGTAGCCTCAGCACGTCCTGGTTTCAAGGCCCGACAGGGAGGGACCCCTGCCCAGGTGATGAGAGCGTGTCGAGACTGAGGACAGAGGCGCAATTGTGCTGCAATGGGACCTCCAGAAGGCCCGTAGACGTCGACAATCTTGACGGCTTAGGAATTAGCCGCTTGAGGCCAGGGCGTGGTTACCATGACCGTATGGTCCGGCGTGAAGCAGACGGGGTCCTCGACGAAGCCCGCGGTCAGTGTCTTGGCCTTGGCGACCTGCCGCAGCATGCCACGACCAGCACGTGTCACAAGCAGGCTGTGTTGGCATCGATCTCGAAGAGCCCTCTGACCAACGCAAGCGCCTGAGGCCGGCAGTTCCAGTCGAAGACTGCAACTCTGCAAGCCAACGTGAGCCATCATTGGCAGCTGCGGCGTGGCGAGGACCGCCATCTGTGTGAGTGCTGCCCTCACTTGCAGGAGGCCCACCTGAGCAGCCTGCTCCTCGGGCTTGTTGTTGTAGTGGATGAAGCCCATGCCGCCGACGGCCGCCATGGCGGACGCCATGCCGGCTTCCGTGACTGCAGCCCACAACCACCAAACTGCTCAGAACGTCAAGCCCATAAGTCCGTACTGTCACCACAGTGACCAACTTCACCACCGAAGCTCTATCTAAGGTGGGCAATCGTGCTGGCTTGCTCAGGTTTCTAGGGGGTGGCCTCGTGCTTGTGCTGTCCTCAGCACTAGGCCGGAGAGCCCTCGCCGGCATGCAAGCGCCATGAAGGCCATATGGGCGCCCACTGATGGGCTTCACGGGACTGAAGCTGGCCAAGGCCGTTGCAGTTGCACGTCTCTCGCAATATGAAGTCCTGATTAGATGGCGAAAGGGGGCGGGAGGGGTCGCGACCTGTGTCCATGGGGCTGCTGACGACCGGCGTGCGCAGGCGGATGCGGCGCGTCACCCGCCCCGTCAGGTCCACTGGCCGCCGCCGCCGCCGCCGCCGCCGCCGCCGCCGTCGCCGTTAGTTCCGAACGTCAATGCCGCTACAGTCATAGCGTGGCAAGCCGCCTCGCCTCGCCGTCGGCCGCCGCCGCCGCCGCCGCCGCCGTTGCCGTTACCTTGGTCGGCGCCGAAGTCGATGAAGCTGGGGTGGAAGATGCAGTCGTCGTAGGTGTACGACCAGCCCCGGCCGAAGAGCGCCGCGGCGGCGAGCCCATTGGCGCCTGCCCCGCGCCCGCAGCCGCAGGCGGCCGCCATGGCGGGCGCGCCAGAGGGCGAGCTCCTGGGTGGGGAGTCGAGCGCAGCCAGGGGTTGGGGGGTCGACTAAACCCTGGGGTTTAAGCAGGTGTGTTATGCGCCTGCCAGTGTCGCTGCAGTCAATGACCCACTAGAAGGAAAGAAGAAAGTGCTCGCCCATTGAGGATAGGGGCTGGAAAAGCCAGCCCAAAATGAGAACGAACAAAGAACGTGAAGGGGGCCAGGGGAAGCGCTAAGAAATACAAGCACAAGAAGAAACAAAGCAGCTACGAAGGAGCCAGCTCTTCCAAGATTGAGGCAATGGCTGTGAGAGGCCAGCCCAAACGGGATGGACACGGCACATCCGTTGCATCTGCGGTGCCGGTCGCGCTTTGGCTGCAGCCTCTGGCCACAGACAGGACAGAAAGAAAGACAGACAGACAGACAGGGGATTGCCATTGCCTTACATTGAAGAAGCTGTTTCTTCATTTTGCGCGCCTGACAGGAGAAGCGTATTCCCGCTGCCCTTGATGCCCTTGAAGTCAAGAGTCTGCCCTGATTTGACTCCAGGAACAGGCTCAGTCAACGATGACGAATATTGGTCCACCTTTCAGGACTCTGCAACGTGAGCAGAATGTGAATAACGCCGCGTGACATCGCTCTTGACATAGCTGCAACCTTTCAGTGGCACTTGGCCCACATTCTCGAAGTGGGACAAATTTGAACGATGGTGAATGCTAATTGAGCAATCAGCGACCCATATGAACATGATAGCCTCACGAGCCACGCAGTAGCAGGAGCGCCAGAGCGCACCCAAGCTCGCAACTTCACACTGCAAGGCGAGCTGGTTGCTGATCATCACAGGACAAGCAGGCCAAGCTCATGCTGCGGCCTGGTGGCCAGGAGGGACCTCGCGGTTGCCGCTCGCAACAACGACCTGCAGCATGGTGACAAAATGATTCTGGGGGGGGGGGGGAGAGGCCGCGGGTGCGGCACGGGGAGGAAGAGGAGGGTTGGGCAGTGGTTTGTGTTATGGTGTCTTTGGGGGCGGCTCATGGAGGACCGAGCAAGTATATGTTCAGAAGACTTGCAGGTTTAAGGCAGAAGGTGAGTGCGGCAGCGCTGCCGCACTCAAGACTATTCGCGAGGTCGGGCCGACCACAACGAGCTGAGCGCACGCAGCCTGGCAAAGTAGTCCCCCATAGCAAGCAGGCCCCGGGCGGCCTGCCGCGTGGTGAGGATGCGGTGCATCTGCTGTAATGTCTCGTGCCTCAAGCTGTCCGCCTGGCAAGCAAGCCCAGCACGATGTAGCAGTGGGTCAATGTCCACACAAGGTTACACAATGTAGGCTGGAGGAGAGCTTGCATATGGACTTGCAGCAGCAAAAACTTTATATGGCCATGCACATGCACATGCAAATGCTTCTAAGGAGCTCTTCAATGATGATATAGCTGCTTAAAAACTTCTCATTGTATATGGTGGCGGTCAGCATGCAGCTCAGAAGCACATAGGTTGCCCTCTGTAGCTTATTATACCTGCCTCACGAACGACTCCAAAGTCCCAAGCTTGCCCATCGCCATGGCCATCTGCCCCATGTAATTGGCGACGTTCGAGGACGCCCCCAGGGAGCCTGCCGACAATGTGTCTGCCAGGGACTGCTGCAGCGCTTCCATCCCCTGTATGTGCAGTGGAGCAGCTGTCGTATTTGTCAAGGAGGTCCTTGATGGTTCAAAGATGCAGGTGTTTGTAGCTTGAAGTCCTGAATATAAATTGGAAAAGGATAGCTGTTGAATGCCATGTGAGTAACAAGCTCACCTGAGTCAGCGCATCCTCCGCCTGCTGCGAGGACTGCTGCAAATTGCATATCCCGTGCAGCTGTTGCTCATTAAGCGGCTCAATTTGTGGGATGAGTATCTGCAGTTCAGAATTTGCAATACCTCTTAGTGAGTGCTTGCAGCCGGTGCTTACCCACTCATTTTCCCTACCCAGGATCAAGATGCTCTTCTGGTCCCAGGCAGGAAGGACAAGTAGCTCGCATTTAAGAATGTAGTTTGTCTACACAAAGTTCACTGAGCATAGGTTCTCCTAAAGTTCCTCCTCACGCTGCTGCACAAGTAGAGCTGCTTTGGCAACTGGAGTGGAGTGAGAAACACTAGCCCGTGGGTTTAAGCAGGGGGGTGCCGTACCTTGAGCAGCTCTGACGGGCGAAAACCGCCCATCCACATGAAGCAGCGCTCGGCGGGCGTCTTCCACATGCCTGATACAAGATGGAAGACGTCCGCCTTGGCAGCTGCCGCCTTGAGCTTAAATAGCTCCTCGTACTGCGCCATCACGCCATCCACGAGCACTCGCAGCTCTGCATCGCCCAACCGCGACTGCAGCGCCGCACGCAGGTCGCACATCTGCCGGTGGTGTTCCTCCACCCACCGTGCATACTCCACGTCAAAAGCTGCGGCTCCTGGCGAATTGGAAGCGATAGGCAGCGTCAGATTGGCCGTCCCGGCGGGCGTCGCTGACCAACAGAAGCACTATTTGCGGGCTAAGAGACAAGTGCTGCAAGTAAAGCTTGGCTGCAAGCTTGGCAACAACCTACGAGCCGGTGAATTGTCCGCTAAGTGTCTGGAAGCAACAGGAGCCACAATGCTCTGCGCCACAGTGATCGAGGCCACAGACCGGAGCAGTGCAACATGCTGCCGTGGCGCAATGCAGGGCGTACCAGGGTTCAGGTTGGCATTGGCATTGGGCCCCAGAACAGCGCCGGCCTGCCCGGCAGCCGCATCGCCTGTCCGTGTCCCAATCTGGCGCTCAACGGCCGCCGACAGTCGGAGTCAATGTGCAGCGGCCGTGCAGTGGCAGCACCGAAGCAGTGCAGGTGTTTATAACGAAGCTCAGACTGACGCACCGACAGGAGTGGTACCAAGGACCGCAATGCCGAATGGCAACCTCGGACGGGGGCCCCGAGGTGAGGCAAGGCGAGCCAAGGCGGCTCACCTGCTGCCGGGCACGCTGCAGCTCCTGCTCAAGCTGCTGCAGCCGGACGCGGCTTGTCTCGAGCTGCTGCACGTACGCCTGCAGGAATCGGAAGAGTTACCAAAAGACGTCAGCATCGTTCCATGGACTCGCGTACCTTTGCTGGCCGTAGGCGCAGTCTGCAGCGAGCTGCTCCAAGTGGCGAGCTGCCAGGGCGGGGTGGGGCGAACACCTTCTTGCGCAGGCGGCTCTTGCGTGCAGCCTCGCGGTTCTGCGCCAGCCGCCGCAGGGCCTGCAGCAGCAGGCCAGGGGCACAGAGGAGGTGGACATGACAGGCCGCCGCTATAGACAAGGGCTTAACACTCCGGTAGGACTGGTAGGAGGCACAGTGAGCGAGTAGCAAGCGAGCGCAGTCACACACGCGCTTGTAGCCAGCAGCGCGCGGCGACGCCGGTGGCACATTTGGGGCGCTCACCTGCGGCTGGCTGCCCTTGGAGTCGCCGTTCTTCTGCTCGTGGTCGGAGCTCGTGCCGCCCGTCTGGCCATCATCGAGCTGCGGCGCGCGGGAGACAGGCGCAGACCTCGTCACAGGCCGGCCGCGAGCGACGAGCCGGGCGAGCGGGCTCCGCGGCAGGGCAGCCGAGCGCGGACGGCACAGTGCATCCAGCGAGCAGCAGGAGAAGCACGGCTGGGCTGTCGCGCCGCTGCCACGCCCAGCCATGGCTGGCAGCGGCCACCTCGGCTGCGGGCGACGTTGCCGCCATCATGGCGGAGCCTATTGAGATGGCATGCTCGCCATTGGCTGCCCAGGCTCACCCGCGGGTCGCCGTCGCGGTCGGTGGACATGGACGCGTCATCGCCGCGCGGGTCGCTCATGCCCTCCGCGCCGCTGCCGCCAGCGCCCGGCCCGGCGGCGGCAGCGGCGGGGCGCGGCCGCTTGGCCGTGGCGCGCCGGGCCTCGGCGTCGCCTAGGAGCATGTCAGGCCTTCACACGGCCGCCCCCAACGGCGCGTCATCTGA
>WELB01000009.1:168927-189063 GCA_009602725.1 Spirogloea muscicola
CGGCGGCGGAGGCGCCGGCGGCCTCGGCGGCGGCGACGGCGGTCCGGCGCGGCCAAGGCTGGAGGGGTGTGGGGGTGGGCTAAAGCTAGGGCTAGTAAATTGTGATGGGGGCGGGAAACCCTGTACAAATCTGAAAACTGCCAGATTTCTTGGCGGGAAACGCTGCACAAATCCGCAAATTTCTAGATTTCTTGGGTGGCCGATCAGCCCGCGCCGGGTTAAGATTCGAATTGCAGAGAGCGCGGATCGACTCCCAGTTCCAGCCCCCCGGATTATTAGGAGACGGCTGCTCCCCCGTGCGGGCCCGGGCGGCAGCCCACGAGCGGCCGGGGAGGCCCCGCCGGCCCGCCACGTGGCGGCCGCAGGCGCGGCCCTGTGCCTGCATTCACCTACGGATTCGATGCCGGGCCTCCCGGGCGCCTTGCTCCCCAATGGCGTTGACCCCCGGGGCCATAAGCGACGGGTCGATTATACGCACTCCCGACTCTCCCGCTTCTACCCAGCTGTCCAGCCATCTCTCTCGGTGAAGAGTCTTTCTTTCTCTCTCGATGGGCTGGCTTTTCTTTTTGGGCTGGCTTTTCGCAGCCCTTGCCCCCATTGGGAGTGCCACTTCTTCTGATGGGGCCCCGTGCACTTGGCAAGAGCTGTTTCTTGGAAGCGGCGAGGCAGCCCCACTTGCGCCGAGCTTCCGTGGGCTTGTTTGCGCGCCATCCGGCCCTTTCAAACCTTGTCCAGTCCTTCGGGCTGGCCACTAATGGCCATTGCTGTCAATTTGGAAGAGCTGATAGGTTTTTCTTTGAGACCATGGCCGCTGGCTACCACTCGCTACATTGCGTATGATGCACTCTAGCGTACTTCACACCTCCTTGATCTAGACGCTCTTCACCACAGTGTGCTGGCTTGTTGCTTTGGCCTTCCTCTCATTCAATGCGGATCGCGCGCCTTCGTGCTCTTAGGAGGCCCCCTTTTGCTGGTGTTCCTCGCCCCACTCTGCCTTTTGGGCTACGTATGCTATTTTAGCCACCACGCCTTTCGGCCGAGTGCTTCCTCGTCGTGTTATGGCCCTTCGCATTTGCGCACATGCTACTTCCAACCTTTCCTGCCGGCTCCGCCCGTCTCCCAGGCAGAAGCAACCAGGAAACCAGGAGCAAGAGTGCCACCGATGCCCCCTCTGCATGAAACAACACTAAAAGTAGCCCACGGCGCACCCCGAGGTGGCGCGAAGCCTGGCGCTTGTGCTGGCTCGAGGCCTGCAGTCTCGCCCCTTTGGCAGCTCTGTACCAGCTGGCCTTCCAGAGCAAGAGCCACCACCATTTGAAAGGATAGCTCCCCCACCGCCGTGGCATCTGTGGGAGAGCCACACCTGCGCTCGCGCGCCTTGTCGTAAAGAAATCCTCAACGTTCAGAAGAGAGAGAGGGAGCCTTTCTGGAGAATGCGATGGAAGGTTGTCAATTCTCTAATGGGGCTGGCTTTTCCCAGCCCTAACCCACCCTTTGGAAGAGCTGCTTCCTCCTTCCGTTAGAAGGCCAGCCCATCAAGATTGTTGAGCAAGGTAGAGTAAGGGCCACACCGTCCCCAGCACACTCCCGCCCGACGTCAGCGGGGCGCCGGCGCTGACGTCCTGCAGGCAGGCTTGCTGACGCCAGCGAGGCACTGCCTGGACCAGGGCTTGCTGGGCGCCCGCCTGGACGGGAGCCCCAGAAGGCCGTTAACCGCCGAGGCCTTGTGGGGCCAATCGGTGGTGGTGCCGAAACGGGACGTCACTCAGGGCAGGTAAATGCTGCGCAAGGGGCCGGCTCCACCGTCGCGGACCACTATCAATGAAACTGCTCTTCCAAATTAAGGCAAATTATTGGTCTAAGAGAGAGAGAAGGCGCGCGGTGCGCATGAGAGAAAGGGGTGGCCAATTCAAGCCAACACATTGGACAGGCACAAGCTAGCGCAGATTTCAACCCCTTACTCCGGCTAAGTAACTCCACTTGCGGCTGTCGAGTAGGCTTGTTGGGAGCCCCTCTGGGCAAAGATCTCTTAGATTATTCCTTATTACACCACGACAGTGTGCTGGCTTGGCTTGGCCTCCCAATCCACGCGCACCACGCGCCTCCTCTTTGAGAACCCATTCGGAAGTGTCACACAGCTGCATAGCTCTTGCAAAGCTGCTTGGTTTTCGCGCCTTCCAGAGCTTGTCCACTCCTTGTGGACTTTCTGATTGTGGGGTGACCTTTCACAGCCATGGCCTTGGAAGAGCTTCTTTCTTATCCTGACATGCGGCTACATACCATGGGGTTACAACTGTGCGGCTTCCCTTTGTAGCCACTTCGTCTGCTGTGTGGCTAGCCTTCAGGTGTCGAACCTTCCCCTTAAGACCTTGACCATGCTTATCGGACTGGCCTTTCACAAAGACCACCTCCTTACAGAGCTTCTCCATGGATCAGCCACCTTAGTAGCCGTGAGTCAGTAGCCACGAGTCTGTGACGGGCAGATTCAGGTCTTTCTGGCAAGACATAGATTACCAAAACAACTGAGTGAACGTGCATCTCAAGGCTATCGCAGGCCATTTGCTGTGACATGCGCCAGAACCCTTCTCATCAGTGGACCCACCTTTGACCTATCTTACTGCAGACTTTGGCTGGTCTTTGCCTCAGAAACTTGAATGGCAGCTGACCTTTCTTTCATGATGGATCGTCCGGTTGTTAAAGTGAGCATGAGTCCCTTCTTGCCCCAGGTTGTTGTAGGAGCATATGCAGAAATGAAGAAGTGGCACTGTACATAGAGCATGCACAGGCAAGAAGCAGACGCTGTGGGTGGCCAGCCCGAGATAGAATGTTGACAAAAGCTGAAAAGGGAAGGCGTCAACAAGGAATCACAAAAGGGGCAAGGTTGGGCAGAAGTATCAGAAGTGACGCTCACTCAGCTGTCGAGCGGCTGCTGTGACGGGGGGGGGTGTTCATCGATAAAATGCTCCCATGAGAGTAGCGGCTGTGAGGAGCCAGCCGTACAGGAGGACAGAAGTTGGGCAATGTCAGAAATAAGAACAAATAATAAATCCCTCTTAGGGAGTCCAGCGGCTGCCGTGAGATAGGAATCCCTGTGTACATGAAAAGCACTAGGAGGACAATGGCTCTCATAATAGTGTGGCTATGAGGAGCCAGCCAGCTTGACAAGAGCCGGAAGTTTGGAATGAGTCAAAAGTAGGCCCGCTCAGAGAATTTGGTGGCTCGCACTTCTGAATCTGGTAGCCTTTATCAGCAACCGCAAGCTGGACACGCTGATGATACTGAGACTACAATGTTTTTCTGAAGCTAACGGTGGCTCACTTGGGTAAGATTTCAGTGAGGAGCAACAGCAGAGGGATGTCACTGGAGCCAAGGCGTCCTTCTGGTAAGACCTGGTGAATATCAGGCCGCAGCTGAAGGTCGGACATATTGGCAGGAGGGGAGGAGGGAGACAGGCGTCAAAGCTCACAGCCACCGCCCCCCTTAGAAAAGAAGAGCACTATGCTCAGAGAGATGGTTTTCTCCCTTAGCCAGCTCATTACCCAGTTACCAGGTCATTTGTAAGGCTAGAATTGGCCTCCCTTTCACTTTCATGCGCACCGCGCGCCTTCTCTCTCTCTCTCTTTCTTAGCCAACCGCCCCCATGAGCATGAGCGCTTATCCCGCCCCCGCTGTTCTTTCGGCCCCTTCGGACATCGTCAACTTTTCTCGGTCTGGCCTTTTTACAGGCGGAGTGCCTCCTTCCCTGCAACGAGCTACTCCGACCTGATGTTGCTCACTCGCGGGTACTGAGCTTCCCTAGTGCGTTGTCGTGCTTGGTAGTGTAGTCCTTTTTCGGCACCTCTATCTTGAGCTTTGGACATTGTCCATTCCTCTTGGGCTGGCTTTGCCAGCCCCTCTTTCCTATGGGCGCGCTCTTTCTTCATTTCTTCTTTTACAGCCCTTGCCCCCTCCGAAAGAGCTCAATTCTTGAGAGGAATGAGGTCCCCACAGGATATCAGCGATTCAGGCTGCGAGGTTTTCCAACTTGTGGCTGTTGATCAGGTTACCAAGTGGCCATCCGTAGGACTTACTTGTCCTGCTAAAGTGCTTTTTCCAAATTGGGGCTTCCCCCTGGACCCTGTGAACTCTCTTTCGGCTGGCTTTTCACGACCACAGCCTCCTTGGCAAGAGCTCACATTCCAGCTGCTGGTCAGTTTCTGCTGCTGTTGACTTGACTTACTGCGTGACTATATGGTACAAATACTATTGAACCTGACTGTTTGCGCTACGAGATGAGGGTGATGACAGGGAGGGAAGAGAGAAGGCGCGCGGGGCGAATGAAATGAAAGGGAGGCCAATTCAAGCCAACACATTGTTCAGGCAGAGTCTAGTGCAAACTAAAGAGAAGGGGGAAGCAAGAGGAAGAAGGCAGGAGAACAACGAGACCTTCCAGATCAGATATACGGCAATGGCCGTAAGAGGCCAGCCCAAAGCATGGACAAGGAAAGAGATACCCTAAGGGGCGATTGCTGTAAAATGTCAGCCCACCAGAAGAACTAGCCTGAAGTGAGTGGAAAAGGGCTCGCCCACGGAAAGGGCCCAAAGCGCGAAGGAGCAGCTTCTCGATGTTTCTCATGCAGGGCTTCTTCCCTTGGTGGGAAATGAGAGAAGGTGCTCTGTGCGTAAGAAAAGAAAGGGTGGCCTAGTTGAGCCAATAAACTTTTGCCTGAACCTGTTCAGGCAAAAAATAGTGCAAGAAGTGGGGCTACATAAGTATAAGCCCTGTGCTAAGGTGGGCGTCGACGTGCACGGAGCCTTTGGCACAAAATGGCTTGACTTGCTTCACCACCTTGCGCGGCGTGCATTGGCCCGTCGCCAAGGGCAGCAGGGCGAGCAGCCCGGCTTCAATGTCGCCGCGTCCCTCGCTCAAGTCTTCCGGATGCGCTTGGCCATCTCTTCGCAGCGGTCCCTTGCCTTCGCCGTTCACTTGCGCGCAGGCCGCGCTTTTGCGGCGACCTCCGGCTTCCGACAGGGCGACAACTTTCCGCCGGCTAGCTATTCAGATCTGCATCTCCTGACTAGATGTTACTGAGAGTCTCGTTGCTGATGTCCTAGTCCTTAGCACTCCGGCTTCTTCAGAGAAAGAGCTCGCCCATTGAGGATAGGGGCTGGAACAGCCAGCCCAAAAAAGAACCTTGTCCATTCCTTTGGGCTGGCCTCTCCCAGCCACCAGTCAATCTGGCCGCGCTTTCTGCTATGCTAACTAAGGTGGCTAGGTAATGGAATGTGTGTTAAGTGATGGAGGGGCCTGTGTGGCAAAGTAAGAAGGCAAGCACATTGACAGAAGGTGGCTAAGGTAACAGGGGAAATGGGGTGGGGGCAAAAGCCGGGGGAGTCCTGCCCCTTTCCTGCCGAGCCGGCGCGCGGGAGCGCTGGCCCCTCGGTTCGAACCTGCGACCGGCTGTCAGGCCATCAGGTGAGCGCGGCTTTCCCCAAGGGGGCGCCACGTGTTGGTCAGCTGCCACGGTGGCGTCTCGTATTGGTGGCGCGGGCTCCAGGATTCTGGCGGGACCGCAGATTCCTACCAGCTAGTTCCCACAGCCAGTCACCACGGCTAGGAGATGATTCAGCTGACCGATGCCAATCAGCCCCTTCCTTCCTCTCTCGGCCATTGCCGTGCTTTGAAAGTGCCTGTTCGTTTCCTGACGTCGAAGGAACGCATTGCTACTTCGTTCCATTTCAGACCTGGTACATTCCATTGGGCTTGGCCTCGCTACCCAGAAGAAGTGGCTCTCTCAATGGGGCCAAGGGCTGTGATAAGCCAGCCCGAAAAATTTGACAATCTACCCAGAGACTAGTTTCTCTGACCTGCGGCTGCTCAACAGGGGTTATTGAGCACCCAGTGGCCACTTGCGTCGCTGTGTGCTTTAGCTCTCGCCTGGCCCCTTCAATTTTGTTCGTTCTCTTTTCTGAGCTGGCCAATCACGGCCATCGCCTTCAGTTGCAAGAGTCTTTCCATCGTCTCCTTCCGCACATGCCATTCTTCCAGTGTAAGGACACTGGAAGAAGCTTTTTCTTTACTGTACTCTGCTCATTCTTTTTTGGGCTGGCTGTTCCAGCCCCTATCCTCAATGGGCTCTTTCTTCTTTTCTTTTTTCCCCGCGGCCTGACAGGAAAGCATATTCCCGTCCCCAGTGGCGGGGTTGTTGGCCCCCGCCTTCGCGGGAAGAAGGTGCTCGCCCATTGAGAAGAGGGGCTGGCAAAGCCAACCCAAAAAGAATGGACAATGTTCAAAGCCAAAGAAAGAGGTGCTGAAAAAGGACTACACTACAAAGTGCAAGATGGTGCAGAGGGAGATGCAGATGGCTGCTCAGTATCCAAGTGTGAGCAACAGCAGATCAGAGTAACTCGGAGCAGGAGAAGCGGCACTTTGCCGAGACCCGGAAGCAGCAGCCATAGCACGAGCCTTCGCGGGGGACTACGTGACGCTGCTACGTCCTCGTCCATCCTTCCGTGGGCTCGCCAGTTACTAACGCATCGGCTTGAATTGGCCACCCATTCATTCCACGCGCACCGTGCACCTTCTTCAATCACAGCCATCGGGTTTGGCTCACCGGTTTTGGCAAACCGGTGAGCCAATGGGGCTGGCTGCGTCTCAGATTGTTTCCCTCGGGCTGTTGCATAATGTGGTTGGGGGCGGGGAGGTTCCACTCGCCTGCTTCCGGAGGAGGGAGGGAGGGAGGAGGGAGGAGGGAGGGAGGAGGGAGGGAGCCCCCCCTCCCCCCCTCCCCAACTCACGCCCGCNCTGCGGCCGGCTCGCGGCTCCCCCGTCACGAGCCACCATCTGGCGTCGGCGAGGCGCCGCTTGCTGCTGGCGACCGCCTCGGCCGCCCTGTGCGGGGCGGTCGCCGCGCCGCCGTCGATGCGCCTCCGCCCGGAACGACGTCAAGAAGGCCGTCGCTGAGGTCGTGCCAGGCGCCTGATCATGGCTGCCGCGCCCCGCACGCCATCCCTCTCGGCCGTCCGCCGGCCCGCCGGCATCGTGCCGGCCGCGGCGGCCACCGCGAATCCGCAGCTCCATGGTGCGCAGCACTCGGCGTTCCCTGGGCCACGGAATCGCCAACTATTTGTCGAAACGTCGGCCATCGGCAGTGGGCCACGGCTCTGTTGGCAATCCAGAAGCCCTTGCTTGGGCAAGTATTGCAGCCATGCGAGCAGCAGCTGCAGCGTCAACCTCCACCCCATGGCTGCCGGTTGCAACGCCTACGGCAAGGCCAGCTGCGGCAGCGGACTCCTGTCGAGGAGGCGAGGGGCTGCCGCAGCAGCGCCAAAGGCGGGCGCGGCCGCTGCGTGCGGCCCGACCAAAGGCCTGGACGCAAGCGACTCGGCCGCCGCTGCCATCTCCGCGGCCTCGGCTGCTCCCGGCAACCTGGAGCGGCTGATGCTGGAAGACGGCCCGGTCATCGTGCGCGACGACCTCAGCCAGCTCCTGGAGGTGAGCAGCTCCCTCGGCCCCCCCTTGGTCGCGCAGAGCAAGCATGAGCGGGCTGCCCTTCCCATCATTTGCGGCTTGCCTGTCAAGAGAAGGTAAGCTCAATCATTGTGATTTGCCACAATACACTTGGTATGGATGGGCGTTGTGGCACCATGGATCCCTGCATCCCGAGTTGTTGTCTGTGTCATCCATCACATGCAGGCACGTCTCAGTGCCAGGGCTCAGAGCTCCCGGCTGTTGGTACAATAATAGAATGTCTTGCGACCATCTTGTATTCCCTTGATTTGAGGCCCTTGCTGTCTTCGCTGATGAGCGTTGGCAGTCTGTGGCCAGACTCACCCCGCTGTCTGCCAGACTCTGTTACTGTCTGGCATGGTCTGAGAACCTTGCAGCAGATTGTGAATGTCTCCAGATGGATCAACTGGCTAACTGCAAGCTCATGTTGTGGGTCCTGCTGCAGTGCTTACCTGAGGTGCTGCGCTCGAAGCTCCGCGAGCACCCTCGCCGCTCTGAGTTGCTCGAGGTGAGGCTGCCGCCGCTTCGCCTCCCTTTCCTGCGGCAGCTGATGTTTAGGGGACATGTGCGACTCCTGGCTTCGATTGGCTGAGTGCTGGGCAGCTCGACTGAGGGCCTGTGCACTCGATGCTGGCCTTCCCTCAGGTCGTCCTGGATCTCGGCCGGCGGCCGGAGGCGCGGTTCCTGGGCGACGGCGGCGGCGAGTACCTCAGCCAACACGAGGTGGACAGCCGCGTGGCACAACTACTGATTTCTTGCAACCCTTTCTGTCGCTCTCGCTCGGAGGAAAAGGATCTGTAAGTGATAGCCAGCAGCAGCACCTCATTGTAGATGCAATGGTATTGGGCACTGGCGCAGGTCACGCGGATCGACTTGGAAGCGGCACAGGCAGCTGTTGGCGAGTTTGGCGGCGACAATCGCGCAGGCGTGGAGGGCACGCTGCACCGCATTTCTGGCATTCGCAACCGCAAGGGTCACATTGTGGGGCTAACGTGCCGTGTTGGCCGCGCCGTGACTGGCCATGTTGACATGATACGGGACGTCCTCACGCTAAACCAGAGCATTCTCTTCCTCGGCAGGCAAGCCCTCTTGTCATTATGTATTTAATGCTCCATTAACCATGTGCATGCTCCAAGTTGCCTCTCAAGGAAGTGGCAATGAGTGCGGGCAGCCAAACAGCAGGGCTGGGTGCTGCCTTTTAGTCACAGCAAGTTGTTGTGCTTTTGGGCTGCAGGCCGGGCGTCGGCAAGACTACGGTGATACGTGAGATTGCGCGCGTGCTCTCTGATGAGCTCCACCGCCGCGTGGTGAGACCATTGAGCCCTTTGTCTTTGTCCTCTGTCCAATGTCGCGCTCCTCGTAGTCGCTTGAGAGCTTCATTGCTGGCGCAGTCCACCATCACTGGTGTCAGTTGGTTGTGCATTGTGCTTTCTGTCCCCTGCTCATGCTGTAGCTTGTCTGCTCACACATGCTTCTGGGCTTGCAGGTCATCGTCGACACGAGCAACGAGATTGGTGGTGATGGGGACATCCCTCATCCAGCCATTGGTGGAGCTCGTCGCATGCAGGTGGGAAGCACGACTGCTTTCTTGCCGTACTTGGACTCGAATCACATCTGTGACCACGACATATGTATGTGGACACAACAATCGGCACTGCTCAATGCTATCTGGGAGTGATCCCTGAGGCAGGTCCCAGATCCAGCGATGCAACACCGCATCATGGTGGAGGCCGTGGAGAATCACATGCCAGAGGTGGTGATTGTGGACGAAATTGGGACAGAGGCTGAGGCGCTTGCCTGCCGCACTATAGCCGAGCGTGGTGTCATGCTTGTCGGCACAGCCCATGGCCAGCTGCTGGAGAACCTGATCAAGAACCCAACTCTTTGTGACCTGGTGCGTTGCTATGACTGATTGATGTGCTCAGTATGGCAAGCCTCTGCGCTACGCAGTCACGGCAAACGAAACCTGGCTGCAAGCTCATTGGCAAATGGGGCGGTGTGCTGCACGGGGCAGGTCGGGGGCATACAGACAGTGACGCTTGGCGACGACGAGGCCCGGGCGCGTGGCACGCAGAAGAGCGTGCTGGAGCGCAAGGCGCCTCCCACATTCCCGCTGCTCATTGAGATGCGGGAGCGTAACTACTGGGTATCTCACCAGGTGGGATCTGGCAACCAAAGCCCTCATGAGGGTGCTTGCCAGGATTGCTGTAGGCACTCTAGAAGGAAGGCATGTCATCTGTAACGGGAATTGTGATGTTGCAACCTGAGCTGGCAGACTGATAGGAGCGTCGACTCGCTGCTGTATGGCAAGAGGCCCTATGTTGAGGTGAGGGCCAAGCTGTGCATGCCCTGCCTTTGTGCTGCCCATCTCAGGTAGTCGTACAGCCACGACAAGGTTACCGGATAACAAAGTCCATCTTCTGTGGCAGAGAGGTTCTTCTAGGAAGGCTTAGCTTCTCCATAGACTAGAACATCCCTCAGTCTGCGACAGATGGAAGCCCATACTGACGTTGGCTTGTTGACCTGTTCCAATAGCAGCTTGCTTGTGGAAGGCACACAAGCTGCCGGCAAGCTAAGCTGTGCCAATGTTCCTGACAAGAATCTTCACCTTTGAGTTCAGGTTCGTACAAGGGACGGCATGTGCGACGTCGTGATTGAGCGCAGGCTGTATGACAGCAGCGGCAATGGTCGCTCGGACGGTGACTACGAGTACAGCCTGGGCAGCCCACTCATGTCCATGGTTGGGGCGCTCAATCCTGCTGACGAGATTGACCGCACGTATAGCTGGGCAGCCAAGCTTGGTAAGTCAAGCGCCATGGAAGGCATGGTCGATAATGAGCTGGCAGTGCCCCCTACCTCCGCAAGACAGTTTCCTGTCTTTAAGTTGCAGATGTCTCTGTGGTTTCAGCAGCTTGGAGCTTCTTGTGTTGGGCTCTGTTGTGCGTCGCAAGGCAGTCCTTTTTAAGCGCTTTGCCTTATCAATTACTTTGGTGGTCCTTCATGGATGCAGGGCATGTGCCAGATAAGGACGCAATCGCCGAGGCTGCCATGAGCTTCTCTGTCAGTGGGCGGAGGGGATCCTGGGAGGACTATGACGAGGAGTTTGCTGGGTACGGCAGCTCTGGGGGTTCAGGGGGTAAGCGGGGCTCCAAGCGCGGGCCCCGTGGTGTGCGGCTGCGCTGAGCACAGGACAGGTCGTCTAAGGGTACTAATCCCTCAATAATGAGGGCCAGAGGTACCTCTTCGTGATCTCTCTGCTATCAAGAGCTCAGAGTTAGCACTTTTTAAGACATTCCTGGAAACAGCGTAAGGTCTTGAGAGGCCAGTTGGATAGGGGGTGGGGATGGGTAAGGGCTTTCCAGTGAGCGTTCTCAGTAACGCAAACTGGAATGCCAAAGTCACTGTGACGTAGCACACTGCGGAAAACTGGCAGTTTCTCTGGGCGGTTGTGTGTGTGGGCTGTACTGTATTGTGCACATATATATCAGCACCTTGCTCGACCCTCTGTCTCTTCAGTTGCTCTTGGTACTACATTGGTATGCAATTTGACTTCTGGGAAATCACATGCATTCGCAGTGTGTGATCACGTGTCATGGGGCTTAATGTTTGGAGCTGCTCCTATGCTCGTGCACTTGGACAACATGAAATCTGGGCAACAAGATTTGGCCTTCTCATGTCACCGAGACCGATATCTTTCAAGCCGTGGTGCTATGGTGCAACCTAGCAGCCTTGAAGAGCCTCAGTGCATCAAAACGAACAGCCGAGTGTGACGTACACATGGCCATTACAAAAGAAGCTTGATGACTGCAGAAGCTGTTGCAACTCAAAGTGGTCTCTCCTGTTCACACACCTCTTTCTAATGCTGATCCTATAGCCAGGTGCTTCCAGCTCATCCTCAAGTATTCTAGTTGCCTTCCAACTCTTGGTCCTAAATATTGGTGATGTATGTCAATCGATGGACATCAAATGGCACTCTCTTCCCTTAAGCCCTCTTCTGGTACCTGCGTGGTCTGCACTTCCAGCCCCTTCAACTTTGTTGATGCCTGCTGGGCTGGGCTTCACAGCCATCGCACTCTTGTGGAAGAGTTTCTCCTCCAGCCCCCATGTAGTCCAACTTGCATCTCAATCTGTGCCTTATGACACCAACTGGGTCAGTAAGCTATTTGAAGAAAAGTGAGGATCTGAAGTCAAGATGCAGCCCATGGTGATCACGTGGTGTGCTCGTTAGCCTCTGGCCGCCCGCAATGGCGCCTCCACAGGGGCAGCCGTCGGGCGCTGCCTGCAGAGCCGCCGAAACACCGAGCAGGGATGGCAGCGCAAGCACGTACCAAGTGCCCATGTCGATGTTCGCAAGCAACCGTGCGAAGCTCGTGCAGAGGCTCGCCAGCTCGGGAGCGCTGCCTGGTGGCGGTGCTGCAGGCCGTCTCTACGTCTTGCTCCAAGTGAGTGAGCAGCAAGTTCAAGGCCCTCCACCTCGCTCCTCTGCCGGAAGCAGCATTCGCCAACAATGCATTGCTTGTGTTACGAAGTACGACTAGAAAGCCTGGAACATGCAGGGCACACCACAAGGACGACTCTGCAGATACACCAGAAGCAGAGTGGCTTGCTCGTTGCTTGATACTTTTGCTGCCGCCACCAGCGTCGTGTCAGTTCTGGGCTTGCACAATGTCAGCCACGCTGCGTGATCATTTAGAGCTGCGGGCTTGCATCGCGGGCGCGTGCGTGCAGGGCGGAGAGCAGCTGCTGCGGTACTGCACGGACCACGAGCCACTCTTCCGGTTGTTTCCGCGCCATAAATTCCCTAAATGAGGTTTATAAGGTGGTGTACATTAGTTTGGGTCCAAATTGAGGCAGGCAACTCAAGTGATGCTGAACATGGGCGGCCCTGCTGAACCAGGACAAGGCTGTCAAGCGGAGACTTGAGCTCGTACTCGAGTCAGTCATCTACTGGTGCCCCTGTAGGACTTCAGCATCTGGGTTGTCAGCTCCCATCTATGGACTGAGTCCAGCGTGATATCCAGAATCTAGAGGTGCCAGGGTTCCAGTAGAATTCCCACCTGCACAAGCTGTTCAACCAAGGCCTGGCGCATGAAGGAAGATCTGGACATTCCTGCTGTCTATAGCGTGCATATTTAAACCCAAAGGCATCCACTGGCTGGGTGTGCACAGGCAGGAGAGCTACTTCGCATACCTTTTTGGGGTGACCGAACCTGGGTTCTACGGAGCCATTGTGAGCAGCTTGTACATTCCATTGGATTGCAGGCTGCTCTACTACTATGGCCAGATTTGGCTTCGATTGGCAGAGGACAATTGGGCAGTCAGTGCGTGACTGCTGCAATGTCATCTCAGGAAGCAAAGACTGGAGATTCCATGCTCTTCGTCCCTCGCCTCCCGGCCTCATATGCCGTCTGGATGGGCAAGATCCACGATCCCCAGTACTACAAGGTAACTAAATGCAGGCCACCTGCTAGCTCTACGTGGAGCAAAAACGATAGCTGAAGGTCATCTTAGATGAGCCGCTTGGAGATGTATGTAGCCAGCCCTGATTCAGTCCTATTTCTTACACTCCTCCGCAGTTGAAGTACAAAGTGGATGCTGCATTCTATGTAGATGAGATGAGCACAGTGCTCTCAGCTGAAGGGAGCTGCGCTGATGGATCCAGCAGCCAACGACAAGAAACATTACTTCTGCTGCTCCAGGGCTTGAACAGTGACAGCGGCAACTGCTCCAAGCCCGCAAAATTCGAAGTAAGTTCTTGGCTCAACCTCTTGCTGAACAGGCGGACTTATTGGACAACTGGAAGGCTTAGCGAGACACTTACGGACTAGCTGGGTGGTCCTGAAAAGCAGATCAGTCATTTACTCTCAGCTTCCTAAGCGTTGTGTTAGTCCTTGTCCTACTAAGTATGTCAGCATCTCAGATCCCAGGTGCTAGGTGCCAGCACCACTGACCCTCTTCAGTCCTAGCCTCCATGTCTGTCTCCGTGTATCTGGTCTCAGCCATCCAACTAGTGAAAATTTCAAGCAAGTGAAGCATTACAGTTGTTTCTACAGGGAGGTCATCCTACAAAAAGGATCTCAGAGATTTTCAGTTGCACTTGGACTTTGTAGACGGCAGTACTAACAAGTGTTGCTCGTGACAGGGCATACAACACTTCAAGAATGATGTTGAGGTTCTCCACCCTGTGCTGAGTGAGTGCCGCGTGACAAAGTCAGAGGAGGAGCTGGACCTCCTGCGATATGTCAACCGTATCAGCTCCGAAGCTCATGTCGAGGTTGAGTCTAAGTAGTTGCTCCCATGTCGCGTAAGATAATCACATGATGGCTGAAATTGGCGAAGAACTCTGTTTCGGGCTTCACACTGCATTTTGGTAAGGAAGGATGGTGCACGTGTGCCAATTATTGAAATTTGAGGGATGCAACACTCTTGACCTGTTCTTGACCAGGTCATGCGCAAGGCATCACCTGGCATGATGGAGTATCAATTAGAAGCTGACTTTCAGCACTACGTGTATCATGAAGGCGGTTGCAGGTATTCTTCAAGGCCCTTCCTCCAAAATAAGCAAGACCACTGCCCACTCTGAAGCAGGCTAGCCCACCACAGTGTACGTGCAAATCAAGAACGTACATCCACCAGTCCGTCTATTGTAAGATGTGCTACTTGGCTGAGCAGGAATTGTTCTCTGACACAGCTCTGAATGTCCGTGGCATACCTCATAACTCACTTGCCTGTCTCTGGACAGGCACTGCTCGTACACATGCATTTGTGCAACCGGCGAGAATTCTGCTGTCCTCCACTACGGCCATGCTGGGGCTCCAAATGACAGAGTACGCTGCAGTGTGCACACCACATTGATGGTTCTGTCATCTGGCAACTCAACGTATCTGAACTTCTGCTGAGAGGCACTTTACGGTGCAGAGACTGGAGGATGGTGACATGGCCCTTCTTGACATGGGGGCGGAATTCAGCTGCTACGCCTCGGACATCACCTGCTCCTTCCCCGTCAATGGGCGCTTCTCGGACGATCAGCGAGTCGTTTACGAGGGCGTACTTGCGGCGCAAAAGGCAGTGTTTGCTGCTATGAAGCCTGGCATCAGCTGGGTGGATATGCACATGTGAGGGCATCACTTATAGCATTGCAGTATTGCGAGTGCATCGTAGTTTAAGCAGCAGTTCTGTGTCCTCTTATGCAATTCACTTATAATAGTGTGCAGTGATATTTGGGAATCAGGGTTTAGACATTAGACTGACATTGAGACAAGTCACACATACCAAAGATCAGTTTGATGTGAAAATCTGGCCCTTCTTCTTCTGCATATGCTACTGCTGGCTCATACTTGACTGGATGCAGCCTGGCAGAGCGGCACATCTTGGGGGCTCTCAAAAGCGGCGGCTTTTTGCAAGGGTGAGTGGCTGCTTCGCATGAGCTTGTCCTTTCGCTATGTTGATCACACTGCTCTCTTTCACAACATGACGATCCAAAAAGCATGGACACGAAGGGCTGTGGTTCAGCAAGATCTCTGCTATGTCCAGGTCGGAGGATGAGATGCTCGAGGCGAGCTTGGGGGCTGTGTTCATGCCTCACGGCCTCGGCCACTTCATGGGCCTGGACACGCATGACGTTGGCGGGTACCCAAAGGTCTGCTTGCCGGACTCTGCACGACGCAAGGCTGCGTGGTGACGCGCACAATGTGCCAGAAGTTGATCTGCCAACGTGGGTATTTGTATGTCATGTATGATGAGACAACTGTACAAGAAGGGGATTGTGCTGGCACGAAATTCATCTTGCTGATCTATTGCACATGGAGGAGGGCAGGGTACAGTGCGGATCGACAAGCCGGGCATGAGGAGCCTGAGGACGGTGCGGTGCCTGGAGGAAGGCATGGTCCTGACGGTGGAGCCCGGGTGCTACTTCATCAGCGCGGTTCTGGAGCCGGCCATGGCAAACCCCTCCTTGATGCACTTCTTCACGAGCTCCATTGCTCGGCTGCGCGGCATGGGTGGCGTGCGCCTGGAAGACGATGTGGTCAGTCTCTCGATTACTCTGACTGCCGAACCATTTTGTGCTTACCTGTGGCGGCTAGTATGTATGCAGGTCTAAATATGGACCGCCCATCTATCTCAAGGTGCCGGGCAATGTGCTTGATGTTCTGCAGATTGTGACCTCGGATGGAATTGAGAACATGACACAGTGCCCGAGAGAGATTGCGGACGTGGAGGCTGTGATGGCTGGAGCACCCTGGCCGCCAAGAAAAGAAGTCTTGGAGTGACCAGTCTGTCGTGTCACCTGCAGAAGAAGACACATTCGATACTGCTGGGTAGGCACACTGCCCTCCACCATCACCCTTATCGGTTACATATTTCTTGCGCTCCCTGATAATCATCTCAAAGTTCGCCTAAGCATTTACTCGGATGTTCTTCAGACAGTGCAAGTTGCAAAACCACACACCAGAAATGGAATGACACAAGTGCACAGCTGAGAGCCAGGGGTGCTCGTTTATAGTTGGCTAAAGCCGACGATCAACTCCCAACTGCTAGTACCTCTATCTCCAAAGAAGGGTGGAAGTGAGCGCTATGCTCTGCTTCGAAATTGTGAACCTCTGCAGGTTTGTTGTTTGACAGTCACTATACTAGTCTTGGTCAGTCCAAGCCTCCTAGTACTGCCCAGGGAATATGCCCAAAGTATGCAACATATGCAACAAGTTGAAGACTGAGTGAACAAGTAGCCCTCATCCTACACACGGCCTCGTATGCCTGCTAGAGCAGCCTCCCGCTTGGCTTCGGCAGCTTTCCCCGTGCCACGGAAATAGAAGTACACTTGCTGCACATCAGTCAGAACTTGCCAGCATAAGCAGCTACATTGGAGGGCACAGTGCATGTAAACAAGTACTGGCGTATGATCAGGATGAGTACTATCGTGGCACAGTATATCATTGTCAAGTCGAAGTCTATGTGTGCAAGTCTCTCACTCACCTGCATCACAAACAAGCTAAGAAGAGATTCCAAAGTAAAGGAGACAAAGCCGACTATGAAGAATATCTGCACAACACAGAATGATCATAGTTGCTTCAGCAGCCTGAGCGACTAGGAGCTGATGTTGCAGTGGGATCTTCACAAGCAGGTTCTACATCATCATGTAGTGCCGAGGAGATTATTGCCAACTGTGTGCAGTATGAGGCCTTCAGCTTGGCGAAAATGGGCTGAAGCTCAATAATACTCACTCCCACAACAGTGTGACCGTCTGCCAGAATTTGGATAGCTGGCAAGATACCCCTGCACAAATTTGGGTGCCAGACTTCAGACGCCTTGTGAAATGCAGCAACATGATGAGAAGGCAAAAAGGTGGAAGGCATTGACTGCTGGTCAAGGTTTACTAAACACCAACAAAGATACGTGATCCAGAGGAAGCTGCTGAACCGATATCTAGCAAATCGAGCCACTGTTGGCCATACAGGGCTCTACATTTGCTCTTAAACAACCATCTTCAAAGCTAAGGTGGTGCGAAATCAGAGGAGGAAGCTGCTGAACAAACTCCAGCTACCTACTTCTGGGCATTTTTGCAACCTAGTGCAGCTCAGTTGCTTGCGATACTCACGATAAGGACCTTCCTTTGAAAACAAAAGGTGGTGCCACAGCGGCAAATATCACAAAAGCACAATGGACCTGTCACAAACTCGTGATAAGGACTTTAATGCCATGTGGAGTACAGCATTCGGCTTTCCTTTTGCACGATGAGCTGCAACTCTCAGCTTCTGCTAGTGCGAAGACCAGCGGCCTAGATGCTGTCAGCAGGCCCGTTTGGAATTTAAATTCAAGTGGACTTACCAAGTAATATACAAAGAAAAAGACAAATCCCAAAGAGCTGTCCTTCCTGCAAAACCAAGCAAGCAAGCACGTTTGTGGCAAATGTGATAGCAATGATATGCATGTCGTTGCTTCGCTAGTTGGAAATTTCAAGTGAATTAACAAAAGATTGACAAAACTTCCACGTGACACCATCGACTCATCAACAACCTTAAGATGTCACTTCAATGATACCCATGTAGTCCATGTGGCACGAGGACTGCCATGTCATTGTGATGATTATGCATTGCCAGTGAAGAAAATGCTCAAAGCAACTGGTACCTCATGGACACATAGAGACGCCTGTACCACAAAAAGTAAGAGAGCGGGTATCCTAGCGCAGCATAGAGTATTGCAAGCGCCCAATTTTCGAATCCTGCAGAGTGGAGGGCAGGCATGAGGGTGCGCATAGGCTTGCCACTATTTCAAGTACTACAACCCAGTAAAGCTAAGAGCCAGGAACCAGTGCTACGCAAATGACAATTTCCGATCTAGGAAACAATGCCTCAGTTGCTCATGAGCGGTCAATGACATGGCTTGTCCTTGTACTACCGCTCTTTAGGGGAACATTGTTATCACTTAATAGAGATCAAAGGAAGTGGACAAACCCCGGCTGCCCTTAACAGCGTGGCCTATCCACGAAGCAGAGACAGCAATAATATTCCACAACAGACACCAGAGTATACCTGCAAAACAAAGGAGCAGCAACCCAAAAACATGAATTGATGTATGCTTATAGACATGTTAGGTGGCTGCAAACGAGGACGAAGTCACAGGATCCAAGTCTTGGATGGCAAGGATCATAATAAGCAAGCAATGTCCAAGCAATGTTCATGAGTCTTGCTCACCCAACCAGCTATAGTATGCCATCCTCTGAACAAATTGGAGATGATTGGGGATATCTCGGGAGATGTCATGATGCAGGAACGGAAAGCAAGGGGGCCAATTCTTCAGGTCACCTCCCCCCATAGCTGCATATCCAAACTCTCAATCAGCGACATGGGCCAAGCAACAATGTGATGAATCTCAGACAAGAATTTCACGATACATGTTCATCCTCTGCATTATCCTGTGATTGTCATTGCTCCAAGGCCTAGCACCGATCAACCACGCTCCTCTTGAGCTACAGAGTTGCCTCATGAAGTCTTCCTGCAGTATATCTTTTCTGCTCTTCCTTCTCCTACTTTCCTTGCTGCCTACAAGTAAGACAAATTATGAATAGCTCGCACCAGCCAACTCAAGTTCACGCTTCCTCAGCTCCTGCAAAAGGCCGACCGCATCAATGATTGACTATTATAGCCTTTGGCAAGTGTATGAGACAAAACTCGATACATCTGTGGCTATCGAATTTGGAGATTGAGACAGTGAATATCAAAGTGTGTCAAAATGTCAACAACAGAAGAGGATGCCATTTTGAGCCACTCCTCGAAATGAGTAAGACCATAGTTGTGTTGCAGTTGCACCAGCACAACACAATGACAAGCCCACACTGAAGAGCTAGTTTTAAGTCGAGATTAATACATGTGAAAGTACAATAAGGAAGTGCTTGAGTAACAATAAGGAAGAATGAGTGCTACTGATGCTGACGCTGGCTTTTGGAGGTCTGGTCAGGGCTCTGTGAAGAGAGAGCTCACCTCTTCCTTCTTGGCAAGTGCCAACTCCTTTGCATGAAGGGCCTTCTCCCTCCTCTGGAAATCCTGCACCCATGACAAGGTTGTCTCCTTTCACATTCACCACTCACTCAGGCAGCAATAGGGCAGAAGCAGCTGCTCCTTGGTGCTCAAGGATGGTCTGATTTAGCCGAGTGCATCACTAGAGAGATACCTGAGCTGTCCTTGCTTCCAGCAAAAGCATTGCAATACGACCATTCATGAGAGGCCAGAGCACACAAAATTCGCCCAAGTCGACCTCTAAAGGTCAAGCAGTGTACATGGTCCTCAAGCAGTGCTGAACAGCTCACTAGGTCTTCCTGTCAGTCGTTCTCATTCATTGGCTACACAACCTCTCTCAAAAATGCTCTGACCTTGTTGGTGTTCCCCAGGGGAATCTCTGTGGTGGCATCTGTGACTGCGGCTGAGTTGAGTACAGGATCTGGCTTGACAGATGCCGGCTGCAACTGCAGGCATGAAGCAGGCCACTCAGGTCTCAGGTCGTGTGCACTAGAAGTAGGAGCTCCTCAGCTCTCTATCTCGGTCAGAGGAAATGCATGGAACTTAGGCGCTTCGCTAAGAGCACACAGAGGTGACATGGTCGCCTCCTGAGCAGGATCTGACGTCCATGCTACACGCAGCAACAAAGCGCTTCAAGTCCTCCTGTCCGGCGCCTCGAAGATCCTTCCTGAGTACATCACTTACCGTGTCGAAGAAGGAAGCGGTGCCCGCAGATTTGGGAGGAGGTGTGTAGGCGACCGGCCTGGCGGCTTGCCTCTGGCTCTCCTGCAGGACGACAGAGGGCCAAGGCTCTTGTATCGATCAGCCCAGACGGATGGAGGCTTCAAGCGCGGGCGGTGATGCACGGATCGTCACGCATCCGACCTCGGCCGGACGGCCAGCTCCACGGCCACCACCACAGAGTGGCTGCAGGACTTGTTGTATGCATGAAATGGTAGCCCACACCGCAGGCCGGCAATGGAGGGAAGGGTCTGACGGCGGAGGGAGGACGGAGAGGCGGACTCACTGAGAAGGGGTTGCCTCCGACGCCGCCGCCGTCCTCGTCGAACGGGTTGTCGTAGTGACTCATGATGCCGCCGCCGCCGCCGCCGCCGCCGGCCCGCCCCGCCGGCCCGGCTCTCACCGCCGCCGCCG
>WELB01000009.1:189574-202320 GCA_009602725.1 Spirogloea muscicola
GGCACGGGCCGCGGAGGAGGCGCGGCCGCGCGCGGGCAGGAGCGCCGGTCCCGCGGTGTCTGCGACGGGCCGGGCGGCCCGATGGGCTGGCGGGCCGCCCAGCAGGTGTTCCAGAGCTGGAAGGTCCTGCGCGGCGACCGGGTGAGCCGCCGCCGCCGTCGCCGCATGTCTCGGCGTGGGTTCAGGATTTACGGCTCAGGTTAGGTTTTAGGATTCTAGGGGTTTAAGGGCTTGAATTTAGGCCGCGCCTCCAGTCCTGGATTTAGCTGACACACATTGCGCTCAGCACGCTCACAACGGCCTGCTCGACGATGGCCTGCCCAGCGGGGCCAGCCACGGAGCGCTCCGACGGTCGCAGTCTGGATTGCAGGCGCGGTTTAGGTTTAGGGGTCAGGTTTTTCAGGGTTTAGGTGTTAAGGGAGCAGGGTTTAGCTGCTTAACATGGGCGGCCCTCCATGTTGGTGGGTGTCAGGTGATGGTGATGGCGGGCAAGGACAAGGGCCTCACTGGCACGGTGCAGCGGGTGATCCGTGCCCAAAACCGCGTCGTCATCACCGGCCGCAACCTGGTGTGCCCGCCTCCTCCTCTCTCCCAGCGTCCGGGTCCATGCATGTGGGCTGCTCGCCTTCGGGCCACCGGCGTACAAATTTACAAGCTCAGTATCCAATACGGGAAACCCTTCGGTTTTCCATTGAATATTAAGACACGCATGGCACGTTTCGCACGTTAGGACCTGGATTAGCAGGCTCTGGGGCGTGGCCACACTCCTCCTGTTGAGAGAAGTGTAAGCAGCTTCGTCGATGCCACGCTGGCCGTCCTGCTTGTTGACGTTCTCCCTGGCAGAGAATGACAAAATGTCACATCTAAAGGGAGGCAGGTGGCTGGGTGTGCACAGGTGAAGAAGCATGTGAAGAGAACCGAAGGCTCGCCGGGCGGCATCATCACTATGGAGGCGCCACTTCGCGTTTCCAACGTGTCGCTGCTGGACCCAGTCACAGGGTGAGTTGCATGGTAGGCATACAGGAAATTAAGCTGGAATAGTCACGTGATAGCTTGTGGTGATGCAATGCCTCGTTGGTGTGCTCGCTCGCAGTGAGCTTCAGTGTATATGGCTGGTTTGTGAAGGCTTTGCTGTCGAGTTACTTGAAAGAAGACCCCTTGCTCTAGTCTCTGTTGCCTGAGGTCAATATCTAAAATTAGAGTGTCTCCACTAATTTTAGATAACCCACTGATGCAGAACAGCAGATTAGTCCTGTATGCATCTGTTATGTACATCTGTTACGTAGTGATGACAGCCAAGTACCAAGTGCTAGTGCAGGCAGGGTGTTCCTAGCTCTGGCTTCAAGGTTGAGCAAATGGTCAACAGACTCCAATCACGCCCAGCTATGAAGGAGTGGTCTCCATGTGCCTGATAGTTATTGAATGTACGTGCTGGTGCTGCTGCAGGTCACCGTGCAGGGTAAGCTTCAGATGGTTGGAAGATGGGACCAAGGTACGGGTGGCACGTGGCCCTGCGTCATCAGGAGCCATTGTCCCTCGCCCAGCCGTTCTGCTGGAGCGACGGATGCCTCTGCCACTGGCAGGTGCACCTGGTTTGCAGGACCCTGTCTGCAGCTAGGCATGCCAGTGGTCTTTCAGTCAAGCATTTGTTTTGTAGCCGCCGTCTTGAAAGTTGATCAAGAAGTGCATGTAGCTGCCCTACTGCTGGCCACGACGATTGTCTGAATGCCTCCTGATGTGATTTCGTTGTCTGTGTTGCTCGGGTGAGTTTAGTTGGACCGAGGGATACGGCGAAGGGGGCTGCTCTGGAAGAGGCCTACGACCCAAGCACTGGCCTTCCTCCTCTATAATGGCGTTCACTTGGCGGGTGGTTAGGCATTGCACAAATGTTTGTGCTGCCGTTCACCACGAAGATACTCCTAAGTTTCTCCATTATTTCGTGACACATCCTCATCGACTGTGCACGCTTGACATGACTGCCTAGCTAAGCTAGCAGATTTACTGCACCCACAATGGTGATGATGTTCATCTATGTAGCTGAAGGAAACTCAATATCAACTCTTGCCATAGATAGGATTAGGACATAGGACTGAGGACATAGAACCTCTTCTTGATAACTCAGGATCGAGCACATGACTGCCTTGTAACCTTAAGTCCACCTCTTTCAGGATTCTTCCACAAGATTGTCATACACTCAATGCTATGGCAAGTGAGACTTGATATTCCAAGTTGTCAGCTGCCTGTCCAAGGCTAGTTCTCAGCGGTAGTATGACGCAGTGAGGAAGAGAGAGACGGAGGCTGCCAGCGTCACAAAGAGCTCCTGCAACAGGTTGACAGAACAAGCATCAGAGAAACTTGGATAGTGATTCAATAGTGAGGGTCATCTATTGCAAGGAACATCTGTACATCCGTAATTGTCGCTGGAATGTGAATTTAGTAATCTCTAGCATGCAGGCCTCAGAGCAAGCTCTGAGATTGCTGACAATTCTCTATCCTGATAAAGAGTGCCTGTGAAGGTGAGGTTCAGCAGTGTTGAGAGCCGCAGAAAGTGACCTGGCCAGTTGCTAGGGCAGATGGAACAGCCCGACCTATAGAGTCTAACGCTTTCACCAGGAATGTGTAGGACTGTTAAGAGCAGAAAGCGGAGGTCAGTCTTTAACAGATGTGCACACTCAGCAGCACCTCCTTCATCGACACGCTAATGCCGCAGCATGGACCTCCCCGCTGTGTTGAGTGGCAGCGCAATTGGCAATGACATTGCTTGGCACAAATCTTGCTGTTCTGAGCATATGTGGACCTCCCAAATTTCATTCCCACTCCAATCAAGCGGCGGAGAAGGCATCTTACAAATGCAGCAACAGCAATGTTGCCGAAAACGAGACCCAGAGCTCGCAGCAGCGTCTTTGCATTCTGCGTCTTCTTTGAAGCAGCAACCTCCGATTCATCCCCGCCCTCCTCTTCCTGCGCGAGTGCAAATCTCTGTCTAGATCATTCACAAGCAACCGCATTTACTGTGTTCAAAAGCAATCACAAATTACAAGGTCAACCAATGCTCATAGCCAAGAACGTTACAGAGGCTCTAACACAACACAGAAGCTCCATACTGAATGAGGGTGATCATAGCTCTGAACATGTCGAACCAGCACAAGAACATATCAAACGTACTGAGGGGGTGCAGATGGCGACTGGCAGTAGGGTGTTAGGAATTTACATCTTCTGGAGCATAAGACTTAGCCGGAGGTGGGAGGTACGACTTCAACTTGGTGAATACTTGATACATGTATGCAAATATAAGAAACTGCAGAGGTTTATATTCGGCTTGACCTCCAGATGACAATATCCAGAAGGCCTGTCAAAGGAGGACACAAGCGGGTAATGTCACCAACCTCCGAGTGCAAATGCAAGGATCAAGATACAATGCACCTACACCCTCTTGTACGAGTTAGAATCTCCTCCTTAACCTCAAAGTAGTGGGCTATGTCTTAGGTTCATATCTACATGGTTTGCCCATCGCCTTTTCAACTGTGCATGCTAAACGCTGTGATCGTGACCGCTGAATACATTACAAGACTACTGGCCAAGTCAACCTCAGAGCAAAGAGGTCATGGTGTGGATGCGCTAACAAAAGTGGCAGAGATGGCCAAGTTGATGTAGATGTTATTCTGACTGGACTGCGCTCTCCTGCATGAAAAGGGCAAAAAGAATGAGTGCACGCTCCACATTTCTGACCCCAAGGGCGAGACCTCTTCCTGCTAACAATGACCAGCTGCATAAAGGACATCTTTGGATATGAAAAGTGCATATTATGAGAGCCTGGCTTTGTTTTTCAAGCAGATGCAAGCCAAGTTCTTCAGCTTCACCTGGGCATCCATGGCAAGCTTACAACCCTGTCTGCATACTTCACTTCATTTGACACCTGTACACAGCAAGAAGTAACTTGCTAAAGTGCAAACATGAGAATATGCAAGGAGGGGGGTGCTTTGCCTGGATGAGCATGCAGAAGTGCAGAAGGCTGGTTCTCAGCATAGACCAAGCAAGCCAAGGATGCAAGCAGGACTGGACCAGGATGATGGGGAAGCTGTTGCTCGTGATGATGATTGTACCTTAACAGAGCCGTAGGTGAAACCCTCCTTGCGCTGCGTCAGCTGCCGCATCATTATCTTGTCATATGCAGCCTCCACCTAAACAGCAGAGTATGTCATGCACTGAGCTGCAGGCACTTGCCGGGTAAAGGAGAGCAATGCAGGCGTTGACTCCAACCGAACTTAACAGTACGTGTTAAGAGATAAGAGAGGGCGGACGGACCTTGTCCATGGTGGCCTGATCCCCTCGCCTTTCCGCATCTTTGAACTTCCTGCTCCTTGCTGTCTTTGCAGCATCGAAGCCTGCCAAGGGGCTTACCCCCAACACCTGATAGGAACGTTATTCAAGAGTACTTGTGAATGATCTTGCCAAGCATGCATGCAATCAACCTGAGCGTGTATCACTGGGCTTGATCATTTGTGAATATGCTCAGCTTTGCCATGACCTAAGCAGGCCTCAAGAGCGCTTGCTGCTCTAGTGGCAGTGAAGAATATACGTCTCCGCTACTTGCTTGTCCCAGCTAAGCTTGATGAATGGGTAAGAAGGCAACTTCATCTGTACTTGACCAACTTCAACAAGGCTTACTTGGTAGGGGTCATCCTCCTGAGGCTGACTTGATGCACCCGCTGCAGCACTGCATCTTATCTGAGGCCTCTGTAGACGACCAGCCCCACTGCTTCCAGCGTGCTTTCTGCTGACACTGCATCAATGTGCCACTTCACCAGGTTCAGCAGTGGCAGTCTTGACCCTGTCCAGCTTACTTCCTGAATGGAGATCATGTATATAAATGGCTCGCAGCTTGCGCCCAGCCTGACGGCACGCCTCGACCTCGCTGGACCTCATATTTGACATCATGTATGCACAGCGTGCTCGAGCAGGCGCAGAAACCTAGTAGCCCCACGCAGCCCATGCGAGGCACGACCGCATGGCCGCGCTTCGGTGCCTGTCAGCAGCATTCAGCTGCCCCTGCAGCAGAGAGTATACTGCGGACTCAAGGAAGGTGGCAACAACTCGACGTTACGTCTTCATCCCGGATCATTCCCCTCTCCTATTGTGCCATCTTTCGGACCGCCACGTTGCAGTCGTCCGGCAACACTTGCTCACGAGACTTGACACTCGCTCTCTTCGAAGCTTCGCGTCCGGACGCACTGGTTACGACTGCACCGCCGTTCTTTCCGAGGAAGGAGAGCTTGCGGACGCCAACACATGGAGCCTCCGCTGTGCCGCGGCACATGCTGGCTGCTCTGCAGCGGCGATCGCACCAGAATGCTCGGGAGAGCCCCGCGCTGCGGCGTAAGCCACTCGGCGGCCGAGTCCCCGACGGCGCCGCCGCCGCCGCCGCCGCCGCCGCCGCCGCCATCGCCGCGGCCACGGCCGTGGATTAGGGTTCGGGTAGCCGACGGACCCCGCGGCGTCGGGAGGAACGGAACGAGCAGGCGTCCGACGTTCCGTCCGCGTCCGGGGGGCGCCCAACTGCCGCGGGACATGACCTGACCCGGGGGGGTCCGCTGGTCGCGGCGACCCGCCGCCGAGCCCTCGGGAACGCGCGCCACGTGTCCGGCGCGGGCGCCTCCCGGCTGCCGGGAAGCTGCCGGGCGGCGCGCCGCCCGTTGACGGGGACGGGCGGCTGGGGCGCGTGGGGAGGGGGCCCTCTCCGACTTGGTCGTTGCCTAGTCATGTCTATGGTTTTTCCCGGCTTTTGACATTGTCCATTCTTTCTGGGCTGGCTTTGCTTGGCCCCCTTTCTCTATGGGCGCGCACTTTCTTTCCTTGTAGCTGCTCCACGCTTTTCCGGCCCCTTCGAACCTTTGTCAACTCTTTTTGGGCTGGCTTCTCGCAGCCCTTGCCCCCATTGGGAGTGCCACTTCCATGGGGGGCGGACCTTGTCAAATAGACTTCCCGATATTCATTTTCGGGGGGGACTATACAGTATAACAGCCTCCGCCACTTCTTTTGGAAGGAGCCGATGTCGTCCAGACGGTGGGGGCCGTCAGTTTTGACGGCGCGGGGGCCCCCACGGCGCCCCGGTTAAGGACGCGCCTTGGCCCGGCCCCGACTGGCCCGCCGTCACCCTCCCCCGGCTCGCTCGGTCCCGGGCGGACCAACTGCTCTCCGCCCCCCGCGCCGCGCCCGCCGCCCCCGNGGCCGCGACTCGCCCTCCGAGCTCGCCGCCGTCGACCCGGCGCTGCGGCCGTACCTCCAGGCCCGGCTCGGCGGCGGCGCCGGCGGCGGCGCTGGCGGCCTCAACCCCTTCCTCACCGACGCCGGCGACGCGCCGTACAGCCAGGGCAACATCCTCCGGCGCTCCAAGTCCGCAGCCGCAGCTGGCCTGGAGAAGCCCGCCGCCTCGCCGACCTCCAGCCCCCCGCCGCCCCCTGGAGCTGCCAAGGCTGCGGCGCCGGCTGGAGCTCCGCCTGCGTCATGGGGCAACATTGTCGGCAAGTTTGCGGCGGCTTCCAAGTCGCCGACGGGCCTGCAAGATGCAAAGGCGCCTAAAGCGCAGCCCGCCACGCCTACAAGTGCGGCGCCGCTGCAAGCTCGTGCCAAGCCTGCCGCATCAGCCAGGTCAGGCAGTCATCTCGTCCTGCACCATCCCGTCCTGCACCTTCTTCTTGCAAGATACCATATCCTGAGAGGGCCTGAGCATCGACTATCAGCGTCGGTCTCTTCGCATGCATGGATAACACCATGCTGTGCATCCAAACTTGTGCTGGCCTCCTCTTGGTGGTAGTCGTTCTTGTTGCATCTGTGGTGTAGAGGGACACGAAGGATGACAGAGCTAGGGTTGAGCATGGAGGTCTAGCCATGTGGTATAGCTGCTAGTGGGAATGCCAGTCAAAGGACGTGTGTGCCTAGTGACGGGCCTTTGACTGGACTCGTTTGTTGGCCAGGCCACTGACTGGTCATTAGCTGGAAGTATGTGCTGGTGTGCAGGCGTGTGTCTCCTTCCTATCCATTTGCAGTAGCCCTTGTCGATTCTCACGCTCTCGCCTGTAGTCTTCTTGCAGTGGCAGAGAATATCCTGCAGCAGTCACCTGGCAGACTGGCCAAGAGGGCGGCCCAGCAGTGATCAGGTTTCCATGGGACTCTAAGTATGTCCGTTATCCTGTTGTAGTTGCAGAATCCAATGCTGCTCTGTTTAGCCCCCAGATAGCCATGTCATTTGCCAGTTGATGCATAGATGGCCGAGCATAGTTGAGAACCACTTGACTGGTAGTCTTTGTGCTTGCAAGCACCGCGGAGGTTTGTTGTGTGGCAACTCTGCTGTGCAGGCAAGCATGTACCACTGTAGCCGCCGACTTATGACTGTGCTGTTTTGTTGTGTAGCCCACCTGATCTTGATCACCGGACGCTTCATCCAGCCAGTCGATATCGCCTCGTCAGTCATGCTCCTCTTTCGCCAGCCTCTGTCCTCGCTCCTGGATCACCGTCTCCACCCCTCCTGTCCCCTGGCTCGTCTCGCTCTCTATCTCCAGGTGACCGTCCAACATGCATAAAAGACGACAAGATATCAACATATATGGCAGCATTTTGCTCTATCCACACCAGTGCATGTGCATTTGACACATGCACACTGAGCAATTTTTGTATTCGCATTCTTCAGCACCCAGTACCGCATCTATACCAGTGGTGTTTCCTGTGGACTTTGCTGATGAGTCAGACTGCGCAAGGTCAGTGTGCACCTTTCCTGTCTGATGCATCACTATGCACCCACTGGGCAAGCATTTGTTTCTGTCTACAGCGTATTAGTATATGGAGTACTTCCAATGTCTTGCATGCTTCCTGTTGAGTCCTATTGCTGATGTGTTTAGCATGTTGGATTGGCATTGGCCATATAGACGTGTGTCAAAAGATTGCCACCACTCCATGGTGGTCATCTGCTGTGTTCCTAGTGGGTGAGTGTTTGAAGGTAGCTCTGGATTGGCTTGTGCAGCCAAGCATCCACTGCATCTTATCGACCTCCTATTCGTGTCCATGGGGGCAGCTCAATAAGCAGGCATGTCATCTCCACATATGCTTGTCATTTGGTTACTAATCTGTAAGGGGGCCGTCGGCTCTCCGTCTTAGATCAGTGGTCCATGCACTCCGTGCCATTATGCGACCTCCTCATGATGCCTGAGATCTGCAAGTAAATACTTAGTGAGGCACTTGTTCCAGGAATTTACTGAGCTTGTTGTGCTTACAGAGCTCCACAAGCGGCACAACTGGTTGGTGTTGCCCATGACGCAATGGAGATGGCGACTAGTGAAGCTTCTGCCAGCACACAAAGCAACAGGTGATCTCAAGGTCTGAGCAATCATGTCCTTGGTGCCTTTCTACATTACATGTCGTTGGTGCTGAGAGAGGAAGGGGGTGCTTGCCATTGGGTAGGGTATGCTCATGGGGAAATTTATGCTGAAGTGGTCATGCGCTGAAGTTTATAGGACAATGTTCAGCTGTTTTGCTGACTTTGTGGACGGCTTAAAGAGGAAATTCTGTTGTGAGTCTGCAGATATTTCACAAGATTGCCAAGACCCATCCCAAAACAATATGTTGACCTTCCAGCAATGCCTCGACGCACATCCAGGTAGTTTGACTGAAGTGTCCTTGCATAAGTCAGACATGCTTCATCTTCTAGGATGCACACTCAAGCTAGTAGGGGCATGCACAAGCCCTTTTCTCCTATCACCTGGACTCCGCTACCTGGTTACAAGCTAGATGATTGTCTTGTTTCAACAACTGAGGAATGCTTGAGCTCTCTGTCTCCTGCTTGCAGCAAGAACAATCTGCCATCAACGCCACTGGCACCCCCTTTGTCAAGCCCTCTGGTGAGCATGTTGTCTTACTATTAGTACTTTCTGCTCTGAGAACATTCTTGGTCAGATAGAAATGAGCATTTACTGTACTTGACTAAGTACAGTGGGTCAAAACTCAATCTATCTGTTTGCGGTATGTTTGTTGCAGTCATCACTGAGATGTAGAGCACGTCAAAGTGGTTGTGAATATAAGCTGCAGCCTTAAAGCGAGTTCACTGTCTTGCTTGCATTCACCTTACTGTTGAGAGATGCATCTTGCAGGAGTGGCATTACACAAAGAGACGAGGCCCTGAGGATGGTGTCATAGAGGACCTTCTTCAGCAACTACTGAAACAAATTGCTGAAGAGACCAAGTCAACCCTCCCGACAGGGGATGTGGACAAGGATAAGGGCTCCACAGCAGGAATTACAAGCTCAGAGGGGCTCGATCAGGAAGACGGTGGAACATCTTCGTCGGTGCCTGGTCCAGTTGCCAATGATCTGTCGACAATCGCGCAGGCTTCTGATTTGCAGCAGTCACAGCGGAAGGGAATGGCGTCTAAGAGTGGGCCTTCTTCAGCAAGCATTCTCGCCAGGATCTTGATGATGCAGGCTGCAGCTCTAGCCAAGTCTTTTTCCAACCTCACATTTGCAGCTGCCTGGGCTGCTGACGATGAGCAAACAAGGAGCTGGGATGTGCGTGAGGCCAAGGCTGCGGACAGCCACGTGGTGACCTGTAACGGGATGCTGGTCATGGACCTGACGAGGAGGTTTGTGGACAGGGAGCTGGAAGTGTACGAGGCTCTTCTGAAAGCGGAGACCCTGGGAGCTCTCAAGCACTTGCGGATGAAGTTGAAGGGAGCAGGCGGGAAGTTTGCCAGCATTGGAAGTGGCCCAGGCTGCAACGGTGCAGGCCTACGCTTGTTCCTGCACAGGATGGGTGTAGACATGGACGTGGATGTGGTCGGTTACGGCCCAGATTATGTTCATCACAAGTGGGGCCAGGGGTGGGACAAGGTCGGTCAGGCCATATCACTCAAGGGCGTCGGGTCTTTTGAGGCCAGGGGCTTGGAGGACTTGCAGGAGCACAACGTGTCCCTAAAGGACTGTGCGGTTGTGTCGCTGACATACTCAGTGATTGAGGCCATGGAGGGCAAGGTGCCGAGCAAGTGGGCTAACTTCTGGCAGAAGTTGCACGCTGCCACCAGCGATGACGTGGTGGTTCTGATCTGCGATTCGTACGAGGACCGTCGGTTCTTCAAGGGTCCAGCGGAGGAGCTCTGGGAGAGCACCTTTTTGAGCGAGGAGGGCACGGGCCGGCTCGACTACCTCATGGTAAAGCAGGGGAGCAAAGCTCCCAACTGAAGGTACTGCCAATAGCGCAGAATAATTGCTTCAATCAGGAGCTCGGAGCAGTATTGTGTGGTGTTGACGGCTGTGCGACTCTGTGGAGTTTGCAGTCTGTCATCCCCTTTCGCATTAGGCGTTTGGCATACGACAGCAGATAAATTAGGCCATGCGTGTGCAGCACCTGTGCATATGAGAGAAGCTAGGTTGCAGTGTCAGAGCCGTAGGAAGCTTAGGAGAGGCTCGAAGCAGAGCTGGTGCAAGTCTCTAGGACTGAAGTGCCTGAAGATGTTTCCCGGCTTCTGGTAGGACAAGACGATGGTTGCACTCTGTCAATTGCAACAGATGGCAACTGAAGGCCCCAATTGCGGTGCCACCGTACATAGTCTAGGATGATTGCATAGGCTGAGGAGCAGCGCCAGCAAGCATTGCTCTCCATACTGGACCCCTTCGCTGAATTTTTCCACACAGCCAATCTACGTGAGGTTCTGCTGCTTCCTTGTATCCAGTTGGTGACTTTGTTGCTGTCGGGCCAATAAGTCTGACATCTCAGGTAACATATGGGGCCACCCTCTCGCCCTTGCCTTGCGTCAAATTTCCATTGTCTGCTTCGCGCCCTATCACGAGTCCTGCCAGCATGTGACGTGGCAAGACTCAGCTCCGGTAAGCACCCGGTGCGCCTTGCGCAATACACCTTGCGCAAAGCCGCCTGCCTCTAGCCTCCCTGGCGATCTAACAGCCCAGAGCAGGCGTGGTAGGCGAGAATGGAATGGGGGCAGAGTAAAGCCTGTGGCAAGGTGCAGTGAGACTGCAGTACCCCTGGCCTCTCTCGCCCAGGGGTAAGGCAGCGCCTGTCAGTAATGCTGCAGCATTTAATGGCACATGCAGTGCATGTGCGTGTCGGTTGCGCTTTAGCTGCAGCCTCTGGCTACAGACAGGGCACCTACTAAACTGAAGACTAGTTTCTCTGCTGCGGCTGCTCACTAGGGAATACTGAGCACCCAGTGGCCACTTGAGTCGCTGTGTGCTCTAGGCTCTTTTCTGGCTCCTTTGAGAATTCAATCTTTGTCGTTCTCTATCTTTCTGCATACTATATGGCAAAGCTGTGCGCCTTCTGGCCCTTTGGACCCTTGCCCACTTTGCTGGGCTGGCTTTTCAGAAGAAGAAGGGCTCGCCCATTGAGAATATGGGCTGGAACAGCCAGCCCAAAAAAGAATGAACAGAGTACAAGAAGAGGGGGGGGGAAGCCAGGCGAAGCCCTAAGGCAGAGCCCTCGCCCCTCTTTACAATGCTTGGTTCTAAGACAGGCGGCCGCTCAACAGGGGAGATCCAGCGCCAGTGGCCACTTGAGTCGCTGAGTGCTTGGCGCTTTTCTGGCCCCTTGGAGTTGCTGGCCCCTTCTGTTCATTCTTTTGTCTGGGCTGGCCAATCGCAGCCGTTACCCTCTGCTTAGTCCCCTGCTTTCTGCGCCATTCGGCTCCTCTTGACCTTGTCCATTCCTTTTGGGCTGGCTTCTCCCAGCCACCAGTCAATTCGGCCGCGCTTTGCTGAATGGACTCTGCTGAATGGACGAGCGTGGTTATTGAGAGGAGGAGCTGCTTCCGGGGGATCTCCTGAAGCAGCGGAGGGGGCCCCACCCAGTTGCGATCCGGGAGCACGCGCCGCACGAGAAGTCAGCGTGACGGCGCCGGCTGGCGCTTCGGATTGCGGCCAAGTGGCCAGTGCACGTGACGGGCCTCTCGTGGCTGCCGCGTGCTCCCACGACCGTTGCTAAGGGATCAGGCCTGCCCGTGTGGCCGTCTCTGCCACGTGGCACAGCTCAAGCCCCCAGTGGGTTGGCCCCCCCCGCTAAAAAGTTTCTCTTCTCCGACTGTGCCAGGTTGGGCGACACATCATGCGGAGAGGAAGAAAAGAAAAGGGAGAAGTGCTCGCCCATAGAGACGAAGGGCTGGCAAGGCCAGCCCAAAAACAATGGACAGTGTCTGAAGCCGAAGAAAGAAGAAGAAGGGCTCGCCCATTGAGAATATGGGCTGGAACAGCCAGCCCAAAAAAGAATGAACAGAGTACAAGAAGAGGGGGGGGGGAAGCCAGGCGAAGCCCTAAGGCGAAGCAGCAGAAATGACAAGCACACAAGAAAAAACAAAGCAGCTACTAACCACTCAGTAACCCCTGCTAAGCAGGCGCAGGTCGGAGAGGCTATGCTCCTGGAAGAAAGGATTTCGTGTATTTGAAACAATCGAAGGCCAGTATGGCCAAGTACAGAGGTAAGCACATCTTATGACGTAGCAGCTAGCATCTAGCAGCTACTGGAGCTGCTAGTGGAGTGAGGCAGCAGCTGTGCCAGGAGGAATGGAGGGGTGGGGGGGAGAAGAGGGCTGGAAGTGCCACGATTGGGGCCTTGACATCCTGTCCTGCTGGAGCTGCTAGAGGAGGAGTGAGGCAGCATCCATAGCAGGAGGGATGGGGGGGTGGGGAAGGATGGCCGGAAGTGCCGATGAGGGTCTTGTCGACCTGGCCTGGCAGCAGTGGCAGGATGAGGGA
>WELB01000009.1:203203-242843 GCA_009602725.1 Spirogloea muscicola
GTCGCCGCCGGCGGCGGCGACGGCGGCGGCGCGAGCGGCGGGCGCGGGCGCCCAACGGTCGGGAGCGGGGGGGGCGGCGCGCGCTTCCGCTGGAAAGAAGAAAGAGGTGCTGGAAGAGAGAGAGAGAAGGCGCGCTGGAAAAGGACTACACTACCAAACAAGACGAGAGAAGGCGCGCGGGGCGCATGAAATGAAAGGGAGGCCAATTCAAGCCAGTACATTGATCAGGCGAAGGCTACTGCAGACTAAACAAGGCTAAATGTACCTAAAGTAAGGTGCCTAAGGTGACATCAATACCCACGGGTGAGCACAAACAAATCTGACAAGCTAACTTGGGCAGCTGGAGCGCCGCCACGAAAGCCGGAGGCCTGACTTAGAGCCCTGCACGTTGATGAAGAGCCAATGCTTGCGAGCGCTGCAAACTAAGCGAGAGCCGCATTCTGTACTAAAGAAGGAGAGGCACTATAATGACCACCCCCGGGGCGACGGGCGACCACTTCTTCCCATGCGCCATGGACATATACGGCGGCTATGGAACGAAGTGGTCTGCCCTCCTCCATCGCCTGGCACTGCATGTTGATGCCCGCCGACGTAGTCGGGCGATTAGCTTAGGCCATTCTAGCGTCCCGCAAGCCATCATTGCATGCGATAGGATGAGGCTATCATTGAGTCTGCAGCGCTCCAAGCACTCGCGATTCACCAGCGTGCTGGTCGTGCATTAGCCCAGGCTAATGGCTTCCGTGGTGGTGGTTTGGCTCCTCAGTATAGCTTGTCAGATATGCATGTGCTTACTCGGGGATATTAGTGTCCCCCTTAGGCAGCTCATAACCCAATTACCAGGACATTTGTAAGGCTAGAATTGGCCTCCCTTCCAATTTCATGCGCACCGCGCGCCTTCTTCTCCGCTGAAAGGAAGTGCGGCCAGATTGACTGGTGGCTGGGAAAGGCCAGCCCAAAAGGAATGGACAAAGGAGCCGGACATTACTCGAAAGAGCTAACTCGGAGTGGTGGCTAAAACCCCGAGCCCTGTCGTGACACTGGGCGTCGGCAGTATGCACAGCAGCGTCTGTTTTGCGATACCAGCGTACAAATTTGGTGATGTGTAGATAGCATGCTTGCCAGGCAAACCAGCAAGAACACGGCCTTGATGTAAGTCAGGAGACTCTTCCAGTTTCCGTCATTGTGGCCCCTTCGACCCTTTGTCAATCTTTTTCGGGCTGGCTTTTCACAGCCCTTGCCCCCATTGAGAGAGCCACTTCTCTTCCAGTAGAGGGCGATGGCTGGGATTGGCCAGCCCAGAGAAGAACGAACAAGTTTGAAGGGGCCAGAAATTGATGTGATAATCTCGCATTGAGAAGCGAGGAAGAAGACGACAGCTTAAGTGAGAGTCGCACAAGCACGGAAGCTGCATGTATGTTGGCTACTATGACGTTGTGGCTGATGGGTATGACGACCAAACGAGGTGATGCGGCAAGATTCACATGACTCAATGCAGAACTCAAGCACGAGCATGAAGCGTCTGCAATGTCCTCTTTGAAGAGTCTCACGCATCAGTGTAGCATAGCGCACGAGAGGGCAAGGCCCAATGGCCAGTAACCAAGGGCGGGGCCCTAGATGCAGTCACCAAGGGGCAAGGCCCAGCTCTCTCAGCAGCTTGACGGGGCAAGACAAAATTGCGACAGCGATGACCGCTATGTCATTCACGAGATGCTACTACTAAACCCCTCGTAGCTTGCTCACGAGCTTCTCGGTCTATCACTTGGGCTTCTCTTGAGCCGCTCGGAGGGCAGGTATGGCTTGTGCGGCAGTGCCAGGTGTAGCATGACAGAGTGAGCGTACTCCCTGACCCGCATGGACTTGATAGGTACCGAGTTTGTAAGTCCCTTCACACCAAGCTGATGAAGTGCCTCTGTATCCACATGTGCCGCCACCTCCACGTCCTTGTTTGATCAACAACGAGGCATCAACGAGACATGGCACGACAGCTGTCATGCCACAGCGCGTCAGCTGCCATACAACGCCATTATGCCAGATCAGCAAAGAACCAGGTAGCGTGTTATAGCTTGCATGGCAGGCAAAACAGAAAACGGAGTTAATTATAACGTTGGAAGTGAGAAGCGAGTAGAAAGACAATAGCCTGAAATAGATTGGTACAAGCACGAAACTCGTATATAAGTTGGCTACTATGAGGTTGTGACTGATGGATACTGAAAGTCAGGGCTTCCCCTAAAATCAAGTGCTGGTACAGCATGACAACTTGGGCTAGAATCTGTGAGCAGCCTACACAGAACCAATCGGCATCTCGGAATATAATGGGAAATTGGAGAAAAGCTACGAAGGTGCCACCCCTTCTGCAACTATAGCACAAAAGCATGGCGGCGGCTAGATCACATTGGTGACAAAAGAAGCAGGACAAATGATCTGAAACCCATCGTTGTAAGGGGTTAGTAGATGTGTCAAGATTACTCAGGTAATAGTAGTGATATCCCGGATATAATGATAGCAACACGGTTGCCTGAGCCATGTAGTCTGACGACATTGGAAGAGAGTCTTTCTCAGCTGCTTAGCTTCTTATTGTGCTTGTCTTCCTTAGTGCTTCGCCTAGCCCCCTTCTTGTACTTTGTTCATTCTTTTTTGGGCTGGCTGTTCCAGCCCATATCCCCAATGGGCGAGCCCGTTCTTCTTTCTCAAGGAGCCTAAGGTGCTTTTTGCTCTGGCTATTGGTACAGGGAACTAAGTTGCCGGCTAATTGTGGCACGATCAAAAATCTTGCCTCTATTTACAGATGTAATGTCTGCAAGCGTGCGCGTCGAGCATAGACTGCTCTTCCATACATGATTATGCATGCTGAAATGGACTCCCGGGTGAGCTCTTTAACCTCACGCAAACTCCAGCCTGTCTTGTGCGTCAGCAGTTGCTGAAGTGCAGAACCGGTTGCTCTTGCCAACACGTCGATGAGAGCGTCAATGCTGATCTCCTTCTGGTGAAGGTTTCACACAGTTGTGACTTGTGTATCATGGGGCCGAGCCTTCCACTTACCGACAACGTTGCAATCAGTGCTGGAGGAGATCCAACTCCGATTGCTTTTGGGGCATGACGGCATGCTTTTGGGGCATGGGTTACGTGAAGTGAGGCGATGGTCAGCTTATGTGTGATGTTAACAAGACATTGACACTCGCCCTCGAACTCATAACCTTGGTCTGGAGTACCTCAGCGTAAATTTCAAGTCAGCAGAGCACCTGCTCCAGAAAAGCTTCAGCAATGTATGTGCTGGACTTCCGGGGATGACAACACCCTTAACCCATTGAGTGAGGTGCTCAAAGAATCATAAGTATGGTGTCTGAGCACCCTTGCACAGAAGACCTGCCAATGGAAAGGCCAAACCTTATTCTCGGTATGAGCATTCATACACTCATAACATCAAAAAGGGTTCATACTCCGCGGGGGGGCGTCCTAGCTCTGCTCTGGCTCTGGCTCTGGCTCTGGCTCTGGCCAGGGGACATACTTCCAGGAGCATAGCCTCTCCGACCTACGCCTGCTTAGCAGGGGTTACTGAGTGGTTAGTAGCTGCTTTGTTTTTTTTTGTGTGCTTGTCATTTCTGCTGCTTCGCCTTAGGGCTTCGCCTGGCTTCCCCCCCCCTCTTCTTGTACTCTGTTCATTCTTTTTTGGGCTGGCTGTTCCAGCCCATATTCTCAATGGGCGAGCCCTTCTTCTGCTAGGAAGAAGCCGTCGAGTTCTGTAGCCGAGACCTGTCTAAGCAAGCTGCCATAAATATCACCTAACGGCTTTGTCATCAATGTAGCGACAAAGCCTCTTGGCTTCTCTCTATTGGCCCTGCTCTTGGTGACAACCTTTTCATCAATGGTTGTCCAAGCTCTGGTGAAAGCGTCTGTAGGGCTAAAGCTCCCCATTGGAAATGTAGAGATGATGTCAAATCGTTTGGCATCACCGCCTGCCTCTAAGGTCCACCGTCCAGTTCCTACAGGGGTGTCTAGGTCTATGGGCCCCAGTGGGGAACCAAAGCGTCGGAAGTGAGCTAACATTGTACTATAGTCAAGGACGCTAGCTTTTGCTGAAGTGCCTCCACTGTTGAGGATCTGATCTGTCACCGTTGGTATAAACCGCTCATCAACAACCCTGCCTACTGGTCTGAAGATGCCTAAGGTGCTGATTGCTCTGGCTATCGCTGCTGGGAACATAGTCTGCCGGCTAATTGTGGCACGGTCAGGAAACTTGCCTCTATTTACAGATGTAACGTCTGCAAGCATGCGCAGTCGAGCATAGATTGCTCTTCCGTACATGTCTGTGCATGCTAAAATGGACTCCCTGGTGAATGCTGTAACCTCACGCAAACTCCAGACACCCTCGCACGTCAGCAGATACTGAAGTGCAGAACCAGTTCTTGTTGCCAAGACGTCAATGAGGGCGGCAATACTGATTTCCTTCTGCGTGAAGGTTTTACACACTTGGTGGTGGTATAGCATGGGGCCGAGCCTTCCACTTGCTGACAAGGTTGCAAGCAGTGCTGGGGGAGCTCCAACTCCAATTGGTTCTGCGGCATGACATCCTCCTTCTGTGGTGGGGGAATGACATGGGGTGGTTCTGAGTAATCAGGGTGAAGTGCTGCAAATGGGAGTTCGGTAAAGACAGCAACGTACATTGTGTTCGAGGGATTCAACTCATGACTGAAGGAAGGGCTGATAGTTGCAGCTATGATCAGCTCATAGATCGTGCCCAAACTGGACACTGTACGTAGTTGCCTTGATAGTCATGCATACAGTTGAGGTGCGTTGCGTAGGATCTCTTGCATTCAATGTGCAGAGGGCATCTGGTGATTCCATATACTCTGTCAGTACCACCGATTTGCCGTCCATTGAAAGTGCCATCGGGCGTACCTCTGTAATTTTCTAGGACCCAATGCACCATCCTGAGATGTCTTCAAAGATATAACTCTTCAGTGCCGTATGGCACAATTTCAATGATAGTAAGACGATGTCCAATGTATCAACAGAAATGTTGATGACCTGTCCTGAGTCCAAACCCTTACACTGAGCAGAATGCAACCTGTCTGCAACAAGAAAGTATTTGACTCAGTAAGATCGAGACATTGATCAAATTGACTTGGGTATAGTCCAGATGTAGTCAATCAAAGTCCAGATGTAGGCAAACCATGTATAGATGTAGCAAGACAGGTTTCAGAGCTTAACCCCATCAACATCAAGTCACCAATGCCCACAAGAGAAGAGTCCTCTCGGCCCAGTACAAGGTGATGCAGCAAGATGCACTCTACTAAACGCAATGAAACAAGCGCGACAAACGTCTGCAATATCCTCACTGAGAGTCTCACGCAGCAACGTTGTGATTGAGCCACAGAGGGCAAGGCCCAATGGCCTGTAACCAAGGGCGAAGCCCAAGATCCACTCACGAATGGGCAAGCCCAGCTATGTAAGTGGCTCGAATGGGGCAGGGCCCAGCCCTTTACGTAGCTCGGAACGTGGGCAAGGCCCAGCTGTACCAGTAGCCTGAACGGGGCAAGACCCAAAAACAACAGGCAATTTCCGCAAGATCAATCACAAGATGCAAATGACGCAATCTCGCAGACAAGCAAATGACACTGAGACTGTACTCAACAGCCTCTGAGTGAATTGAGGCAATGCTCGACAACTGCACCTGTCACACGAGGTCACAATGTTCCGTGGCTTACCTGGTGTGACTGGGCCTGGCGCGACTGCCTGCGGAGCCCCTCGGGATAAAGCTCCCCTACTCCGCTGCTGCCCTTGATCTGAACCCGCGCCTTCTTGGCGCGACACAACAGGAGCTAAGACGCCCGTCGTCGCTGCGGCGGCGGCGGCGCGGGGGCAGATGGGAAGACTGGGCTGAGTGGACTGCTCGGCTTCGGGTACTCCACACCCAGTTACTACTCGGTGAGGTGAAAGGTTCACGTTCTTTGATGGGGTTTCTGGCCTTCAGCCCCCCCACAGAAAAAATAAGTCGTGTATTTGAAAGAAACGAAGGCCAATGGCCAAGTACAAAGGCAAGCACATTCAAAGTTCTACATGACCTACAGCAGATTGACCCGCTCAGTAAGCACGGGTCAAAACATAAAGGTCGCGAATCGATGCATGAATACTAGATGTCAGATACGAAGCCCTTCTGCCACCAACTAGAGCTCGCCCAGCTTTCTGGTGCAAGGCATTAGCCTGAGCACGCTGCAAACAGGCCGAAACTCGTCGTTGCAAGAACGACAGACATGCAGCTGGCAAGCCCATCTCATAGAAGAGGGCTTCGCTTTATGTAGCCCCATCCTTTGGAAGAGTATTCTTCTCATTTTGTGCATTAGCTTTGCCTGAACAGTGTGTTTAGATTGATCACCCTTCGATATCGTATACACCGCGCGCCTTCTCTCTTTACTCATTCAACTTCTGCATTGCCGACGCGGGCGGTAGAATTGACTTTTGCAAAGAAGGAGCTCGCCCATTGAGGATGTAACGAATGCTGTAGATCGCCAAGCCCGGGCTGCCGGCGGCGCAAGGAGAAGCGGGAGGCATTGGGATGGGGCCGCAACGGTAAAATTGACAAACGGTTACTGCAGGGGCAAGGGTCCAGGGGTCCGAGGTTGGGTGAAGAACTCACCCCCTCTCCCATCTCGGGTGCCCTCTTTATAGCCCGACGGACTGCGAGCCCGGCCATACGGGCCCGGGTGGGATATTCGGCACCCAGTCTCTCGTTGATGACCCGTCCACGACCTGTCGACGGCTAACAACGGCTACCACCGACAATCTACCCGTCACTCGCAGCTGACAGTCACTACCCCCAGGCTATCGTCAGCCGTCTATCATCCCCGTCAATACTAACGGCTAACAATGCCGTCAAGGCAGTCTACAGCGCTGCCACCTCCCGTCGCCGTTCCAGCGCCAGCACCATGCTGTCTCGCGTGTCACGACTCCGGGTTGCGCCGCTCTCAGCTCTATATCAAAGCCACGCTGCCCAGCCTGGTGAAATTGTCCGTCTCCAGGCATCTGTCAAGCCTTTCCTGCGGCACTGACAGTCAATTTATTTATCAGCCGGATGAGGTATCTAATCTCCAGGCATCTGTCAATACATTACAGCTGCATTGACATTCCAGCCATGTAAATTCGTTACAGAGGATAGGGGCTGGAAAAAGCCAGCCCAAAGGTTCATTCGTTTTTGGGCTGGAAGGGGCCAGGGAACCCTATGCCATTTGGGCGCGGGCAGATGGGAATGTTACTTGACTGGCCAGAGAAAGAGAAGACGCTTCCAGGAGAGGGCAGTAGAAGTGGCATTGGCAGGGGGCCTGCTACCCAGAGAGAATTCTCTCTGACCTGAGGCTGCTCAACAGGGGTTACTGATGAGTGCCTCGTGGCCACTTTAGTTCCCGTGCTTTGGCGCTTTCTCTGGCCCCTTCGAACTGTTGTCAATCTTTTTATTGGGCTGGCCACTCACAGCCATCGCGCTCTACTGGACGCGTCCTTCAAAGCTGAGCTGGAGGTACCATGCTCACGACTCCCTTCAGACCAGATCTGAAATGCGAGTCCGCCTCACATTTCCACGTCTGCAGCCACCTCACCAATCTTGTCAGATTCAAACGAATGAACCGCCGACGACTATGGCACGGCAAATACCAGCCGCGCTTTAACTGCCATAATAGTCTCGCAGCCGCGGTGGCAGAGCTGAACGGCCTCCACCGAATACCCGGCGAGAAAGTGGTGTTCTTCGGAGCCATGTTCAAGCGCCTCCACCGGGCAGACTCCACCATGCTGGAGGCCCTCAAGCTGTCTTTCCTGTGGCGTCACTCCAACCAGAGCTCGCGCAGAGTGCTCTCATCAGTCAACCAGCGACCTTGGACAAGGCACTGGAAACCTTGCATGCCTTGGCGACAGTCACGCCCTTGCGGCCCAGACCAGCAGCCTCGGAATTCAACATGTCCACTACCCTGGAACCGGCAATAACCACCACCGGTGCAAAAACAACAACATCGAGGGAAGAGATGACCGCAGTGCTGGAGAAATGGAGAAGACAGGCACTTCGATCAACATTTTTTTAGCAAAGACCGCGGCATAGCCTGGACTGTAGAGCATAGTAGCACACAACCAATACTGGCACTTCCATAGGCTAAAGCGGAGAATCACCTGGTGGAGGAAGAAAGATGCGCATTACGCGTAAGCTGAAGTGGAGGAGGAGCATAGTGACACCCTCCTTGCGGCAAGTAGCTCTCCACAGGAGGGCAGATATCACCCTCCTGTGGAGACAAAAGTGGGACTCTATGGTGCCGCCTTACCAGGCAACGGTGACAGCTCCTGGGTTGATATGAGTTCCACCATCTCCATGTTCGGTAACGGTGCCTCCGGCGTCTGCGATCACCGAGACAGCTTGCAGAAGCCCCTGGGGCCGGCGCGACCGGCCAGGGCACACCTTGCCCCCCTGGGTGCTCCAACTTGCATCGCCCGGGGATCGAACCCGGGACCAGTACTCCGGTTCTCCGGTGTCCTGTGCAAGAGGTCCAGAGCGATCAAGGTATACCGTAGCGGGTCGTTGGAGGCCGGTGCTACCATTAAGTAGCAGGCGCCTAATAAGATTGGTTGACTTCTTATCATCTTCTGCGAAATATTAATATTGACGCGGCCCGTTGCCTGTGCTGGCCACGCACTGGCAACTTGAGAAAGAATGTGGACCTTGTAAATACTTTCGGGCTGGCCTCTGACAGCCCTTGCCCCCTTTGAAAGTGCATAATTTGCTTCGCTGCAGCCAGAGAATTGCGCTTTTCAGAGCAGATGAGGGGAGACAAACAGGGAGAGATTGGAAAGATCTCGATTGACGAAATGCAGCTACTGATGTGAAAGAGCGCGGCTGTGGGCGTCAACCAGGTGCACAAAGAAAGTGTTAAGAAGAAATTAGCGGAGACACCAGCTTGGCAAACACGGCGCTCCCAGTCAGCGCTTCCCTGGCCCATTCGGTCATTTCTGGGCTGGCCTCTCCCAGCCACCGCCCACTCCTCGGCTCCTTCAGACCTTGTCCATTCCTTTTGGGCTGGCCTCTCACAGCCAAGAGTCAATCTGGCCGCGCTTTCGTTCTCCTGGCACCTTACTTTAGGTACATTTAGCCTTGTTTAGTCTGCAGTAGCCTTCGCCTGATCAATGTACTGGCTTGAATTGGCCTCCCTTTCATTTCATGCGCCCCGCGCGCCTTCTCTCCTGGAAGCGTCTTTCTCCTAGTACCCGCATGTCAGCAGTCGAAAGTCCGATGTGCTGACGTGGGGGTGAGGGGAGAGAGGACATTCCTTTTTTCGGCACTTCTCTTATAGAGCGATCGCCTTGACTCGGAGGAAGCTACTTGCTTTGCTTTATGTGTTTGGACGTGGAAGCTTCAAGGTGAAGCGGAGACGGAGGAGGGAGGCGATTGGCGAGATTGGGCTTCCCACCCACCCTCCGCACCCCTCCCTCCCTCTCTTCCTTCTCATCCCTACCTCCCTCCCCTCTACCACCCCACCTCTCTCTCTTGCCTTTGTACTTGGCCACCACTCAGGCCCTCCATCTGTGAGTGGCCAGCCCAGAAAGGGGCCAAGGATGAAAGAATGGCGCTACAGAAATTCTATTCCCTCTCTCTTCGCCCACTCCCCCCCCCTTTCTCCCTCCCTCCCGCCCGCCCCACCCCTCTCTCTTCCTTGCTCTGTCTCTCTCCCTTGCTCTCTCGCATCGCCCCCACGGCGTCACGGCGACGCCTGGGCGTTCCACCCCGCCCAGCCATTAAGAGCTGCAGGCGATGAGGAAGCCCACAAAGAGCAGTCCCCTCCCCACCTCTGCACACCTTCAGCAGCAGCTGCAGCTGCGAGCCTCCGAGTCTCTGCGCCCGCAGCTTGCCGCACCCGGGGCTCTCTCGGCTCCACGCAGCCCATTGCGCCGCAGCACCCCCCGTGCACGGCCATGGCCGAGAGCGCCCTGCCTGCGCCGACGTCACTGACCCCGTTCCTATTGGTGGAGCGCGGCAAGGCCCAGGAAGCCGTGGAGTGGTACAAGAGCGCGCTCGGCTTCGTGCAGATGGCACTTGATGTCGATCCCCGGCCCTCTGAGGACGGCAAAACACTGCTGATGCATGCCCACCTGAAGAATGGAGCGGCCGAGATTCGCCTGGGGGACGCTCCGCCAAGCCATTATCCACCGTGAGCGGCAGTGACTATCAACCCCTCTCGTCCTTGCAGTCAATAAGGGTCAGATGGGCGGGTTGAGGCATCGAAGTAGTCTGCTGTATTTTTCTGTGCTTCCTGAGTACTTCGCTAGGACAGGGAGTGTGCCTCGTACTCCTCATATGAGACCTCTAAAGTACCAATGCGGCAAGTGGGTCAAGAATGTTGTGTAGGAAGGGCTGGATGTATGAGCGCACTGAGCCTGGGGCATAAGCATAAGTTGAATTTGGACCTGCTCACCCACACTGCATTCCTGTTGTCAGTGGCCAGACTCCAGCGGAGCAGAAGATAACTTGCCACTTCATGCTGTACACCAGCGAGGTGGACAAGCTGGTCGCGAAGGCAGAGAAAGCCGGTGCAAAAGTCACTATGGCGCCACATGATGCTTTCTGGGGAGCACGATTTGCTGAATTTGTGGACCCGTTTGGTTTCGGTTGGTCTGCACATCACCAACAATGCAGCGAGTCGACTCAGAAGTAGGTACAGCAAAAGCTACGCAGCAATGTAAAAGCTTTTGCATGTAGCAACAAGGCTCTACTCTTCCAGTGCTACACACGTCAGTAGGGGATGATAGAGGATCAAATTCTCCTGGCTCTCTTCTTCCTGTACTTAGCACTTACAGCTCAGTGAAGTTCATATACTCACGTGCTCGCCTTGACAGAGGATGTGACAGGAGTCTGTCATGTACTCTCAAATATACCCGATTCTCGCATTGTCAACCTCATTGCTTGTGATGCTCTCCGCTCACCAATGGCTACTTTGAAGCACCACAGCTGCCGCCAGTGACAGCTCGTTGACTTGTCATGCTAACAAGATTTCAGAAGGGGCAATAGTTATATTAGATGAGAAGGAGGGCAATGGGGAGGCATAAGCGTGAGCGTGTGAACCGTGAGACTATCCTCGTGGTATCATGAGCACTGGTGACGGACCAACAGAGGAGAAGGCATGGGTGTTAGGAGAGTTGCAGTGCTTGGACCGACAGCCTTCAAGAAACTGGCGAATGCCCAGAAGTTAGTGACGTCAGGAGCGAACCTGACTTGACAGACAGGAGGTTTATATGATGTCAGCTGACTGCAATACAACGGCCAGATGAGTTGCCTGTTATGGTCCACATTGCAGGTAGTACAAGCCAAATTAAGTGTGAAAGCAAGAACTGCCAGAAAGGAATGGCTTGCACAAGAACAGAACAAGCAAAATGTGTGCGAGGCAGCATGAGTCTGTGGCCGGAGCAATCTAAGAACTTGGTTCATCTAAATTTGACTCCTTGTGATGACACCTGCTTCGTAAATAAGGTAGAGACCAAAGATAACTGATCAGCGCCTTTCCTCACGTGAACATTCACAGGCTTATTGATTGGCTGAGTGCATGGTCCAGAGCCGCACCCGGGTCAGAACAAGTCGCTCTCCGCAAGGCGATGGAAGGGTGGGACAGATGCTGACCGTGGCTTCTCATGGTTGGCAAAGATAACCTCTTTGTCAGCTCAGAATCCGCTTTAAACAAATCGAGCTGCAAGTACAGAAGCATCGACAACAGCTAGCCAAGCGAAGGAAAGATCTCGACGACCTGAGATATCAAGGTGCAGGAAATTGCTACAACAACCTCTAGCTTTGCATCCTGTGGTGACGATGTCTGTCACCACAGGAACCTGGCGACTCATTATGCGCAACTTCAGCAAGCCCAAGTTGGCCTCTACCCGAGTAACACCTATCCGGGTTGATTCCCAGCCTGCTGCGCACCGGCGCCAGCATGGCACGAGCACGTTGAGCTGCAGCTGTGTCCGGCGCGGGCATTGTTCTCATGTCTGTCTTCACACCGAAGGATTGGAATGTCAGCCTTCTATGTCTACGTTCGCAGCCATGTCAGCATTCTTGCCATTCACACAGATGAGCCACTGATGGGACATGCCAGACGCCTTTCGAGAAGAGACGGAGCTCAAGAGCTCAATTGGTGGAGTCCAGCAGCTGCCGCAGTGAACTGCCGTAGTTCCACTCCAGCAACCACGAGTGGGACAAGGAGGAGGATTGAGGAGGCACCACGTTGACACTAGCAAGCTGGGGTTCTTTGGACCTTGTCCACTCCCTCTGGGCTGGAGATGTGCAGCCATCACATCCTTCTCCGGCGAGCTTCTTCACCGAGAGCTGCGCAATGCATCCCAACCCCTGATCCCTGAAGCCTTTTCCAGAGAAGCCATGACTTGCTCGTATTCGTCTTTCACAGTCCTCTCCGGCGCTGTCAGACCTTGTTCAGGCCTTTGGGCTGGGCTTCCCACAGCCACTGCCTTACGCTGAAGAGCTATCTTAATTGTTCTCAGCAATCGCTATTTTCCGGGGGAGGAACTTATCCTCTTTCCAGCAGACCGACAAATGGCCCGCGCCCAGGCCGGGAGCCCGAGAGGCCCCGACTGCCACGTGGGACACAGGGAACGCCCCCGAGTGCCGACGACACGCGGCGTCCGCCCGACAGCGCCCACGTGCGGCTGCACGTGCAAGTCGGAAGGCACATGGCGGGCGCAGTGCCGTCGATGCACGTCATCGGGCGGCCGCAAAAGCCGGAGGCCGTGGCACGGTCCGGCAGCAGTCGGCAGTAGCAGCCAATCACGGGGGGGCGGGTGGTGCACGTGCGCTGGCGGGGCGACTGGCCTGGCCGGGCCCACCAGGCGGGGCCCCCAGCCCGGCCCCTCTCCCCTCCAGCACATGGATCGCGTTACCAGCTCTCTCTCCTAAAGCGCCCCCGCCTCCCTCCTCCCCCCCCCCGGCGCCTGCAGGCCATTCTCTCCGCCCCAGGCCCGCGCCCTCAGCCGCCGCCGCCGCCGCCGCCGCCGCCGCCGCGGCAGCGCCGTCCCGGGCCATCACGGCGGGTGCGCGAGCCGCCGCTCCCTGGCCTTTTGCGCCGCCTGCGCCGTGGCTTCCGGCTTCAGGCCGGGCGATCCGGTGCAGTGCACCACTGAGCCGAGCTGTGAGGCAGACGCGACTGCGGCGCCTGGCCACCGCCGCCAGAGCCGGCGATGACTCCCCGCCGCATGACCACGAGAGTCTGCTGTCGTGATTCCGCCGCGGCTGTGAAGTCCAACTGATGCCGCGGCTGCGTCCACCGCGTCTACTCTGCTTCTGTGCACTGCTGCAAGTGTAGTAATGCTGGTGTCGCTTGAGCCGCCAATGTCAACAGTGCCTGGTTTTGTGGCCAGCGCTGCAGTGCACTCGCGGAACAAGCGAACGAAGGCGCAGGGAGCAAGAGCGCATGCCGAAGCGAGAAGCTCAGGAGACGGCTCTTCAGGCGTGAGGTGATTACATGCGGAAGTCATTCGAATGCCCCTGCTGCAGCTGCCTGGTGGATGAGACCGTCCGCCTACATAGCACTGATAGCAAATGACTGGCTGGCGCGTGCTGAGCAGGCTGCACACGGTGGAGGTGCCACCACAATGCTGTCAAGATTCAGGCCCAAGTCTAGAGGCGGCGGCTTCCGACGCAGCAAGCGTAGGGTGGCACTGGAGCCAGACCCTCAGCAGCTACTAGAAGCTACAGGCTCAGGCCCCTCCTTGCCATGTAACACGGATCAGCGGCCTGGCACGCCCTCCTTCGGTCAGACCGACCTGGAAACGCAGCCAGCTTGGAGGCCTCGGAGGTTCCTCGTCGGCCTGAAGGTGACCAGTCAGTCCTTTCCATACGTGGATGCGAGTCATGAAGCCACATTAATATGCTGGGCCTGCTGTTGACCCATTCATGCACGGAACCCGACGAATAAGCAGCCTTAAGTGAGTCATCTGCTCCCTTGCTCCTCTTTACCTGGCAATGAAAGTGTGCTATGTGCCACCACCGCCTGCAGGGCCAGCAAAAGTTTGGCCAGACAGTGGGCTTCACAGAGGAGGGCAAGGCATTGGTGCAGCGTGTCCTTTCTCAACTAGCAAGGCCCCATGACCTCATACTGGTCGTGCACGTCATCAAAAATGTACCCCTTCCATCTCGTGAGTCTCAGCTCGAAGGACAGCTCTCCATATTGTTCAGAAAACTTGCTTGGTGTAGCCGACCACCCCAGCAAAGGAGTTGGGTACAAGTCGAAAAATGTACAAATATGTCTCTACTGAGAGCAGCAGGAAGGTTTCCATGGTCCCCTCTAGCCGATCCACTTTATTCACCGTTCAAAGTAAAAGTGACCAAGTTTGCAAGATACAACCTTGCTTGACCGAGTTTGTTCTCCTGCAAGATACTTACTGAAGTCCATGAGCATTACACTTGCTGCAGTCCGAGACTGCAAAGGTTCCACAAAGCTTTCCGAAACTGAGTGCCTCGGCAACAGCGCTTCGTATCAAGTCTAATTTCGGCACACTTCAATGCATGCGCTGCAGTTGGCTACAGCCTGCCAGTTGCTGACGCCTCGGAGCAACTCTTGGCCAGCTACTCAAAGGAGCTCAAGAATGCCTGTGAACGATTGCTAACCCCGGTTGTTAAGGCTGGGTTGCAAAAGCAGGCATGAGAGCATTGCACCTTTAATCTCCATAGATCCTCTTAATAGTTCCTCTTAGCATCTCCTTAGCAGACATATGTGCAAATCTACCTTCTTGTATGATGGGCTGCTGTGCTTCTATTGGGAAGCTACATGCACTCGTGCATATCGGCTGTGACTCCCTATCCGAGGGGCAAAGAGATTGATCTCATGGTTATGCAGTTGATACTGCTCACACCTGCTCTTTCTTGCAAGTACAAGATTTACCGATTGCAAGCACCTTACTGGGCCTGCTTCTGATAGCAGCTGCTGTTGGAAGTCATCGTCTTATTATGGTTGTCACTGGTACCTGCTTGCTGATTTGAGCAGCTGTTGGACATGTCCCTGCCTTCTCTCTTGCATGCAGGTGAATATTCGGTGCTTGATAGGATATGGTCAGTATATCGATGAAGTTTTGACAGAAAGAGCACAAGTGCTGCAGGCGACTCATCTTCTGGTAGGCCGCTCGAAGCAGAGCCTTACAAGCAGGTGAGCTTCTCCTCACACATGTCGTCAACGTCAGATGTCTCTAGGTCCTGTCCTTAATTGCATGCCTCCAGAGACTTTTATTCGTTTGATTAGCAGCACGCAGTGGCAGCTCATTCTGTTTGTTCATTTGTCTCTGACTCGCACGTAATCTTAGAGAGCCCTCTCCTAGATTTTCAGTGGTGAGCGTCACAAGGAGCTACATTAAGAATCAGCAAATCGAGCTGGTACCAGGAAGATGTGTAGGAACATGCCAATGTGTTCTTCTCCGCTAGTACAATGAACCAATGTAGCAGTTGGTCTTGTCCTTGCTCATGTATGACATTCTGGTAGTGTGAAGGGGTGATGTCTGGTTAAGTTGGCATACTGCTGCTGTGCAGGACTTGCTCTCAAGACGTTCAATGTCTGGTTGCAAATGTACCCCCTCTCTGCACGGTGGTGGTATACTGTCACAATGAGATAATTCATAAAAGCCCCGGTACGTGTTTTCTGTACACCTGTCTCTGATTCCAGCATTGTGATACACAATACAAGAGTTAGAAATAGGTGATGATGTCCAACGGAGTTCTGTTGGCTGTGGGTCCTCTGTCGTGAGTCAACGACATCATTGAGGGTTGGACTGAAGCTGATGATCTAGGTGTCTGTAGTCGCTTCTACCCAACATGTCACTTTGGAGGTGCGGCAAGTGTTAAAGCGGCAATGACACATGTAGCATTGGAGTGATATCATCTTGGTATGAGGCAGGCACGCTCACAAAGTGGACATCGAAGAGTGTCGTAGGGAAAGACGATGACATGGAGCTCATGGAGATGAACATAAGCCCTGGCAGAGGTCCAATAGATACTCTTCTTCCTCAAACAACGCGAGTGCATGAGGAGAAGCTCACAATTGAGGAAGAGCCCTTGAAGACATCGCCATTGCTCCTTTTGACGGCTTCGCAAGAGACCAAAGTGCACCACATTCATCTGCCCATGGTAGCATCAGGTCGTTAATGGACTATGATCAGCTGCCTTCTCATCCCTTTTCTTTGCCATTGCCAATGCTGCCAAATGAATGCCCCTCATTGACACCTCCATCCAATAGTGCTCCGTCTGGTGACCATGCTAATCACCACCATCACTGATGCTCATCACTTCTGGAAGTGAGCCGGAAAGAAGGCTTTGCACTTTCAGCAGTCAACGTTACCGCCAAGTTTACCCTCTGACTTTGCTGTTTTCCTCTATTAAATTCCAGGTGAGTGTCTTGGAGACACTGGCCTGTACGAATATTCCAGCAACAGCTCCAGCAGTGGTAGTGTAAGGCAGGAGTCGCCCCGCACTGTTCTTGAAGTGAGTTCCTCAGGTAATGCAAACGGCACATGAAAAACATCCACTGCTCTCTGTAATCAATACTTCACAGGAGGTCCTTCAGTACCAGTGGCTACACTCATCAAGCGCAACTACGAAGAACCACTCCATTCAGTTTAACAAAGCAGCTTGAAAGTTCCAGGCAATACTGATGACAAGTATTCCTGCATGTTTCTAGGTTCTGAGGATGGATGTAGCCCTGGCATGAGACACTCGGGAACAACGTCAATGTACTCACAACCTGGAACCGAAGGTACAGAAACTACTCATAGATAGCCACACGCCATTATCCTGATTGCAAAGATTAGCAAAGCTCTTGATGGCCAACTGTTCTTATACTGAGTCAAAGGAGCTGACTGCTTTGTAATTAAAGAAGGTTTCGATTGTCAAGTAGAAGAGAGCACTGAAACAGCTTCAGAGTGCTCCAGTAATTTGCAAGGATAGTCACATTCTGCATGCTGATGTTCTTAGAGCTCTGTAAGCCGGCAGTAGCCTTGTGCATTGCAATCTCCCCAGGTTCTCATGCATTTGCTGTAAGCACTTGAACATGCTATGTGAGAGTGCACACGGTCATAGGACACACTGTACTTGCATACACGCCCAGTGCATCTAAGCTACTTGATGTCTGACCCTGTCATAGGCCCTGTTGACAGTGGTCGAATATGGGCTGACTTCCATGAGGTGACACAAACATTCCTTACAAGCGGCATGTTCATTATGATATTCTAGTTTCCTGGTCCTTTCATATGCGGTGTCAGAGAGGCCTGCAAGTGGAGGTGCTACTCAGACGGTGTGCTAGTACGTCCTGCTGCTCTTCAGATCGCCATATGCTGACTGAGTAAACAGAAAATATTGATTTGGCCACCACCCAACTTATGCTCGAGCAGTGATCTGTCCTGCAAGCGTCTGACTACTGTGATAAGCAGTGTTTGTTGTGTGACAAGGCGAAGTGAGATGCTCATCTTTTGTAGCTTACTGGTCGTGCACAGCAGAGTGTTGCGGAGGATACGCCTACCTGTGAGCTGGAGGCCTGCATGATTGCACTTGCCACCAAGGCGTACAGTCTTTGGCAGTTAGTAGTTGCAACCAACGACTTTGCAGCAGCCAATCTACTTGGGATGGGAGGATGTGGACTCGTCTTCAAGGGCTTCATTCCTGGAGAAGGGCCCATTGCAGGTGCATTCAAGAAGGAGAAACCCTTCTCTGGTATGATGTTTCCGTTCCGTTTGAAGCCACATTTTGCTTCCAACCGATGTCCTTCATGATGACTTGTGTTGTAATTTCCAGTCAAGAAGATGGGCAGAGCAGATGGTGGAGGCATCAGGCAGTTGATGACCGAAGTCAAGGTCTTGAGCAGAGTGCGCCACAAGAATGTGGTACACCTGCGTGGCCATTGCCTCGAGGAAGGCCAGTGTCTGCTCGTATTCGACCTGTACTCTCAAGGTTCCCTTCATGACAAGCTCCACGGTATGTCTTGCAATTGGAAGGAACGCCTCTCATGGTCAGTGTGAATCCATCTTGCCTGCGTTGGCCATGCGAGCTGCAAGTCCTCCTTTTCAGACTCTTACAGTAGGCATTGTGCCCTGCTTCTAGATACAGGGAGCAATGTTGCTTTGTCATACATCAGCAGAAACTTTCCGTTTGCTTATCTGCTCTATGTCTTTCTACTGCAGATTCATGTGAGGACTTACCATGGAGAGCTCGCCACAGAGTAGCACTTGGCACATCAAAATGCCTTCACTATCTGCACGAGCAATGTGATGAGACCATCATTCACTGCGACATCAAGTCAGCCAATGTCCTACTTACAGACGACTTTGATGCACAGGTGAGGCCACTCTACTTAGCAATCACCTCTGCCGACAGCGCCTGTATTTGAAATTACATGCTATGCACAAGTGGCATAGCAAGAGATGAACATGATATCACATTCTGTCGTCGTATTGTCCTTGTGCTCTATAATTGCTGCTTACAGATAAGATGTGATCATGCAAGTAGAGGCTGATGGTTTGTGTCGAGCGAAGGTGGCTGATTTTGGGATGGCCAAGTTGTACAGTGATAAGGAAACACGTCCTTCTTGCTCAACGTATTTGTCTGGCACTGTGGGGTATGTCTCATACACGGTGCCCCTCAGATTGTGTCAATTCTGAGGCATATACATCCTGCTATATTGGACTAAGATAGTGCTTGGACAGCACCATGCTATATGCTCTTCCTGAAGGCCTACTTAGCGTTGCGTTCCTGAGCATTCTGTCACATACGCTCCCGCCATCTTAGTAGCAATGATCATCGTAACCTGACAAAGCCACTACTTCCTAGATGAGACTTGTCTACTTCCGCTCTTGCTGCTAATATTGCCTCCTATCAACGACTGGCGTCTCTGCCCTGTGTATGCATATGATGCAAAGCTGGACCCTTACCCTTGCCCTTGAAATGTTGTCACATAGGTAAGGTGCTGAAATGACTGTGCAATTCTCTGTTGCAGGTACATCGCTCCTGAATGTTATACAGCTGGGGAATTCAATGTCAAGACCGATGTCTACTCATTTGGTGTACTATTGCTGGAGCTGATAAGTGGGAAACGCGCAGTTGCCTCCTACAACGCCTCAAAGATCCCCCGCAATCTTCTGGCCTGGGTGAGTGCTTGCCAATTGACATGAGAGTTAAGAGGATGCTTCGGTGCCCCTTTCGAATCCGTAATCACAGTCCTTGGGCTCCTGGTAGTGTATTCTAAGTTGGGGCTCGAAGCACGTGCTTGCAAGTCGTGACGCCGCGTTGCTCCGGTTGGCCTTTCGGCCTGGCAGGCTCGACCAGTACTCACATTTGGCCACGATGAGTTATTGGTCGATCCAAAGCTGGGTGGCGACTTCGACCAGCAACAGCTGACCAGGATGGTGCACGCGGCCTCATTGTGTATCAGCGAAGACCCCGTCAAGAGGCCATCTATTAGTCAGGTACTGGGAGCTTTCTGCCGCAGCTTCATGAGTCTGTGCGTTTCAGCATAGGCTTAGCAGCTCCTCACCCAATAATGGAAGCCTTGCGGGCTTTATCGAGGGTGACTGTCTTTGCCATCGTCTACCCTTTTTGCAGGTGGTGCACATGTTGGAAGACCCATCCGTGTATGGGCACTTGCCAGACACTGACGGCGCCGGTAGCTACAAGAAAGGTCTGCACCACCGTGTGAAGCAAGCTCCCAAGCTGGTGGAGAGCTGGAGCAGTGGCCCCACTATGATGCGCCACTTGCGACTCCTCTCTGAGGACTGCCCCGAGCAGGATGTAGCATCGTGGGGCCAGAATGTTGTTGGCATCGACACGGCTCACCAGGACGCTTGCTTGATGGGAGACACAAGTAAGCAATCAAGTCGGCGATGTTGGACACTGAGGATGCGCGGCCGTGACGATTGTGCAACTGGACGCTGAGTGCACATCTTCTTCTTGTTGTGTACTCTTCATGTGCACACAGAAGACTTGGCCGACTCCAATTCCTTCCACTCTTACAAGTTCGTATGTCAGCATAGGCATTGTCGGCAAGTACACTGACAAATGACAAGTACATGGTCAGCAGATGCGCAACTTGGCTGTCTCCCTAGATAACAATTTAAGACTGATTCCTGACTCTCTCTTGCCTTCATCCATGAACACGTGGAGCACTTATTACCAACCTGCAATGTCCTCCCAATATCATACATACTATACATACCAGATGTAACACAGGTTACTATTCAGATAGACAGATTGAGCAAATGCATCTCATTGTGACCCCAACAATTGGTGCTCTTGCCTCCACGTGAAAGACCTTGTCCTCTATGCTGGGGTATGACACATGGCTGCATAAGTTGTGATGTCAAGTGCAGATTGGTAGAGGAAATAAACAGAAAATCCAATGCTTACGACAGCCACTGATAATTTGCTGATGGAGTATGTTGTCAGTAGCTCTTACATTTCGATCACTCACCTCTGCTTGTGATTGTGCAAACGACTACCTTCCTCTGAGAATGATGTCATCGATATGAGCCAAGCCATGGCCATCGTGTAGCCACAATGCACACTTGGGGGTAGAGAGAAGGCGCGCGGTGCGCATGAAACTGAAAGGGAGGCCAATTCTAGCCTCACAAATGTCCCGCTAACTGGGTAATGAGCTGGCTAAGGGGGACGCTAGTATCCCCGAGTAAGCACATGCATATCTGACAAGCTATACTGAGGCGCCAAACTACCACCAAGGAAGCCACTAGCCTGGGCTAATGCACGACCAGCACACTGGTGAATCGCGAGTGCCTGGGAGCGCTGCAGACTTAATGATAGCCGCATCCTATAGCATGCTACGATGGCTTGCGGGACGCTAGAATGCCCTAAGCTACACTTGGGGTTAGAGGTTGCCAGCTGTCAGACCTTCCTCTGTTGGAACAAGTGTACATTGGCGTCCTTGCATTGGACTGGAGCCACAGGCAAGCAAAGCGCTGTATGCACTTTGACCGACTGTCAATGTTTGTGAACATTACACCGAGAACATTTACAATGTAGGCCTGGACACAAGAAAACAACAGGTGCTACATATGATACAATTATCGCGATCATGCATCTACAGTCTCCGCACTCTGTGCAGCTGCCTGAGTCCTTGGGCGTCCTTCCACACAAAATGACTTCCAAGGCGATGCTGCACGGAGCTGCGCTGTAGATGCTCAGCTCACGCAGCTGCCCATTGTCCCATCAAAAAGCACAAACCACCGAAGAGCTTCTGCTTGGAGGGTAAGATGACCATCTCCTGTAGCCTCCTCCTGAGGTCATTGTGCAGGGCCATCTTGACGGTGACAACAATAGGCGAATCTTCTTGTACAACAGTCCCTACAGCAGCATATGCAGGAGCACCCCTTGGTGTGTTAGCCCAAGCCCAGCAAGCTCCTCACTACATCGAGCCCCAAAGAAGGGGGGTCCCTGCGGCACTGTACACAGTTGCCTACCACGGAATGTACCAAAGCTCAATCAACCAATGGGCCATTTGGAAAATCTCATCTGAGTCATTGAGCTGTCAAAAGCAGATGCAGGCAAGTCACGGCAAGTCACTGCGAGCTAGGCGCTTACCCTCCACCTTGCTTGCTGAAACGGCATCCACGGCGGCAGGGATGCATCACTGTAGGCGTCAAGTGATCCAACTGTCTTCAGACTAGTCGCTATTGTCGCTGCTGTCATAGGACGACACCAAGGAGGCGAGGCCGCCAGGGCCTTGGGCAGCGGCGGCAGTAGCCCCGTTGACTGGTCCAGGGACCGCACCTGCAGCCAGCGGTGCCTTCACCACCAGGGACGAGGGCGGGCCACCGCCACTCGCCTTGACCTTCACAGCGAACGTCACCGGCAACGCCCGCACCGCAAAGCCCGCATCCCGCTTCTTCGCCGGGTGCTGGCCTGGCTCGCTCGCCCTTGCACGCTTCACCGAGTCCGCTGGTTCAGCAGCAGCAACACTCTCCTTGGCGCTCTGCTGCGGCTCTTGAAGCGCCTCGGGGTTGCCGTTCGCCACAGCAGCGCGAAGCTCACCATCCTGTCCTGCCTCGCTCCTCTCCGCCACGTCGGCCTCAGGAACTGCGCTCTCCTCCTCGTCCTCCTCATCATAGTCAATCGCGACGCCGTCGTCGACGGCGCCCCTGTCGGCAGCAGCCGCCGCGCCACCGGCCTTGGTGTACCGACGCACGAGGCCGCCGGCGAGCGGGCTCTGGAACACCACCGAGCGCAGCAGCGCCTCGTCCTCGGCGTCCAGCTCCGCGTCGGAGCGCGGCGCCGCTGGCGCGGCCGTGCGCTGCAGTGCGGCGAGCATGGCGTCGGTGCCCACGCCCGCCTGGCGCGCCCGCATCGTGCGCATCTCGTCCAGCGCCGCCATGATGTCCATCTCGCGCTTGGACTCGGCCGTCCGGTTCTCCAGGCTCTTCATGGCGTTGCCCATCTCCTCGGCCTCGCGCTCCCGCCGCGCCACGTCCTCAGCCTCGTCCTTGGCGCGCCACGGCTCGAAGTTGCGCGTCGCCCCGGCCTCCTGCGCATTCAGTGTAATTGCGTGAATTCATTCTAATTGCTCTAGCAACTGTCAGTACAAGAAAACTCTATCAAGCTATTAATATAGCTGAATTCTAATGAATTGTAATACCGACCTGGAAAATGTTAGTCAGACAATCCACGTCCTTGTGAGCAGCTGCTTGATGAGTCCTGGCCCTGTGGGTCTCGATAGAAGTGGGAGATCAAGAGCCGGAGACGGCAGCTGAGAGAGCGCACCATGGTGTAGTCGCTGTTCTGGGGGTCCGTCTTCATGACGAGCTCGGCGGAGCAGCGCGTGCACTTGAAGTAGAACCGGAAGATCTGGATGCCCAGGTACGCCTCGCCCACCGCGTCCTCTTTCTTGCTATTGAATTTTTTTCCCTTGTAGATGTAGTTGCCGCATGTGCTGCACCGGATGCTCATTGGCAGCATCATGCGCACCTGGGCGTTTGAGATTTAGGGTTTAGGAATTTGGGTACTCAGAGTAAGGGTTAGGGTTTATGGGCCGCGCTCAAGGCGAAAGCCCATCTCGACGGCGACGGCGGCGGCAGTGGCGGCGCTCACCTTCATCTGTGCATTCTTGGGCTGCTTGCGGCGTGGGATCGTGGCGGGGTCGAAGTCCGGCGGGTAGTACTTGTTCAGCACCTTGCGCTCCCCCATGGCGGCGGCGGCGGCGGCGGCGGCGGCGGAGGCGGCGACAAAGTAGGGCAATCGACGACCTAATCAGTCCATCAGATTCCGGCCGGGTGTGAATACAGTGGAGCGCCGTTCCAGGAGGCCAGTGTGAAGATGTTCCCCAGGTCCTGAGGAGCCTGTTCACACTGGTGCTTTCCCGCTTGGTCTCGAGGGCTTTGGCCCGCGCCTCGCGGGCACGTGGCGCACCCCGGGCGGCTGCCGCCGGCGGGCAGCCGCGCGACGTGGCGGGCTACAGCGCCAATCGCTGGGGCGAGCGCGCNCGCGCGGCCGGTGGCCCGCCCGGGCGCGGGCCAATGGGCGGCCAGGAACGGATCGGGCCCCGCGCGGAAATATCCCGGCGCGACCCACCCCGCGGCGCGCTAAAGATCCGGCCACGTCGGCGGCGCGCTTTTTCCGCTTTCCGCCCCGCGGATGGCCGCGCCGCACCGGCCGCCGATGCGCGCCATCGTACGGCGCGCCGCGGCGCGGTGAAATATCTCCGCGCCCTCGGCCCCCCCCCCCCAGCTATGGAGGCCGGACCCGCGCTACAGATCTTTTGCCGGGCGGCCATTAGCCCCGCTGGCTATGGCGGGTCAGGGCCCCCCCTCGATCCCCCCCCGCCCCCCACCTTCCGCTACGGCCGATATTTCCTCTCACCGCCATCCGCGCCGCACCGCCGCCGCCGCCGCCTCCGCCGCCGCCGAGGCCGCCGTTCTCGCCGCAGCGCTTCTGGCCTGGCTCTGAGAGCCGCCACGCCGCCTTGAGCGGGGGCCATCGCAGGGCCAGGCCGTGCTCGGGGGCTCGGCAGGGCCGTGCGATGCAGGCCGGGATCTCTTGGCCGCCTCCTTCGCTGGCGCAGGAGCGGCGCCGCCGCCGTAGCTCGGCAGGCTGGGCAGCGCCGCCGTTACCGACGACGCTGGCATCCTTGTGACGTCGCCGGTCATGAGGAGCACCGAGGTCGCCACCATGGGGGACGCGTCCGCTGACAAGCAGAGCCCGCGCGAGCGAGCCAGGACGCTGCAGCCCTTCGCCGCCAAGCCCATGAAGCGCGAGGCCGGCGCCTGCCCCGCCGCCACGGCCACCGGCGCCAACGCCCTGGCCAAGCCGCAGCGGGCTGCGGAGGTCGTGCACGGCGTCTTCGGCAAGATTGCGCTCATCCGGCGCGGCGACGAGGAGGACGAGGCGGCATTGGAGCTAGTGCGCCGGGAGCTCGACGCCAAGTATCCGGCCGGTTCTGCGGCGGCGGCGGGCGCAGCGGAGAGCGACAGCACCAGCAGTGGCTGCCGCGGTCGCGGAATGGACTCGGAGAGCGACGAAGGCGGCGCAGTCGTGGAGGCCGGGCCGCAGGTGTGCTGGGAGACCTTCCTGCCGCAGCGCCACCTCAAGGTGCTGCTCGTGGAGGACGATGACTCCACACGGCATGTCGTCTGTGCGCTCCTGAGAAACTGCAACTACGAAGGTGAGGGCTGCAGCCACCGTAACTTTGCCCAACTTAGCCTTTGCCTTTGCCTATCTAGCAACTCTTCCACCATCACCTCCTGGTGTGTATCTGTGTATCTGTGTATCTGGCATACCTCCTGCCTGGCTGCCATTCATTGTATCACAGTAACAGACAGCCAGAGATTATGGAATGGGAACACGTAACGGACTTATAGACTTCAGGTAGGACGTACTGCTAAGGGTCAGGCTTGCTGTTGGCAATTAAGACACTGTGGCTCTGGGCTCCCTACTGCTACTCTGGTATGGACGTCCAGGGCTGACGCAAGCAGAGTCACCTGCATTGCAGTAATCCCAGCGTCCAACGGGCAGCAGGCGCTGGAGCTCCTGGAGGACCGGAACAACTGGTTCGACCTGGTGCTCACGGACGTCGTGATGCCCGGCCTGAGCGGCATTGCGCTGCTCACCAAGATCATGCAGCTTGACATCTCTCGCCGCTTGCCCGTGATCAGTAAGCCGCGCTTTCCCTCTGCTACTCACTCCTCCCCTAACTTGCTTCGTTGCCATCCACATTACTCAGGCAGGTTATCGGACATTGTGCCACCATCATGGTGGCAGTGCATCGCATCACTCCGTCATCTGCACTACTAGTCCTGTCCCTAACAGTGAGACAATCCTCTGGCTGCCCACTCGCGCAGTGATGTCGTCGCTGGACTCCATCGACATGGTGCTCAAGTGCCTGCAGAAGGGCGCATCCGATTTTCTCGTGAAGCCCGTCCGCAAGAACGAGCTCAAGAACCTCTGGCAGCATGTGTGGCGCAAGTGCAACAGCGTGAGTTCTCCATTGCTGCTGCAGGCACATCTGCTGTTGCGAACATGCTGCGGAAGATCTTGTCCTCAGTGCAAGATCTAGCACATCAGGCGCTTGGCTTGACTCTGTTGAAATTGCTGGGATGTCCATCCGTGCGCAGTCAAGCGGCAGTGGCAGCGGCAGCGGCATGTCTGGATTCATGGGCGAGGACATACCGCAGGATTTGCCAACAGGGGAGGCGATTGTTGGGGAGGACCTGCGCAAGGAGAGCCCACAGTCACACTCGCCGACGCCGACGTCCTCACCCTCGCCCGATGAGAGGCCGTCCACCTCGGGGGCAGGTCGCAACGAGGCCTGCATGGACGGCGACGAGGAGCGTGAGCAGGACAATGAGGAGGAGGATGACGATGTCGATGAGGATGGGGATGATGGTGCACAGGATGATGATGGATCTGGTGGCTCAACGTCCATCCTTGCCGCAGACTTGATTGGCGCCATGGCCAACAAGCCGATCAAGCAGCAAGGCGGGGGTGGCGGCGTGGGTGGTGGCGGCGGTGGCGGCGGCAGCGGCAGCGGCGGAATGGTGGGTGGTGGTGGAGGTGGCGGCAATGATGCCAAGTCTCCGCTGGGCAGCAACAGCGGCAAGGACGAGGCTGACCTCGACGGCCGCTGCGACGCTGATGGCAACGAGGTGCTCGACCGCGGTGGCAGCAATAGCCCCAAGATGAAAAGCTCTGGCGATGAGGACGATGGCGAGCACCTGCCGCTGCTGGAGCTGACGCTGAAGCGGCCACGGGAATCAGAGGAGCAGCAGCAAGAGGAGCGCCGCATCCTGCACCAGTCTGGTGGCTCTGCTTTCTCAAGGTCAGAAGCAGCACCAGTGACCAGGCCATCTACATATACATTGCCAAGCTGATGAGTCCTTTTGCCGATAAGTAGGCGCGATGCTGTGACAATGGTAGTCCTTCTGAACCTGGCAGCTCCTGCTTGCCTTGATGTTGCTGTGCAGGTACAGCACAAGTGGCGTGCTCACTCAGCAGCAGTCGCCGTATACTCACAATGGGGGTGGCCATAACCAGGAGATCAGCAGCCCGAGAAGGTAGGGAACCCTCTTCTACCTCCTCCAGCCTGCTGTTTTTGCAGAGGACTTGTGCAGCGTGTCACACTTGCATCACTTCCATCTTTTTGACGATCACTGCACATCAGCCTTTGCTGACGGTTATTAAATATCAGCAAGTTTTCTTGTAGAGGCGCAGCCCTTCTCATCGACAGTGAAAGGAATGTACTTGGATGATGACCTGACACCATGAGAACTTGCTTCTGCTCACAGAGAACCAGGGCCCATGTACGCGGGTCAGGCTCCACTAGAGGATGAGGGCTCTGACGACCCTGGTAACGGAGGATCTGGCGCACTGCCTGTGGTGGCGCTGCCACCCGGTATGCACGGCTTCAAGTGCCATGTATCGCCCCCGTATGGCGTGCACCCTCTCTACTACCAACGCGGCGTTGGCGGCCCACCGTCCATGTGGGCACTGGATCAGGAACACTACAGCGGTGGCGGTGGCGGTGGCGGTGGCGGTGGCGGTGGCGGTGGCGGGGGCAACGGCGGCAGCGGCGGCGGTGGCATTGGCAGCTCTTTTGAGGATTCCCCATATGGTGGCCCGCCGCCACCGCCGCACTATCGCCACTACCAGCACAGCGGCCATGCACATGCGCATGCGCAACGGCAGCATTACCACAGTCATCATCACCACCACGGGGGTGGCCACCACCAGCACCATCACCGGCGACCACCCTTGGACCCGTTCAGCACTGTAAGGGCTACACAGCAGGAGGCGACTGGATCACTGGCGATGGCTGCTAGCTCCAACCTTGAGATGACTCTGGCCGACAATGGCAGCGGCAGCAGCCAGGGGTACATTTGTAACGGCACTGGCAGCGGCAGTGGTGCTGGTGGCAGAGCTGGCAGCGGGAGTGGCGCCGGCAGCAACCAGGTGGCACAGAATGGGAGCCACAGCGGCAGCCCTGTGGTTGGCAGGCTGGATGTGGAGAGCGGCGGGTGCAAAAGTGGCAGTCCGTGGGGTAATGGTCAAACCGTCACGGCCGGCGATTCTGGTGCCGGTGTTGTCGGCCCAGCCCATAATCGGTTGGCCAGGCGGGAAGCTGCACTGACCAAGTTCCGGCAGAAGCGTACGGAGCGGTGCTTTGAGAAAAAGGTCAGCTTTCCATCTGTGGTTCTGATGACATTGCCCATATCTTCTTTGCTTGAGGGTCTGTGGTTGGTGGTTGTCAAACTGCATACAAGTCAACAAACAGCCATTTGACAGCTGGCCCCATGCATGATTTCAGGTGCGCTACCAGAGCCGGAAGCGCCTGGCCGAGCAGCGTCCTCGCGTGCGCGGTCAGTTTGTGCGGCAGAGTGCCAGTGAGGCAGCAGTGCTGATACCAGAGCAGGCCAGATAATATGGGCGGCCCCTCCTCTGGGGCCTGTGCCTTTGATGACGCACTTCTAACTGCTTAAGTCAAACACCATTTAAGTGTCCAAGCTCCTGCCGCAAGGCAGCAATAGGCAACTTGGATATTTGTGGTGTACCATTCTCCCTTTGCTGTACTTACTCCTTCCTGCTTCTCCATGTCGCTGCACTTTCATCAGCAGAGTGTCCTGAATTTTAAGCAGTAGTACACTCTATCCGGCTCTCCAGTGTCAGCCAGCGCCGGCTCGCCTGCGCCTTCAGTGCAGAGTGGCATGTGTTCAGATAGCAGTTTGGCAGAGTGGTGGTGGCTCCTCGGGTATATCCATCCTGCCCACAAATTGGGGGGAAGGCTCGTTTTTTTTTCAATATTATATGCTATCAGTTGTTTCCACAAGTTGGTGCGCAAAATACTAGCTCTTTTCAGTTGGATGTAGTGGTGGGTGGCTTATGCCAGTAGACGAGGGCCTCATATGTATGTCCTCAGCGACATATTAGCGATAATGTGGCGTCGTGGTGGCTATGAGTGCCATGAAATGGTCGCCCAGGAGTCAGGTTGCCTGTTGTAATCGACATCTGCTGGAGTGAGCAACTCACACATCATATGCATCTTTGATTTGCTCGCATGCCACAATGGCTTGATTTCAGGCGGCTTCTGTGTAATCATGCAAGACTACAGATATGCAGCTGGGTGGTTTATGTTGTGGCTAAGCTTTCATCTGTGCCCCTGGACTGGCAACTCGTTTCTTTGGGCTGGCCTCCCACAGCCAGTCGATATATTCGAAGAGCCGTGTTTGGGCTGGCCGGCTTCCGACAGAGAATCAGCTCATCATGTGAAGTCGATGGCTGTGAAAAGCCAAGCTTAGCTGCCAGAGCTCCTCACGTGCTTTTCGGCCCTGAACTTAGCCTCGGATTCTAGGAAGAAGCAGCTCCTTGGAAACAGACATATCTCTCTCTAAAAGCATTCTCCAGTCCTTCAGGAATGGCCTCTCACAGCCACTGCCTAATCTTGGAGGAGCGATTTGTTCCAAAAAGAGGGCCACGGCTGTGGAAAGCCAGCTCACAAAAGAGTGAGCACGGGCCATTTCCGCGATCTGGTAACGGCGCCCAAGCGGAAGCCCACTGCCCGTTGGGCGGCCGCACCCTAAACAGCGACAATCGCGTCAGGCGGCGTCACCCGCCGCGCACGCCACGCGGACGGTCCGCAGCTTGACACGCGGCACGGAGAGCCCGGTCGGCGGGCCAACGTGGCGCCCTCTGCGGCGCCCCGCGACGCGACGCCACCGGAACGGGCCCGGCTCCCACCCCACCCGCCGTTACCGTTCCGTTGGAGGACCTGCCCAGGGAGCGGCCCTGTCTCTCCCACGCCCGCACCTTCGCCCCGCCGACGCCGCCGCCGCCGCCGCCGCCGCCGCCGCCGCCAGCGAGCACGGCCACCTCTGGCCATGGCGATACGCGCCGTGGCCTGAGGCGAGGCCTGCCTGGTCCATTGCCGCCTCGCCGGCGAGTCGCTCACGACAGCGTTGCGGGCCGCCAGGCACGGAGGCCTTCGGGCTGGCGCCGTCGACCAGCGGGCGGCCGTCGGCGCGGGCGCAGGCGGCGGAGGCCGCGGAGGAGGCGGTCATGCCCAGCGGGCGGGACTACCGCACGCTCGACATCACGTCCTTCATCCAGGACCCGCCCATGCCCCGCCTGCCTCCGGCTCAGGTACATCCAGCCACGCCATTTACTATAGCGGCGGATAGTGGATTCCAATTATCCGCCGTCTTGGTCTCCAGGCGTCGCTTACCCTCGACCAAGGGTTGTACGTTGTAAGATGCTGCCTCGCAGTGTCTCCTGTTTATGGCGGTTAGTGCTGTTATGATGGAGCACAGAGTCGCCTGCCAGTGCGAGGCTGCTGTCATGGCCGCCGTCCCGCCTGGTGACCTGAGCCCCGCCCATCTGCCTGTCCCTGACGGCCCCTGCCGCCGTCGCGTGCGCAGCTGCCGAGGAAGAACCGGGCGGACGACTCGTCGCTCAACAACCCCCTGCAGCGGCTCGAGCGCATGGGCTGCGGCTGGCTGGCGGTGATCTTCGAGTGGGAGGGCGTGATGGTCGAGGAGGACAGCGAGATCGAGCGGCGCGCGTGGGCAGCGCTTGCCGAGGAGGAGGGCCGCCCGCAGGTACGCTGCTGCCGCTGCCACCGGGCGCTCGTCGGGCCTGCTCCATGCACCGTCGGCACTCACTGTCCTAGAAATAATCTCAGGTCTGGCTTATGTGGGAGCACTGGCTGGCTATGAGTCAAGCTGTTAGTTAACGGGTTTTTTCCATCAAGCCCATGAGTGCCATATCAGCTACTCTTCCCACTGCTTCTGCTTATTCTGCTCGCTTGGCTTTGCGCTCGCCGGCTGGCCGGCAGCCGATGGCATTTGTGCTGCGCAAGGCGGAGGGCATGAAGAACGAGCAGGCAATCCAGGAGGTGCTGTGCTGGTCGCGCGACTTCCTGGCGGTGCGCCGCCTCGCGGCCCGCAAGGAGGAGCTGTACGAGGCGATGCAGGGCGGCTGCTACCGCCTTCGCCCGGGCGCCAGGTCTGCTTCCTTGTCTCATTCAGAAGGCATTGTACTCCTCAGCTATGTCGGCGCCAGTGTAATCAGCACGGAGCCGACTGCCAGCTTGCATCTGCTGAGGCCCATCCTAGGTTGCTAGCCTGGTCATCAACGATAAGTCGCAGTCCTAGCTTAGATTGATTTGGATGAGCAGCTGACGCTTTGGATCGCTTGGGTAATCGCTGCCAGTCGCCACGTTGACCAACGCTGCTAGAACATTGCTAGAATGCCTGCAAGCAAGTCCCTGCGTTGTAGCGCTGTTGAGCAAGTGTTTTCGGAGTCCATCAGGGACTTTGTGGAGACGCTCCGGAAGTACAAGCTGCCGGTGGCCGTCGTCTCCACGCGCCCAAAGAAGTACCTAGAGCGCGCCATGGAGGCAGTCGGCATGGAGGGCTTCTTCAACGTCGTGGTCGCAGCAGAAGATGTGTACCGCGGGAAGCCAGACCCGGAGATGTTCCAGGTATTGGCTTTGTGACGCAAATATCATATGATATGTAATCGCTAACAGCAGATCCAGATAGTCTGAGTTGAACTGACATTGCATCGTCATGCCCTGGCGCTTGCAGTATGCTGCGGAGCTACTGCAGTTCATCCCTGAGCGCTGCATTGTTGTCGGCAATTCCAATTCGACTGTCGAAGCTGCACATGACTCGCTCATGAAGGTCGCTACAGGCCGCCTGCATACCTACCCCCGCTGAGTTACTGAGTTGAATGCACTTTGTTGTGAGATGTCACCAAAAGCTTGGCAGATTGCAGCAGCAGTCATGTCACTAAGCTTGATTTCTGATTCTGGTATCCTGTCTTCCCCCGCAGTGCATCTGCACGACTGGGAGGCATCCTGCCTACGAGCTGAGTGCAGCAGACTTGGTCATTCGGCGACTTGACGACCTCTCCATGGTGGACCTCAAGAACCTCGCCGACCTGGACTCGCCTGAGTTCCAGGCGCCCGAGCCTGAGCCTGAGCTGGAGATGGAGCCTGAGACGGAGCAGCAGCTTGCACTCCCTGCGCTCAAGTTTCGGGACGATGACTGGCTATGAGCGACTGACGCATCCGCTCGTCATTGCAACACCGTACCTGTGCACGGGCAGCTCCATTGCAGGCCGCTTGGCCTTAGGTTTGCATCTGCATGCCGTGGCGATGTTCCTCATCAGGGGTTGATTTGTTAATAAATAAGGCACAGTGCATGTGTTGATTGTATTATTGTATAGGTGATGTCAGAACATTGTGTCAGAATAATTTCACTCCAGAAGGGCGTGAACGCCCGCATTGTGTACATATATACAAACATTTTTACTCAGCAAAGCGCAGAGCCTGTGCCAAAATTTGTAAGTCCACTTTCGAGTCTAGCTTCAGGTCTCTCCTTACACCTGGTGGTGAGATGGGAACTAGGACTACGTACTGTGGTTGCAATGCAATGCTTCTTCCCACCAGTTTGCATGCATTCTCTACATCCTAGGCTGCTGTTGATTCTTCTAACTCAAGGTAGGGTGTCCATAATGTGACCCACACTTTAATCAATGCATCTGAAGCACAGGGGGGCTAGCAGTGATGAGTAAGGGGCTACAGCCACCGTAGGTCGCCGCAGACGGATGATAAGGCTATAGCAGGATGAATGCGTTAACTGTCTCTCTGACATGCGCTACAAAGCTTGCACTTTAAAAAAAAGCTCTGAAACTTACAGTCAAGACGTGGATGCACACTTTAAAATGTTCCTGTCAGCAAGCAGCGGTTGTTGATGTGCATGTCCTCACACAGCGTTCCAGGCAGAAGTTACTTGCAAGGACATGGAAGCAGCCTTGTGTGGTCAATAAGGTATGGCAGCAGGGAGACCTCAGCGATCCTCAGCAGCAGTTCAACTTCTTATATGCACTCGTGTTTGTGTTATCATGACTTTCAGTAATTCATCACAACAGAGAACCAATCTTCAAACTTTGTAAGATATTGACAGTATACAGGATACTGTATACAGTATACAATTTTCAGCTTCTGGTATGCAATTTAACCATGAATCTAGACGTTTATGGTCGAAGTGGCACAGTGAGGCGCATTGACTCAGGGCCCATGACACAACGTACTTATTAAGAAAGTTGCAAGCTCGCAGCAACATGATCACAAATGTGCCAAGGAAGTGAGAAACACTTCGAGCTGAGAGCGGAGTAGAGGTTCAAACAACACAATCTTCTCCAAGCACTGGCAAACAGCTAACACTACATTCTGTCTCGTACATAAGTACTACGTTTCTTACATAAGTACTAAGTTGGAAGTAGAAATCATGTCCTTCCACTTTCTCTCAACCTCCTGTCGAAGTCAGCAGCGTCGACATCTTGCTCTGACACCTCCTTCTCTGTGGAATATATGATGCGGTCACTGCCAATCTCCAATCGCTCGGCCTTCTTACGAGCATTGATCAGCTGAGCAAGTAGCCACACAACAACAGGACTTCAGAACCAACCAAACACACAATGTGGTCTTTGAGCATCTCAGTGGCCTTCTGCCACTTGCATGAATTAAGCTCAGCCGGCAAGTGAAGATGGCAAGCTCCTGTGAGAAACAAGGCTTGCAAGACATACTGGCACCTTGACAGGATCTTTGCATGATAAGTGCATACTTAGTGAGCATTGAAATCGCGCTTGCAGGACTTGCCTTGCGTCGCAGCTCCGGCGTGGGCCGGCCTACAGACACAGCTCGCTGGACTCTGCTGTCATTTCTTGCCTTTATCTTCTCGTTCCTTCTCTGCAAGAACAGCCATCGTATGGCCGGGATGGCAAAGAAAGAGCCTGCATATGCCTGCAAACGAGTGTACCGAAATAGAGATATGTAAAGTCACAGAAAAGTTCTGAGAAACTGTCTTATTGCTGCAGCAGAACGCAGAATGTAGGTACTGACACAGAGTACCAATGCAGCTATGAAAAGTAGCTAGTTACAGCAACCCTCTTATCTCATATTGTCACGAGCAGGATGGAAGAGGCACGACACATACTCACAGCTGGGCATAGCACTAATTACCTGTAGGAATGGCAGAGACCTGGAGACAAAGCCTACCAATCCAGAGCCTATTTCCCGGGCCACCTGAGGATCTCTGCACTTGTTGATGCAGTGTTAGCTGTTAATCACGGAGGTCATGAGAAGGGCGTGATCTAACAAGACGTCAATTGACACTTGACGAATATACGGCTCATTTTATTGTGATAGGACAGGGTAAGAGGAGGGGGTGCAATAATGTGCAACCTAAAGAAGAGAAGGTGAAACCATGGATATACATCATGGTTGCTCGTAAAGTCTGCAGAAGGATTTGGCTCAAGGTGCTCAAGATCTTGTACACAAATATCTAAATTTCTGCACGAGATGCTGCACACCTAAGAAGGCCGCCAACAATGAGCACTCCTGCAAGATTGACTGCACCGAGCCCAATGGCCAAAGCCTGCTGAGATCCAGCAGCCTCACTGTAGACAGGGCAGATGAAGGCATATAGAGGAAAATATCAGATTCTAAAGAGCCCTTGAAGCCAAGGAGGTCTACTTGCTACAGTACGTCTATAACGTCAATGCCAGCCACAATCAGTGTCAGAAGTGTTCCCCCTTCCCGAGCATGGCAATACAGGACTCTTATGTCCGGCTAGTATAGTATGCTACGACCAATGACAGAGAGTATTATTGTCACCTGAACTTCCACTGCTTCTCTAGAAAGAAGGGCCGCTGATCCTCAAGCTCTTCGCTAGGCTCTTCGCCAGGTCTGCCTTGAAGCCTGCGTTTGAGAGCACCAAACCAGCCTCGATCCTTGGCAGTCCTCTGCAAGGAGGGGAAGCGGTACAGTATATGTCCCTGCAAAGTGCTCACACGGAGGTTTGGGGTCATCCGTAAGCATTACTCTTGCGGAGGCATAGCTGTATGAATAATATTCCGATAAGGACCTTGACAATGATGTACAGCACAAGTGTTAACTGGTATGCCAATATAGAGATCTTGAGCACGGGCAAAGCTTGTCCAATGTAGCTACCTCTTCGTCGACTTCAGGATGGCCATCCAACCTTTGTAGTACAGGAAGCATGTACGACTCGTCGTCCTGCCAGCCCACAACTTTCCATACGTTCAACGAAGACTTGCAAGGTGACTTCAGTGCTCATGTCTCTATTCTTTACAGCAATCAAAGCCCTTTCCACCTAAGTCCAAACCTCCTTCATGACATCCTTTGCCGAGCAATGTCTTGCCTAAAGAGCAGCACAGCAAGAACCACATGACTTGTACTTTACGCACCTGTGCATCAGGGTTAAGCTGGGGTGGATCCAGGAAAGGTGCTAACTCTTCGGCTGTCACCACACCACCTTGCTTTGTGATGTAGTCTCCGATCTGCAACTCAATGGGTTCAATGCAGATGACATCAACTGCATGGACAAATTTGCAGCAGCTGAGAGCATACATTTAGGCCACATCTGGTACTGAAGAATCTAGACGTGTTCTATATCTAGCACAGGCTTGCAGCAACTAGCACACCTTCCTCCATCTCTGGGCCTCCATGCCCTGGTTGGGGTCACCATCTCCAAAGACGAAGGAGAACACCTGGTAACCATGCCGCCAGATGCCAATGCCAAAGCGTCAATATCAGATGTGACACCTTCAAGCCATGGCAAGAATGGTGCCACTATCGACAACAAAAAGTAGTTGGCTGTGCCAAGCATTGCTAGAAGGAGCAACAACAAAAAGGATGAGCCAAACAGCTTACAGCTTCAAAGAAGTTCAAGCCTTTCTTCTCCCGCAACTTTGCTCTCATGTTGCGGTTGTAATTTGGATTCCAATACCTGAAGAAAAGGCGGAATCAATCAATGCAAGAAAGTCAATATGGTCCGCTGCTGGACGTGCAGCCATGGACAATGCGATGACAGTGCACCACATGATGAGGAGCAAGAAGTGTACAAACTCACCAGAACATGTCTAATGGACTTATGTAAAAGCTAGGCCCATAGGAGACTCTCGGGCCTGCATAGTAGCCTCCTCCATATCCTCCACGCTGATTTCGGTTGTCTTGTTCGCTGCTGTTAGCGTCATTGCCATGTCCAATAAAGTCAGCAGTGCTACTTGACATAGAACACATCAGCTAGTGTCTGCAAAAGCATCACATGCATCCATCGCTCATTCAGTGCACATGCTGCTACTGCTGCAGGAGTGTATGGTGTGGGTCACCTGGAAGCCTGTGCTTACCTGCGTGCAGAGGACAGGAGTACAAATATGGTTGTGTAGACCAGAGCAATTGACGCCAGTAGAGTCGTCCCAAAGGAGACGCGAAGAAGGTACTCTGCCGCCCCCTGGCTCAACTCATCAGCAACACAGGACTCCAGCAAGGTCAGACGCCACCTAACGGCCACCCTGGCTGCCTCAAGTGCATGGGCCAACACTAACTACTCCACATCAGGTGTGTTGATAGGTTGCGTCAGGATCAGCAAAGGAGGGACCTGCAACACGCGAATCTTAGGCAGCTCAGAGGAATGTTGGTTGACCAGACCTGAATCTGCTTAATTAGCGGCTGGAATTTGAGCCACAGAGACTTCTGGTTGAGGATGGCCTGGAAGTTCTTGGGGAGGACGTACAGCACGTCGCCCTCGTCAGACACCTGCAGGCTCCTCCATCACCATGAGCGTCACAAGCACGTGGCTGACCACTCTGCTCAGCGCACATGGGCTGTAGCAATGGTGTATGCCCAGAGTTGGCAAATCAAGAATCTGACAAGAGCTTGAAGGATAAGCCTCATGTGACTCAAGCCTTATGTCAGTTTAGCTCATGAGAGTGAGTTGGTTGATGGCCTTGCTGCAGTCTGGTGCCGCGCACCTCAAGGAAGCCCTGAGCATCCGCAGCGAGAGCTCTGAGGGCGCTCTCGGCCTCGCTGAGCTTCAGCCCCGCCGCCGCCGCGACGTCGCCGACCGTCACCCGCCCTCCCAGGTCCGACACCGCGGCTATCGCGCTGTCTCGCACGGCAGGCGGGAGCGCGTCCACCTCGTTGCGCAGCCCCAGCTTGAGCTCCGGCATGTCCCGCTCGGCCTCCTGGAACGGCGGCAGCGGCCGCGAGGCAGCCCGCTCCAGCTGCCGCTCGCGCTCCGGCTCCGCCTGGTACCGGCTCTGGACGGTGAGGCCAACCTTGCCACCGTTGTAGACGGCCACTCGCGACGTCCCGAGGCTGTCGCTAGAGCTCAACTGAGTGCCGCCAATGGAGGACCGCCAGGCTCCGAGGCGGACGACGGCTGCCGGCCTGCCTCCCGCGCCCCTGCGCCTGCCGTGGACGGCCACCGCCAGCGGCGACGCCTGCGGCCGGCGCGGCTCGAAGCTGGTGACGCGGCCGTCTCGCCGGGCGAGCGGCAGCGGCGGCGCTGCCAGCCGCAGCGGGAAGGCGGCCGAGGCCATGCTGGCGTGGCCGCGGAAGCGAGAGGGCGGGCTACGCTGGCGGCGGAGGCGCCGTCGCCCGCGCCGCTTACTGCGGCGGCGGCGGCGGCGGCGGCGGCGGCGGGTGCTGGCGCTGGGAGAATGACGGGGGTGAGGGAGGTGTCGTGGCGGGCTCACTGAGGCCTCCACGTGGCAGGCTCTTCGGGATGGGCCCGACGGGACGACTGGTGGACGACGGTGGCAGACTCGCGTCGTTTCGCGCGCCCACCGTAAACGAAGCTGGCTTGCTTACCGCTGTGTACACAGCTTTGGGCTGGCGTCTCACAGCCATTGCCTTACGTTGAGAGAGCTGTTTCTTCTATTGGGTACTGCTTGTGGGTCTTGCCAGAGTGCCTCTTTTCCAGCTGCAAGTACTCCAACTTGCGGCTTCTTACTCGGCCCATTCACTGTGGTCTCTTGCATAGCTGTGTGATTGCTTACCCTGCTTACCCTGCAAGCTGCAAGTGGCTCGCCCACATGGGACCCCAAGGGGCCGTTGAGGTTCCTAGACACTGGCTTCCCACGGGACCGATTGGAGACATACTGACACAATGCCCTGGGAGATGCCGTTCCCTGCGCCCCAACGGAGCTGCGTGTTCACCGTAAACACTTCGGCTGCACTGTGCTTCACCTCTCGAAGTACTTGAATGCTGGAAAAGGATTTTTTGCCTGCTCACCACTGAAGGGCGTGCACAGCAAGGCTGCACGGTCCGCAAGTGAGCAAGCACTCAATTACAACAGAGTTTTTTCTGCTATCACTACAGCTACAGAAGGCAAATGTTGACTGTTTAAGTGTTCAGCGCTAATGTGCTGGCTGGCGTTTCTACTTGCCAGCACCTCCAAGGCGGAGGGCCTGGAGGATGCGGCCCCCGCCAGGAGAAGGGTGAGGACCATCATACTTGCCCAGCTGCACGCAAATATGAAACAATGCCATATTCAGATATTAGTAACTACTGACCACCAACTAGAGAAGCACCAGGAAGAGATGATCTGTATCAAACGGTACTGCACTGTAAACAGTAAACAGAGGCTACTATTTTGTGGGGAATGCAAACCTGGGCTTCAGAGTTGGCCTTTGCTAGTGCTACGAGCCGAGTCTGAGCTGCTTCTCGATTTTCCTCCTACTCCAATATCATGTATTGTTAAGAACCAGTACTCTTTTAGAGCAAGCAATGGGTGCAAGCAAGCAATAGCAACAGCAAGGAGACACAGCAAGCAAGCAATAGCAAGAATATGTTGCCACAAATAAGTACCATGTAGTGCTCCTTGGCTAGAGATGTGGTTTACAGTTTAGGATTTAGGGTTTAGGGTTTCTCCTCACGGAGTACATGAACCCGTGCAGCGCTGTGAATGCATGCATGTAGGAGTTGCTCTTACCTTGCCAGCCCAGATTTTCAGTGTGCTCGATTGAAGAGCGCGTCCATAGGAGAATGTGAGGGCCCATGGTTGCGGACCAAATGCCTGGAGTGTAAAGGCGTGTGTGCAGTCATCAGGAGAAGGGGCAGTGGCCAATTCATGACCATGACTAGCTGTGCATGATCAGCAAAGTAGACAGACACGTATGTGTTCACTTGCTCTACCAACTCACCTGCAGTGCATTCAGATTGAGTGTTGCTTCCTCTTCGCTCATCCCGCCCGATAAAAAGTGAATGCCTGCAGGCACAAATAATAGCATCGTCTTATAAGCAAGAAAGGAAGACTTTACTTGTACAGAAGTAGGCAGGGCAAACAAGTCCATCTTTGAGTTCCTGCTCGTGTGGTGCATGTACCAGGCACGGCAGCTGGAACTGATCGCCTCATTGTTCGGACGGTGTAAGCTGCAACTTCTTGTGGTGGAGGAGTCGGGACATCAAGGCCTGACAAGGGGCTCAGAGACAACATGACTGAGTACTTTCGACGTGTATGACAATGTGAGATTTCTCCCTTCTCTGCATTAGACAGGTGCAGCATCACGAGGCAGGAGCACGTCGACCACAATGCACCTGGCAAGATCATGTTGGGCTTGAGCAAGATACCCTCCAGCATGACACTGCAAAGAGCGAATAGTTGAGGGTGTGAGCAATCTCTTCAGTATTGTCTTTGTACTATGATGTTAGGAGCCGCACACTCCAGAATGGTTGATCGGTTAAGTACTGAACTTGAACTTGCACAAGAGTCCAGGATGCATGTATGACATATTACAGAGTGCTTAAGCAAGAAACTGACGATTCTGCCAACACAAGGAGAATGTTGGCGCTTGTCATACTTGTACTCATTCAGTAGCCGAAAAACGTGGGAGTTCACCATCTCAGACACATAAGCCGTCCTCTCAATGCTGCGAGCGGAGCAGCATAATACATATCACCATCAAGTTTACCTAACAAAGAATTCACATTTGCATGTGCAGACCTTGACACATGCTGCATGAGCAAGTAGAGCTACACACTTGGAGGTATAGGCAAGACCTGTAGTCGCCATCACCAAGAGTCACTTCTGGCTCCACTATTGGCACAAGGCCATTGGCCTGCCACAAAGACACCATGGTACCAGATTAACACTGCTACCACAATCCTAAAGGACCTGTAGGGCAAGTCTTGAATGCAGAACACTTGCCAGCAGGTTGTCAGTGCAAACTCTTATAGAGAGCTGATATTGACTCAGCAAGCTCAGAGGGCTGCCAATATCTGCCTGTGACTGCCTTGGCCGCGACTTGAGGAGAAAAAGAAAGGGGTGGGCGGGGGG